>OY744519.1:84961895-84966895 GCA_963556195.1 Sepiola atlantica | reverse complement strand
GTCTACAGGATTTAAACCCTGTATTTGACGACCAATACACAAGTCACCAAAAATACGTCGCTACTTACAAAACTATTAAATTTTAGTGCAAACAAGTTTCAGAGAAAATAAGAGAATACTGAAACTGATTGGCTGGAACCGGTCACGTGAGAGTTCTCAACCAATCAGTTTCAGTATTCTCTTATTCCCCTTGGAGCTTATTTGCACCAAAATGTAATAGATTTGTTTGTTTATGTGTTTGCTTGGTGGTGATGAGAGTGATCTATTTGTGTGGGAGGCGTGTCTTAATTTTCATGATTCTTTTACTGATCGTAAAATATCGGAATTAAATCCTATAGGTCCTTCGACGAGAGTGATGTACTTCCTCTATATATTCTTCTCGGGACAGGTATATTTTATTTATATGAACTATTTGGATATATTATTTATATTGACTATTTGGATATCGACTTTCTTAACCAAGAGTTGCTTCTGGATGAACAATCCCTTACGAGTGGTTTGAGAGTCGCTATATATCCGGATTTTTATTACATGTAGTAATCTTAATACGAATATAAAAACGGTTTGAATGTACCGCGCCTAGCTCCGAACGTGTGACGTTAGTTACCTGAATTTATCTTTCGTTATCTTTCTACAATCGCTCAAGGAAATGTGGCGATTTTAGTGCATCCTAATAGAGAGTTTCAGCGTTTAAGCTCGATAAACCATAAAATCAGGGATAGTTCAGACCCAATACGACACTTGAGACCTTGACATAATTATAACTACTACACGCATGTTATTACAGACGTTTTCGCGACTACCATCTGTTGTTTTTTACGACAACAACTAAACGAATTTACGCATTATTTTCACGATTAAAGTTGTTTTTTTCCATAACTGCTATTCTGATGCTATTCCTGGTCATTAACACAACTACCTCCTGTGCCCTGTCGGCTGAGCTGTAAATTACAATCGTCAAGTTTTATTTATTCTAGAAAATAAAAACAGTTTTTTATATATGTATTACACATGTATTGTCTTCTATTTGTTGTTATCACGTTCATGCCTTTTGTTTTACTTGCTAACGTGAGTCACAGTAGACTAGATGACATGCTCGTCTATCTCATCAGCATCGTTGGTCCCGTTGCAACCACTATCTCACCCATCCATACATGCTATCCCAAATATGTTTACTTAGCTACTGACATTCCAACCTCAAATCTTTCTTATGTCACATGATAAAACTGACCAATCAGATACACTTCTCATATATAGTGGCCACGGCATATTCCGAGGGAAACCCATATCTACACTTAACTCTGAACGAATATTATTGTTGGAAATAAACAATCGTTGGCTTACAAAATTCAGGAGTTATCTCTCTCTCTCTCTCTCTCTCTCTCTCTCTCTCTCTCTCTCTCTCTCTCTCTCTCTCTCTCTCTGACAGGATCCAAGTTATCTTCCTTGAATCGTGCCGACTCTTCTACATCCGGAAGCCAAATTAAATTCCACCCTATTCTGGTTGCAGTCGGGCAAGAGTCCCCGATCAATTTGTCATCATCGTTAGGTCCTTTCTGTACTGGTTGCAGCTATACGTTACCCGATGTATTCAACAAAGCAAGTACGTTAGCATAAATTTATCTATAATTGTTTACCCTGACAGCACATGTTATTTCGATTGAGTTTAGGACTATTAATGTAGACTCTTATTAAAACGTTACTAAATACATATTTTTTATGGAAATAGCTCCAGACAAGGCGTGAAGCCACTTGATGTAAGGAGCTAACATGAATGAAAGATTTGTAGAATGTGGTATATTCGGATTACTGTTCTCATCTTGGGTATTCTTATCACAACGTTTCGGCCGCTGTAACCTCCGACCTTCTTTAGGTGTACTTTGTCGAACTCGGGAATCTGGACGGAATTTCGAACGGAACCCTTTATTTAATCCACGAAGGACCCATGGCGCAGTGGATATAGTACTAAGTATAATTCAGTGACAGTCATCTGAAGGTTGAAGGTTCAATCCTCAGTGCGAACGATACGAAGAATTGCTAATTAGTGAAGACTTCTTCCCAATCATGAGGTGAGGGGTGAGAAAACTGACTTTACGAGAAACAGAAAGAGCAATGGATCTTATGTATGAACTCCAAGAAATATTTGATGAGAGAGAAAGACCAAGAAGTTTCGGAGTCGATTTCTCCTCAAGAGCAGAGCTATCCATAAGAATCTCAGGAAAAAAAACGATACGCTTTCGATTGAAAGAAACGAGCTGAGTCTTAACAGGATTAAAGGAAACAAGCCATTTCCTACTCCAATCAACAACTGAACCCAGTTTTACGCTTTTTTATGTATCATGTTGTATTATGTCCCTCTTTCAAAACATTTTTATGGATCTGTATTTCTCCTTTGTCCATTGTTTCTCTTTATTGGCGTCTTGTGTTATGATTACCAATCTCTCTCAAAAAATAACTTTTTATTATAATTATTATTATTATTATTAGTAGTAGTAGTAGTAGTAGTAGTAGTAGTAGTAGTAGTAGTAGTAGTAGTAGTAGTATCTTTTCATGTATAGCTTTGAGCCGAGGCGAATGGTTTATCATTTTTTTCGAGACGTTCCCACTGAGACAATATATAGCATAAAAAGGGCCTCCTTTCATTCTTGAGAGACAATGGATAACCCCTGTATGGTTGCCTCTGTGGGGAGTATATATTGAAGCAAGGGTTGCGCAATCTTGTGATCCGCCATTGCTTGAGTCCAGTAGAAAGGAGAAGTGCAGTACGATTGGAATAAGCAGAGAAAGACTAGTGTTATTTCGGAGTTTTTCATTTTCCTAGACTAGTTACAAAACCATGGCTTGACAGTCTAGTCTACCCTACTATTTAATTCATACCATAATTGTGAGAAAGGTTATATAGATTTGTGCTATTCTCAGGGTCATTTGAGAAAATTATGAAGTAGCTCCATAGAATTCGAACCCGAGACTCATAATTATTGATTTTTAATATAATTTTCATACTTTGAAATGGATGCCGTTGGTTTTATTGCACCCTGGATAACTTCAATAGTTCAGAATTCCATTAAACTGAGAGAAGTGTATGGAAGTATTAAGGTGGACTGACCACACCCATACACAACGAGGGGAGGAATTAATTTTGTAATAACAATTTTAAGTAGACTCGAGATGACGTTAAAAGGCATAAAAGCGGTTTCCCGCTTTGATAGAATTCGAACTGTTGCATAAATACCAAAAAATCACATGTTGAATGGGGAAATGGTCGCTCTATGAACAGGTTTTGTCAGAGATAAACTAACGATTTTGTGTTTCGGAATTATTTTAGATGAGGATTGAGTTGTAAAGACAAATGAAGGAGGAGGGGAAGGGGTGTCGCATAACGTGGAGCTTGGGTCAAGGAGAATAAAATTGCGGAAAGTTTACTAACATGAACCATGTCGGAAGTTACAACGTGAAGCGATATAAGAGCAAATAGGTAACAGCAATTTGTATTATTTGGGTTATTCGAACTACTGTTCCCATCTTGGGTGTTATTCTCACAGCGTTTCGGTCGATGTAACCTCCGACCTTCTACAGGTGCGTCTTGTCAAACTCAGGAATCTTGATGTCGAAATCGGGAATCTGTATAGAATTTAAAACAGAACCCTTTATTTAATCCATGGATATAGTTTTCTCTCGTTCTGTCAGCCATGATCGTGTAGAAGTTTTAAGTCATTTGTAACTGTATTCGGTGTCGATGGGTAGAGTTGGAGGAGATAGAAGTGATAGAGTCTGAACGCCTCCCTCTTCCTTTAAAGTATTAAAAAAATCAAATAGGGAGCAACATTAAATATATTTTCACAAAGTTTCGGACGATGTAATCTCCGACCTTCTGTAAGTGCATCTTGTCGAATTCGGGAATCCGTACAGAATTTCGAACTTAACTCTTCATTTAATCAACTGGGATAAATTGTTCTCGTTCCGTCAACCATGACCTGGCAGTAGTCTTAAGTAATTCTTAATTATATTGTTAGTATCGCCTGTATTGAGGATTGAACCATTAACCTAAAACAGAATGTCACTTAAAAATAATTATTACTTAGTATTTTATCCGTTGCGCTATGGGCTCACGTGAAGATTTCCGAGTTCGACAAGGCGCACGTGTCGGAGGTTACATGAACCGAAACGTTGTGAGAATAACATCCAATATGAAAACCGTAGTCCGAATAATCTAAACTATACTAAATACACTGGTTTGTGTTGTGGTTTGTCAGTTCTAACAAAGAAAAGAAAAAACCTGAAAGGATGGATTAAACACATACGGGCATAGTGATGTTTGACAGCTGAGACAAAGCGTTGGTTTTGTTAACTTGTCAGTGTTGTTACGATGTTATATGAGCAGGGGTTCTTTCTGGTGTTTGGACCGTCATTGCGACCTTATTTCGGCGACAGGAGATTCACATACACCTTTTTTTCTTTAAATTTGCTTAGATTTTTTATCTTTGTAAATAAGAACCGGATCTCTCTCTCTCTCTCTCTCTCTCTCTCTCTCTCTCTCTCTCTCCCTCTCTCTCTCTCTCTCTCTCAAAGATGATCGGACTGAAAAAAAAAGTGCAATCGATAACCTAATGTAACATTCTGAAGGCCGTAATCAGATCAGGCGACGTAAAAATCCAGATCCGATGACAATGAACAAGTGCTAAAATCTATTACGGGTTAGCACGCGTTTTGCTCGCTAACCGATCGGTCGATGGTGGGTGTTAATTATACGAAAATTAGATTTTTTTTAAGGTGTGGTGGGGGGGGGGCAGAAATGGTTTATTTTGTGACTTTTGGAGAAGAGGTACTAATAAGCTTCACTTATCAAGGCCAAAAACCGCGGAATGATAAAGGTTAATGAAATGGATGGATTGTCAGTTGAACGATGAAGAATATCATGAGAGGATTAAAAAAGATGAGTGCGACGTACAAAATGTGATTACTTATGGGGATGCTTTATGACAAGTACTTGTTGATATTGG
>OY744519.1:84804395-84956895 GCA_963556195.1 Sepiola atlantica | reverse complement strand
CGGTTCCTAACCCCCCACCTCCTTTGCTGTTTCCACTTTTTTCTTTCTCTTACCTTCCCCTACATATCCCACAATTCCAAGTAAGTTTCACACTTTACAACAATCTGGATTACCATTTTTCATTGAGTTTTGGTTCGTTGCTTTTTGCCTTTTGATCTGTTTACTTTAAAACAGAAAGAAATGCGCTTTCTTAATGTGGCTAATTTTGTCTGATCCCCCCTCTAAGGACTAATGACTTGGGTGGAATCTTCGCCGTTGGATTTTCATGTAGATTCTTCTGGATTTACCAATTACATTTGAACCCATACAACTTGGATCTCCGTGTTTGGTGACTTTCATTTACATTGAAACACACCCGTTTGAACTTTTAAAACCTTTTAAAAAGAACTTCTTTTTTTTTTAAACATTTTCCAAATTTTGAATATTGACTGTTCTTATCTTTCAACTTATCAGTAACTACTACCTCTGATGATAAGATTTTAATCTTTGAAAAGCCGTGCTTAAGGAAGGCAATTGAAAGAGAAGAAGAATAAATGTTTTTATTTACTAAATGCTCCTTGTTCTGAACAACTGAAGATATTGATCTGTTTCTATTTACAGGTCTAACTATTTTTCATTGACTCACCTTATGTGTTTATATACGTATATATATGTTTGTATATATATAATTGTGTATATATGTATATATATGTGTGTATACGTATATATATATATATATATATATATATATATATATATATATGCATATGTATATGTATATCTAAGCATTATCTTCTCTTGCTGGCAAGTATTGTTGAATATAACAGACAACTTATTTCTGGATATCCTTTGGTAGATCCTTTCAATACTCCGAATCAGAATCTTAGTTTCGAGGGAGAAATGGCCGATGAATTTGCCATAGTTTTGATTTATACTAAAGGTTTTGTTTTTTTAAATGATTGGTAAGATTAATAAAATCTTGGCTTTTTAATGTAGCTAAATGTTGTTTATTTATATAGGCTCTGTTGTTACATGTTGACAATCATCAAGCTTTCATTTTGAAAAGATTGGTATATATGAAGAATAGAAAGTATTTGCAAAAGCATATTTTCACACACCTATATATATATATATATATATATATATATATATATATATATATATATATATATATATATTAGTATACATTTTATCTATATATTGGCTACATATGTGCATACATGTTTCAACTACAACCTTATTTAAAGTATAGCTTCTTCAGAACACTGACAGAGAATATATAATATTATACATATATATATATATATATATAGAGAGAGAGAGAGAGAGAGAGAGCGAGAGAGATATGTATGTACACACATATATATAGACATATATATACATAAAAGAATATGTAATATACAATATATATATATGCACACACATCACACACGAATATACCCACATATATATTTGCACAGGCACATTACTCATGGATATACACACATCATGCACACACATATATATACACACATATATATGCACTGGCGCACAGACACACATAAATATATATACATATATAATTATTCATAAATAATATATATATATATGTATACTCATTTATACATAATATATATATGTGTGTGTGTGTGTGTGTGTGTGTGTGTGTGTGTGTGTGTGTGTGTGTGTGTGTGTGTGTGTGTGTGTGTGTGTGTGTGAACAGAACAAGCTTATAGGTAAAGTGAACAAATCGAATGACAAGTAGATAATATGTCTTACCTATCCAAGAACGCATCTTTGCCAATGTTAGATTATCGATGTAGAGAAAAGGAAAAAAAAGTGGTGTCAGGTATAGCTAACTTATTATATATGTATTAATCCGGAATGTTGAGCAAATTCGCCCCCTCTATCTCTTCCCACACATCCGCTGCACCCCTACTCTCACACCTTGTGGTTTCAATCACCCTTGCAAAATAAGAGCAGTTCATCTCAAATATCCAACTGCTGCTTGGTAACAGTTCCGGTGTTGTTAGCTGTTATTAAACACATATACTCGACAAAAACAACACACTGTGAAAGCATGCAAAGAAGAAGAAGAAGAAGAAGAAGAAGAAGAAGAAGAAGAAGAAGAAGAAGAAGAAGAAGAAGAAGAATGGAAAGACCGAGTAAAGTTAGCACCAACCAGACCTCCCCAGGAAGGGTGCGAGAGTACTGGAAACCTGGGAAGGCTTTATACGATTCAAACACCACAGAAAACCAACGCTCGTTACTCGCGAGAAATCGATGGTAAACGGCTGTCGCGATAACGCAAAATGATTTGCAATGGGTGTTGAAAGAGGTATAGATTACTGGAAATCTGAGGAGACTTGTTGTCACTCAGAATCCAGGTTACACCATTTTTATTACCAGTGAGCAATCACTGACAATACTCACGTGAAAAATACTAGCGAGTAAATAATAAAAGAAGTAGTAAGTATTGAAGACTGTGTATACGATGGAATTAAAGGACTAGAGAAATATATCAGATAAAATGGAGACAGGCTGATTATTGCCGCCAAACGCACCACCCGCGCGATCCATGTATAAATCACTGAAACGGAAAACCAAAAGGTGGAATATAAAAAATCATCAGAAGCAGCTACATGCACGATTCATATGACAGACCAAAGAAATAGTGCACAAAACACATGGGCATGGTTATGAAAAGGACACCTGAATAGAGAAACGGAATCGCTATTTCTTCACTGTTATATTTTTTCTCTTTCTCCCAACACCAATACGTTGTTCGAAATGGCGACCTAGGTTGTGGGAATATATATATATATATATATATATATATATATATATATATATATATATATATATATATATATATATATATTATTATTATTATTATTATTATTATTATTATTATTATTATTATTCGATTTTATCTTATATCCAATGTTTAGAAAGACAGATTCCCATATTTCACAGAATTTATTTTCTTATTTAGCATACAATTGTTTCTGCATACACCAAGATATATGTAAATGCTCCTATGCATTTATTTCTTTGTATGGCTATCCTCAGTGCTGATTATATAAAAAAAATGAAAAACAAAGGCAAATAAAGTCCATAAATTACAGTCAGTATTTATTATAAAATTCTCTCTCTCTCTCTCTCTCTCTCTCTCTCTCTCTCTCTCTCTCTCTCTCTCTCTCTCTCTCTCTAATGAAACTTGTGATAACATATAGGCATCTAATATTTTTTCACTGTTAATATTTTAATCGTTCTTTATCCTTTGATATTTTGATTCAGAATCATTTAAATTGAGATATATATTTCTCCTCCAACCTTCCTTTCTTATATTGTCCAATTTTATATATATATATATATATATATATATATATATATATATATATATATATGTGTGTGTGTGTGTGTGTGTGTGTGTGTGTGTGTGTGTGTGTGGAGAACATAAATTACGGCCATCCCCTACTTTATTTCTACTAACCATGTGAGATTTTTTTTTAATTATGTAGAAGTGTTTATTATTTTTGCTATTTTTTTAGCTGTGATCTACTTTGTAATGTGTGTTGATGTAAAGACATAAACTTTTGTTGGTGTTGGTTTTCTGGAGCTAGGGGATGGCACGGTGGCTAAGTAGTTAAAGACGCTGCTGAGGACCTGGGTGTACCGTGTTCAAATCCAGTTCGTTCCACAGAAACACTCTCATCAACACCCACACCTGACCTTGTGTCTAACCTCTTGGAGAGGAGGTAAATAAAATACCTTAAATGATTATGTCATACGTTTTGTTTACTTCTAAATTTTAATAGTCTGGTTGACCCAAAGTCTTAACAGTGGAGCTAGTTTCAAGATCTGCAGTATTTCAGAGTATGTATCTATAGGATATCGTTTTATATTAGTCTTTTTAGAATACGATGAAAGTCTGAGCATTTGACTTAACTTTAGAATGTTCAAATACAATTTTGACTGGAGATCATCTACAATGTTCAAATACAATCGTGAGTGAAAATCATCTAGAATGTTTAAATACAATTTTGAGTGGAGAACATCTAGAATATACAAATAAAATCTTAAGTGGAGATCATAATGTTCAAATACAATCGTGATTGAAGATCATCTAGAATGTTTAAATACAATTTTGAGTGGAGATCATCTAGAATATACAAATAAAATCTTAAGTGAAGATCATAATGTTCAAATACAATCGTGATTGAAGATCATCTAGAATGTTTAAATACAATTTTGAGTTGAGATCATCTAGAATATACAAATAAAATCTTAAGTGAAGATCATAATGTTCAAATACAATCGTGATTGAAGATCATCTAGAATGTTTAAATACAATTTTGAGTGGAGATCATCTAGAATGTACAAATAAAATCTTAAGTGGAGATCATAATGTTCAAATACAATCGTGATTGAAGATCATCTAGAATGTTTAAATACAATTTTGAGTGGAGATCATCTAGAATGTACAAATAAAATCTTAAGTGAAGATCATTATGTTCAAATACAATCGTGATTGAAGATCATCTAGAATGTTTAAATACAATTTTGAGTGGAGATCATCTAGAATGTACAAATAAAATCTTAAGTGAAGATCATAATGTTCAAATACAATCGTGATTGAAGATCATCTAGAATGTTTAAATACAATTTTGAGTGGAGAACATCTAGAATGTACAAATAAAATCTTAAGTGAAGATCATAATGTTCAAATACAATCGTGATTGAAGATCATCTAGAATGTTTAAATACAATTTTGAGTGGAGATCATCTAGAATATACAAATAAAATCTTAAGTGGAGATCATAATGTTCAAATACAATCGTGATTGAAGATCATCTAGAATGTTTAAATACAATTTTGAGTGGAGATCATCTAGAATATACAAATAAAATCTTAAGTGGAGATCATAATGTTCAAATACAATCGTGATTGAAGATCATCTAGAATGTTTAAATACAATTTTGAGTGGAGATCATCTAGAATGTACAAATAAAATCTTAAGTGAAGATCATAATGTTCAAATACAATCGTGATTGAAGATCATCTAGAATGTTTAAATACAATTTTACGTGGAGAACATCTAGAATGTACAAATAAAATCTTAAGTGGAGATCATAATGTTCAAATACAATCGTGATTGAAGATCATCTAGAATGTTTAAATACAATTTTGAGTGGAGATCATCTAGAATATACAAATAAAATCTTAAGTGAAGATCATAACGTTCAAATACAATCGTGATTGAAGATCATCTAGAATGTTTAAATACAATTTTGAGTGGAGATCATCTAGAATGTACAAATAAAATCTTAAGTGGAGATCATAATGTTCAAATACAATCGTGATTGAAGATCATCTAGAATGTTTAAATACAATTTTGAGTGGAGATCATCTAGAATATACAAATAAAATCTTAAGTGAAGATCATAATGTTCAAATACAATCGTGATTGAAGATCATCTAGAATGTTTAAATACAATTTTGAGTGGAGATCATCTAGAATGTACAAATAAAATCTTAAGTGGAGATCATAATGTTCAAATACAATCGTGATTGAAGATCATCTAGAATGTTTAAATACAATTTTGAGTGGAGATCATCTAGAATATACAAATAAAATCTTAAGTGAAGATCATAATGTTCAAATACAATCGTGATTGAAGATCATCTAGAATGTTTAAATACAATTTTGAGTGGAGAACATCTAGAATGTACAAATAAAATCTTAAGTGGAGATCATAATGTTCAAATACAATCGTGATTGAAGATCATCTAGAATGTTTAAATACAATTTTGAGTGGAGATCATCTAGAATATACAAATAAAATCTTAAGTGAAGATCATAATGTTCAAATACAATCGTGATTTAAGATCATCTAGAATGTTTAAATACAATTTTGAGTGGAGATCATCTAGAATATACAAATAAAATCTTAAGTGGAGATCATAACGTTCAAATACAATCGTGATTGAAGATCATCTAGAATGTTTAAATACAATTTTGAGTGGAGATCATCTAGAATGTACAAATAAAATCTTAAGTGGAGATCATAATGTTCAAATACAATCGTGATTGAAGATCATCTAGAATGTTTAAATACAATTTTGAGTGGAGATCATCTAGAATGTACAAATAAAATCTTAAGTGAAGATCATTATGTTCAAATACAATCGTGATTGAAGATCATCTAGAATGTTTAAATACAATTTTGAGTGGAGATCATCTAGAATGTACAAATAAAATCTTAAGTGAAGATCATAATGTTCAAATACAATCGTGATTGAAGATCATCTAGAATGTTTAAATACAATTTTGAGTGGAGATCATCTAGAATATACAAGTAAAATCTTAAGTGAAGATCATAATGTTCAAATACAATCGTGATTGAAGATCATCTAGAATGTTTAAATACAATTTTGAGTGGAGATCATCTAGAATATACAAATAAAATCTTAAGTGGAGATCATAATGTTCAAATACAATCGTGATTGAAGATCATCTAGAATGTTTAAATACAATTTTGAGTGGAGATCATCTAGAATATACAAATAAAATCTTAAGTGGAGATCATAATGTTCAAATACAATCGTGATTGAAGATCATCTAGAATGTTTAAATACAATTTTGAGTGGAGATCATCTAGAATATACAAATAAAATCTTAAGTGAAGATCATAATGTTCAAATACAATCGTGATTGAAGATCATCTAGAATGTTTAAATACAATTTTGAGTGGAGAACATCTAGAATGTACAAATAAAATCTTAAGTGGAGATCATAATGTTCAAATACAATCGTGATTGAAGATCATCTAGAATGTTTAAATACAATTTTGAGTGGAGATCATCTAGAATATACAAATAAAATCTTAAGTGAAGATCATAACGTTCAAATACAATCGTGATTGAAGATCATCTAGAATGTTTAAATACAATTTTGAGTGGAGATCATCTAGAATGTACAAATAAAATCTTAAGTGGAGATCATAATGTTCAAATACAATCGTGATTGAAGATCATCTAGAATGTTTAAATACAATTTTGAGTGGAGATCATCTAGAATGTACAAATAAAATCTTAAGTGAAGATCATAATGTTCAAATACAATCGTGATTGAAGATTCATCTAGAATGTTTAAATACAATTTTGAGTGGAGATCATCTAGAATGTACAAATAAAATCTTAAGTGAAGATCATTATGTTCAAATACAATCGTGATCAAAGATCATCTAGAATGTTTAAATACAATTTTAACTGGAGATTATCTAGAATGTTCAAATAAAATCTTGGGTAGAGATAATCTAGTATGTTCGAAGACAATTTTGAGTGGAGTTGATCGAGAATATTCAAATACACAAATGAATGAGAATCTTTTTGAATATTCGAATACACTAATGTAAGTCGGGAAAATATATTTTGAAGTAGTCTTTCAATTTCGGTAGACGTCAAGTAGTAGAAATAGGCGTGTCGATATCATCTTCCGGTAAAATAAGCAGAGAATATATATTTCTTCAGTATATTACTTCTATTTTATTACTACATATATAGAAGCTGGAACAGAATCATGATATTTCTTGTCTAAATAAATAAACAACGAATATGTGTATCCTTGGCATGATTGAAATAGCACACGCTCAGTAAAGAATAGTTTCCTTATGAGACGATTAGTTTTACGATCCAACCAGTTCCTGATTCTTTAGGAAGTTAAAGGTAGAAGACAGATCAGATTTTAATAATATTTAATCCTAACAAGCATTCTCTCTGCTTAAATAGGGTGGGCTGTCTCAACCGAATAGAGACCGTCTCTAATACGCACACACACACACACATTGTACCAAAAGTCGAATGCTTTGAATATATATATATTACGTAAGATAAATAAAATCTGTGGCTTTAGAATGTAACACAATCTTGTTTATATATATATATATATATATATATATATATATATATATATATATATATATATATATATATATATATATATATTATATATATATATATATATATATATATATATATATATATATATATATATATATATGGGGTAAGGTACACGATAATTCATGAAAATGAAGTGTCGTGATGGACAAAATGTGTGAAAAGATGACAAACGGAAAACAAGTCAAAGTGCAGGAGAAAAACAAAAACAAGAGATTTTGTACCGGTTTCGTTCGTGGAGAACGTCTTCAGAACATGAAGATACAGAAATAATTTTATTTTGAAGGCACAACACATGGGATGAGGGAAGAATGATCTGATTGGATCATATGAGAAGACATTAAGTGATGTTGGGATATGATAAGTAGGTGACACATTCTGCTAAGGCGGTGGGGGGGGGCGGCAAAGAACCTAACTACGGTGAACAAAAGGGGTGGGCATGAAATTGATACACTGGAAGTTAGCACCTAAAGATTAATAAGAAATAAACAGGGATGGGTCAACTAATTTGTCCACAATAGGTTTTTAAAGAGCAATTCATAAAAATGAAAAGCCGAGGTGGACAAAATGTGTGAAAAAAGAAAACAAACGGGAAAGACAGGTTAAAAGTTTGGAGAAAAACAAAAATATAAATGGGTTTTAAAAATAGAAAAATAAGGGTTAAGTTAGAGAGAGATGTATTATCCCATGTGTGTGCCTTCAAAATAAAATTATTTCTGTATCTTCATTTTCTGAAGACGTTCTCCACGAACGAAACCGGTAAAAAAAATATCTTGCTTTTGTTTTTCTTCTGCACTTTGACTTGTTTTCCGTTTGTCATCTTTTCACACACACACACACACACACACACACACACACACACACACACATATATATATATATATATATAGTAATTTTATTGTTGTTGTTTCCTTGATGTTAATCCAATGAAACTCCAGTGGTTATACAATAGTGCTCAATAACAAGTAGAGTTGTATTTTAGTATAAATTTCTTTCATTTATACAGACATTGGCTACATATGCGCATACATGTTTCCGCCGCGATGTGATCTCTTTCGAAATCCAACCTCATCGGGCCATCTTACAATTTTAAATTTAGAAAATTTCACGAAAATTGGAGGTATCTGAATTTTCAGAAAGGGCTTCTACTTACCTTTTATCTCTATTTGGATTAAATTAAATTAAACTAAATATATCCCACGTTACGATCTCTTACGTCAAGAAGATATGTTCTAAAATTTATACCGATCGGCTAAGTAATTACATAAGTAATCAAACGCAATTCATACCATTGATCATTGTTAGTACTCCCATA
This sequence comes from Sepiola atlantica, assembly GCA_963556195.1. Taxonomy (NCBI): domain Eukaryota; kingdom Metazoa; phylum Mollusca; class Cephalopoda; order Sepiida; family Sepiolidae; genus Sepiola; species Sepiola atlantica. The sequence goes on along the minus strand of OY744519.1, from coordinate 84,947,660 downwards.
GTGTTCCTCATCTTTTGACTGACAATCATTCCGTTTCATTAACCCTTATCCTCAAGTGGCTGTTCGCCTTAATAAAGGGAGACACAATAGTAAAAAAAATCATAGCCTCCAGTTTCCACCGATCTTAAATTGATTTATTTTAAAACTTCTTTGTCAGAAACCTTTGTGAACATACAGACAAATAAACACATACATTCGCTGATATTTCTAAAACTGTATGTTCGTCCGTCCTTCCGTCCGTCTGTCTGTTCCTTTGTATGTTTGTCCAGATTTTACACTTTTATTTATTTGAAATTGTTAGATGAAAGAGATTTCATCTAGAAAATAAATATGAAAACATGTTTGTATTTAAAGGTAAAGTAACGCTAAAGAATTATCTCCCTTTCCTTGTGAGAGTGATTTATGTTACTTGCATATTCCAGACAGCAGACATTTTGGATTAGGACGTGTGGCACAGCTCTCTTCAAATAATACATCTAAACTAAAAAATACTTCTTTGTTCAGTGTAAATAGAAAATAAATAATAATTGTTGATCTACACCGAAGAGTTTTAGTTTAATTCTTTCTTTATATTCGTCCCATATCTCACAATGCAACTGGCGACGAAAATGAACCACTTTTTCACCGGATGAATATTGAAACAAAATAAAGATTTTTTTAAGAAAAAAATTAATGGCGCTTTCTCAAGACTTATTAGAAAGGAGTTTAATAAACACAGAATTTGTTTGAAGAATCACAGATCAAAATTTTAATTGCTTTGAACCAACAATTCACACAGCAACTGAAAACGCAAAGCGTTCACACCCACATAACTAGTGATTTTGCAAACATTAAAGAATTCGTATACGACGAACCTCGATGAATTACTTTTACTTCATGGTTTCTACGTTGAAAAGACACTTTCCTACTCATTTTTCCCATAAGGATGGTGTTTGGAAGATGCGTTTATTATTAAGAAAATTAGGACCAGACGAGCATACTCGTTACATTAATCTTATACTTTTAAAAGAAGCAAAATATTTAAGCTTCACTGTAAATGGGGAACAGCATACAAACATTTTTAACGTTCAGCATCGCTTTTCAACGTCCGTTATAATTGCTTAAAACTGACAAAAAATAATGCTGACGACTATATTACCTTTGCTGGTTATGAAACCTGCGAATGCGAAAAATTCCAAATGAAATATCTCACATAGGATCAGTTTAAATGTCTGATATTCATTGCAGGACTTCAATCTTCACAGGATTCGGACATTCGTACGCGTTTACTTTTAAGACTGGATCAGGATATAAATATTATAGTCAAAGCTCTCACTACAGAATGTCAACATTTATTCAGACTTAAACTTGACACTGTGATGGTACAAGAGTCTAGTAATCCATCTATTACAAACATGTCCGAGCAAAGGTTAATAAACCTCCTATAAGGATAATCTCACAAGTGCTAGCTGGAATTGCAGCAGATGCATTTTTCGCGCTTTTGTCAATCTAAGGAGCATTAGTATCAGAGATGATTCAATTTCGGATATAAAGAAAGATTTTGTAATCCTCAGAAAATCAAAACGTCTAACACACGCACCGTTCATTTAAATTTGACACACAAGAAATTCAAGAAAATAAACGGTTAGAAGAAATCAAATTCAAATTCTGTGTCTGCAACATTTATGATTTATTTTGAATCTCGCAGAAAATGTATTACTGTTATTGTAAATAGCAGTTCAATTCGTTTTCAGTTTGACACGGCTTCGGATATTACCCTTATTTCACGCTCCATGTCGGAACATATTTGGAAGCCAGCGTTAACAGAAGCACAGCATATAGCTCGAAGTGCGTCGGGCAATACAATTCAGCTCACGGGTAAGTTGAATTGCAACGTATCTTTTAAAGAAAAACATTTTCTGGAATATGCTATCTCTCTGATAATTCTTATTTAAATTTGCTTGGTTTAGACTAGATACAGGAATTGCGTGTTTTTGATACTTTAAATTTTTCTTCTATATCTTGTATTGAAAAACAATTCGTCCAGTACCCTATGCTGCACTTGACATAATGAAAAAGGAATTGAGAACAAGAAGGAATACTACAACTAACAAATTACTCAGCATGGACATCTCCAATTGTTGTTGTTAAAATACTGAATGGAAGAGTAAGAATAGCTGCTGATTATTCCACTGTATTAAACAATTCCTTAAATGCACATCAGTACCCGTTACTTTTACCAGAGAATCCTTTTGCAAAATGAAATGGTGGAAATTATTTTGCAAAAATTGATTTTTTGGGTGCTTTTCTGCAGTTGGAGGTTTATGAGGGGGTCAAAGGAGCTTATTACAATCAACACACACAAAGATCATTTATATTCAACCGCCTTCCTTTCAGAGTCAAATCAGTTCCAGCAAACAATGGCTTCAATGTTAACTGGATTGACAGGAGTTGCAGCATTCATCGATATTGTCATTATAAATGCTACACAACATGAACCTCTACAACGTTTGAGGTCTACATTTGAGCGAATGCAGCAGTATGGATCCCATTTGACAAAAATGGTCGTCAGTCTGACCCAGAAAATACTTCAGCCATTAAAAAAATGCCGACATCGGCAAATATTAAAACTTGATGCTCCTTCCTTGGCATGGTTAGTCACTACAGTGCGTTTTTGCCAGAATTTCATCGAGTTTGTGCACTTCTCAATAATCTTTTTATATAGGATGCACCATGGAAATAAAGTAAAATCATTACTTTCTTCAGATATTTTGAATTCACACTAAAACCCATCCATGGATATTATTGCCTAAGTGTTACCTCCCTTGCCTCTAAGGGGTTGTGAGAGTTGGTTATGGCCTTTGCATATTCCAGGCAGCAGACATTTTGGATTGGGGCGTGTCGCACATCTTTTTTCAAGTAATACGTCTAAACTAAGAAGTAATTCTTTCGTCCGTTGTAAATAGAAAATAAATATTAATTGTTGATCTACTACATAACTTTGAAGTTATAGAGCTACACCAAACCCTAACCCTAACGGTAATTCACCGGCTGAAGCTTTATTCAACCGCAAAGTCCGTTTAATAATGGATTCCATTCGTCCAGCTGCACAAACTTCTCACTAGAGAAACACACAAATGTAGCGGCAATTCAATCGTCATCATGGTGCAGTAAGGTGCAGTAAGCCACACTTTCAAACCGGGACAAAAAGTCTGAGCAAAAGACTATCGGAATGGCAAAGAGAAGTGGACAATAAATTTTCACTTTTCCATTTTTCTTTGTGATTTTTTATCTTTGTTATTTCTTGTGTGGAGTAAGTAATAATAGCAATAAATAGGAAGGAATTCGGAATCTGTGGTGGGTGTTGAATGCAGGTGTGAATCTATTTCTATTTTCATTCCTATATCTGAAGTTGGTTTGAGTGATGTAAGATCAGTTATAACAGAGCCAAAGAACAAACAAACATTGAAAGTGTGTCATGAATTGAAATTAACACTCACTGCTTAAAGTAATGGTGGCAATCGTTTAAAAGCTGAGTATGTTTTTGTCTTTTAGAATATACTCTTGCTTCTATTTATTTGCTTTCCCACGAAGGCAGAGTTAGGCACATGGTCAATTTTTAACGTAGAGAAAATACAGCTCTCCAAAAAGGGGCACTCTGGATTAGGACAAAAATTTAAATTACCTCAGTCTAGAAACATTTATCTCTCTCACTGACTGAGGACAGAAAAGATGAAGTGTAGTATCAGTAAAGATCTTTGATCTTAGCCAAAGGGTCAAGAATTTCTCTTGTCTTAGAAAATAGAAACCGACTCTCTCCTACTCTCTCTCACTCCCTATCCTCTCTCCCTCTATCCCCTTCTATCTCTCTCTCTCTCTCTCTCTCTCTATATATATATATATATATATAGAGAGAGAGAGAGAGAGAGAGAGAGAGAGAGAATTACATGAATTATATCATGATTATTATTTATATATTGATTATGGTATTTTTTATCTTAAAAAATGCTATTAACTTTTATAGCAGTTTTTATTAGGCAATATTGTCGGCATTTTTAATGGCTTTTCTCTATAATACAATATGGTTGCTATTTCTAGGTAGCGATTTCTGAATCTTTCCTTCAATGGAGATGAATTCGATGAGAGTTGTTTTTTTTATTCTTGTTTGTTGCATCACTATGTCTTTTTTCTGATTTGGACATTTCTTGTTTTCTGATGATTCCATGGAAGCATAATCTAGGATTGACATACAAATATCGGTTGAACGGAACAAATCCGTGATTGTACCAAAGTTTTTGTTTTGAATAAATGATTAGTAAAATGAATATAATCTTGGTCTTTGGAATGTAGAAAGATGTTGTTTATTTATATATGCTCTGTTGTGATGTGTTACCAATCATCGAGCTTTAACTTTGAAAATGTTGATATATATAAAGAATAGAAAGTATATGCAAAGGATAGCCTATATTTACACACCTATATATATAGGTATATATATATATGTGTGTCTGTATATATATATATATATATATATATATATATATATATATATATATATATATATATATGTATATATATGTGTGTATATATATATGTGGGGGTATATATATATGTGTATATATAGATGTGTATATATATATATGTGTGTGTGTATATATATATATATATATATGTATATATATTATGTGTACATATATTATGTGTATATATATATCATGTATATATATATATATATATATATATATATATATATATATATATATATATATATATATATATATATCGGATACTCATTTCAAACTGAAATAGTCCATATTAAGTAGAGCTAATAAGTACACTCCCAATAAGTGAAGAAAATGAAACCTATGTTCTCTGGGATCGTAACATCTAAAGATAACCTAATTAACAAAAAGCAGGAGATTCTACAGAATTATTAACATCGGAATAGGTATATACTCTCCTATTTTAAGCTAGGCCAAAGGTCACTAAAAATATAATGAAAACTTAATAGGTTCTGTAAAATAAATACTACCAGAAATAATAAGAAATATATATCCAATACAAAATTTAATCGAATCAAGCAGTTCTGTCTATAAATAGTCTATAAGTATGTATCATAATAACCATTTTGACTAGCTTGATAATATAATTAAATCTCTTCTTAAAATTGCGCGTGACTGGACTTTTAGGCATTTTAAACGGTGGGGGTGATGGATCATCCTTCACTTTTAAATATCTGATAAACTAATGGTGTCTAGATACAATCTCTTTTACCGGTAAGGAATGACTATTAACTCTTTACGGGTAATAAGACTAGTCGTGCGTCATCTTGTTATTTAAGTAATCTAATATGTCCACTTATCAAATTTTGTGTGGGTGAAACACCTGCATGCCTTCTGATGGGTTTGGGATTGGTCGCTACGGTCCACCCAAATGGTAAACTAAAATTATTGATTAAAACTACGGGATGTGGTGAGTAAAATGAATTGTAAATCCTTTCTAAGGAAACATATCAATTAAATATAGAAATGTATCTATATGAGTAAGCTCAAATTGGAACTAATATAGAAATGAATCGTTTGAGTAATCTATAAAAATAATCTGGAATTTCGAAAACAAATAACTATACATTCATATATTAGAATGAAAATATTAATATAGTAATCGAACCAATATTTTGTCAACGTAATAAATTATTGTCCCTTAGCTTGAGTAAATAAATGAATAATTAAACTGTATTTCGCGATATGAATCCGTTAGGTTGCCGATATATACCTGGCAAATTAGGGTTTCTCCTTATGAAAAAATGTATATTTATCTTCTTTAGCTTTGATAAGTCTGGGGCGTGGCATTTTATGGGTTATTTTAGGGTTTGGGAGGACATCGCTAGTGGTTTTATTGGGGTGCGTCGATCTATAGATTTTGGAAATTGTTTTCCCCGTAGTCAGAGAGGGGAGATAACTGCCTTAGCCTTACTAATTATAGAGTTGCTCCCCCCCCCCCCCATACACCACTTGGACCGTAGAATTATTGACCGTGTTTATTTTGAAACTCATCACTTCTTATATTAATTTAGACCACCAAACTGACTTAATTAGTAGCAATTAATATTACTTTATTTTAAAAACTGTAAATAAAGCTAAACTATAAATTCTCAGGAGTTTAGATAATTCTGTTGGAGTTAATAAATTAAAAAATATATGTAAACATATTAGCATCGAAATTCGCACATGTTATAACTGAGATTTTAAAAAAGCCCTTACTTATATAAGAGGAATGTTGAATTTACCACCATAACCATATTTTCGGATTTTATCTCACGCAATGATTTTACTTATAACAATAATAATCATCTACCTTAATCCCAATCTTTAATTAACCACTTTCTATTTCAACTAATATTTTTTCAGTATTTGTTATTGTTTCTCATAGCTATTTGAAAACGTAGCTCTGTGTGATAATTTCAAAATGGCGCTTTGATTAAAATTCTATAATCCTATTGCCGGGGGGAGGGGTAACACGTGAGTGTTGTCTGCTTTCGGTTGTTTGTTTGTTTGTCTACACCGACTTTGTACTCGATATAACATCTTGAAAATGCCTATCATTGTGGTTTCTGAAGAACAGCGAGTAATTACGTTTAATGGTTTCATTTTACTCGTTGCAAAACAATTGTAAGACCATCGTCAATTTTGCCATTGCGAAAAATAAATGATATGAGTAAATATATATAATCTTGCACACACACATAGAGATTCAGTTTATTGGTGTATCGAGTCAGCTTGAGGATCTAAGTTCAGAATGAGGGCGTCATTGGCAGTTGGGAAATTATCTACTGAGATTCGAAAATCTTCTATTTGTATGGAACTGGAAGTGAGGTACGACTGGTATTGGAGCAAGCTATTTTAATATTGGAATCTTCTCTGCCCAAACAATTTTCGTTAATTAATTTCTCTTGTAACCTCAGCAATTTGCAGATTCTTGGAGACTCACCCTAACAATACCATTGGTCAATTCTTTCGTTTTTATTAGCCTCTATACATTTTGGGAAGATTTTTCCATCCCTCCCCTTTCAGTGAACCCCTTTCACATCCACTTTCACTTATCTGAATAACTCGCCACTAACCTTTACGAGTGTGCATTGGATCTCTCTTATTTCTCTTTCTCTCTCTTCTTCATCTGACCCTTTCTCTAACTGACATCTTGTCCATTTGACAATTCCAATTGTCGAGCGGGTTCAACTATTAATAATTGATATTTCTTTTATCGGACTTTTGATAAACCAGATATTAACTATATTTTCACAGATTTCGAAAATCTACACTTCTGTTCTTCAGATAAGGAAGTTCCACTCACTCAAGTTCTCTGCTACTCTGTTAAAAAATGTCACCAAGACGAGCAAGTTCGGCTGTGGCAGCAAAATGTATCTATGATTGTTGTTTGTGTTCCGGACCAGAATTAGACACATTCTGGTTGTCTCAATTCATAAGTGACATTCGAAAACGAAATCTTGTCGCTTTATTAAAAAGCACATCTGCCTTTTGTTGACAGCTAAATATAAATCTCAAAACACCAACCATTTGGTGATTTGTTCTCTCTGGGCCCAGTAACCCTTACTTGTCTCGTGTTGACATTTCACAAATTGCATTTACAGTCGCAGAGTCGACCAGGGTAGATGGTACACATTTGTAAACATGCATTAGGTAACATATTTAGTAGGTTGCATAGTTGCAATGCATGTGAATAACAGACTTGCTACGAGTGAGAAAAAATTTACAAAGAAAAAAGAAATCACCTAAAATATGGGAAATATCTCTGATTTGGGGTTTTGCCACCCAGAATTTGATTTATACACTTGAGAAAATAATGTTCTTTTATATACGAGGTTCCTTGCTGTGATTATGACCCACTTGAGTTTTACCAAATATAATGGCCTGCTAGATACGGGACCCCCTAGGAATTAGGTTCTTTTATGTTTATAGATAAGCCTACCTATTATTTTCAAGTGGATAGCTGGGTGGTTTTTCTGGTGTGGTTCCAGAAATGTCTCTATGTATATTCCAGCAGATAGGCGTCTCACCGTCAGTTTTGTTTTCTGTGGTCTGACAGTCAGTTAGTTTTTGGTGACCCTTCGAAACAGATGATCCAGTGGTGTTCGGTTGAAATTGGATTTTGATTTGATCAGGCTAATAATTCTCATTTGTAATGTGTAACCGCCAAAGAAAATTAAAAAATATTGTTACTTGTTTTAAACTTGAGTCGTGATTTTATTTGGAAATAGAATTTTTCTGTTACAGCACTGACTGAAACCACATTGACACTGCGACTGGTGTCGAAATCAAGTCACGAACTTGAACCAGCACAACGAGCAGACGATCGATGAACGCGCACAGATGCACGTCCATACATTAATAACCCCTGATTCTCGACAGCATGGAACAAGTGAGTCGTGATAAACCAGTTATCATAATTTCTCTCGATTTTAATAAGGTTTGGCTGTTCAATCTTTTTGAGTTGAATCGCTGTCGAATCTCTTATAATTTTCCATTTATTATTTTATATATATTTTTCCTATGTTTCTTCTTGGAGTACCATTCGTCACACAGTGACATAATTTCAGTTAAGTTTAACGTAATTTAAAAATCCTTTTTATTTTTTCATTCATATCCCCAGTTCGAATGATGGTGAAAATATTTTCACAAACGACATGTAATAGCTTTTCCCTCTCGTGGTGCTCAGTGTTCAACCGGGGTGCAATTCCTCTAATATTGTGAATGGAAGCAATTCAGTGAGGTTTAATGACTCCAAAAGTTTCTACTGCTACATATAACAAATAACAAGCCAGCAAGAGATAAATATTTATTTATTTTCTGAATTTTGCATTACGAGCAACCTGATTCGGTTCCATTACGGATCAGATTAAGTTTCTTGCTCAGATGATAAACTTTGTGTTAGCTTGTCACATCGAGTGTCTAACCAGTTAGTTGGTCCAAAAGCAATACAAGAACCGGTTGTGCGAACTTCTTGTCTTGTGTGAACTTTTTAACTATGCTTGATGTTTGTCTTTAATGGCATATCAACCTTTTTGTAGTTTATTTAATACCGAAACACAATACCTATAGTAAATGATTCATTGTATACGTTTTTTGCTTCATTTTACGGCATGTCAACCTTTTTGGGGGTCATGTAACCTTGAAACACAATACTTATTGTAAATAATTCCCTGTTTTGTCTATTTTACGGTATGCCAACCCGTTTGGGGTTATTTAATGTTGAAACTAAATACCTATTATAAAAGATTCATTGTATAAACAAATTACTATTTTACCCATAACGGGTGAGAAATTGTGGGTTTATACCTTTCTCATTGATCTTAGTGCATAAATAACCACAATCGATTCAATAGGATTGGAACTCGGCATAGCTGACTCCATGGTCTGCAACCGTGTCTATTAGGCTGTTGTAATAATATGTTATTTTACCTCACAGCTCTGTAAGTAGTAGAGGTCTCAAGTATAAATAAGAACGAATAATATAAGAAATGAATGCCAAATACAAGTACACATTTAAAAAAAAACGAAAACATAACATTATATACAACATTAAGGAAATTAGTTCGTAGGCACATGTAGTGGTAGTTCTATTCCTTTTAGGTAGGATATGGATATCTGAACAACCCAGATATTCTGCTGGACGTTAAGTTGGAGACGTCCGACGTCATTCTGTAAACATGCACTGGGCTGAATGTTTAGTGTTGCAAGTTTTTTTAGTTCGGCCACCCAGAAATTGTTTTCTATTTGAAAAATATTAGTGTCTCCTTAAATGGGCGTTCATGCTGAGAGCAAGATACTTCAGAAAAATAATGTTCTTAGATTGTCAACAGATAGGCCCTTTTAAGATGAAGACTCTGAAAAAAATAATGTTCATAGATTGTCAGCAGATAGGCCTTTTTAAATTGATACTGGCTAGCCGTTATCTCAAATGGATATCTAGATGGTCCTTCTGTGTGGCCGAATGGAGATGACTGGGAAAAAGACCGAAGTCTAAGATTTCCGGTCAAAAGTACATATATTCCAGCCTATGAGTAGGGGAGAATAGTTAGAGCCGGCCCTCTGTGAGTGGGACTTTTTGTTTTTCTGGCGGCTGGCAATTAGTTGGATATGTATGTCTCTCCAGGCAGGATGGTCCCTGGGACTTGTGTTTTTGATTTGGTCGGGCAAATATCTCTCATTTGGTAAGTCTGTTATTTAGAAAGAATACCAGTTTAACCTCCAAAAAATAAACTTCTGTTATTTGTTTTAAACTGGAGTTGTGGTTTTATTTGGAGGGAGAATTCTTTTGTTGCAGCACTGACTGAGACCACCCAATTGACGCTGCGACCGATGTCAGAATCGAACAACGACTTTGGTCCGGCACAACGAGCTAATGATCACGACCTGTGAACGCACACAGACACGTTAATAACTGAATACTCTTTACTTTCTAACCTTTTTAGGGTCAACAAAGTGTTGTGAACTTGAAGGGCCGATAATAATTAAGACAACACGGTGGTATATTTACAAGAGTGTATTTACAGAAGTACAGAAATAGTATGTTACAGAAAGTCTGCGTCCAATACTGTGGCTATTACTGCAACACTTAGTCGTAACTCTATTCATAGTCGCTGGAAGAGTCCATCTACACCCGAAATAGGTAAATCAACATCATGCCATAATACAAAGGGTAATAGCTTCCCGGTGTCATGTCACTTTAAGGATTATTTTCCCTGCAAGACCATCATGCACCTTTTTCATCCAATCATTGAATAACACGTTGACAACAGACGAATGAGAAAGGCCAATGACAAAAATGTTAAGCAACCTCTGGTATAAATACATTCTAATTAAAATATGACATCAATACGAAAAAGAGAAAAAGGAAAAAAAGATCAATGACTGATGATATATCATTCATTTCCTCTATGTTTTATTTGAAGCCGTATTTTCACGATACATTCATCAAAAAGTCATTCATCCGATTAGTTGAGACTGTGGCTGGAATGTTATGAAGCGTGACAATGTTGTAGGTGAAAAGAGCGTAAGGACTAACCAACTCTACGAACAGTGCCGATGAGAAGAGGAGCCTGCTAGCTACGAGGAGGTGCTTCAACAGCGCTTTGGAGGCCTCCTTGGTTTTATTTGTTAGCCACTTAAAATGTTATTAAATATATATATAGTGTCGCTTTAAACAGCAACATCATATAAAACATATAGGAGCTGTTCTTACTAGTGAACGATAAGAACAACTCCTAATAGTGAGGTATGTAAACGAAAAAGGTTATCACGCGAAGGAAAATAAACTTTCTTTTAACATTAAAAAAGGGGGTTATTTAATTTATACCGTTGGGTATATGTATGCAAACGTTTGGACAGTGTCCAAATGAAGAAAGTAAAATGGAAAGGTCTTTGACTGTCTACGGGTAGCTTATCTTCGAGTGAAGATAGCTGAGCTCGGGAATCCTGGTGATTCAGGCAGGATAGAGAGGAAGGGGAACTCCTTCTTGGTTGCTGGTCGCAGTTGCTCTGATGACTCCTGCTATCCTCAAAAGGGTCCAAAGTAGTTCCTCAAGGGGAAGCTGAAATTAGTACGCCCTGTAAGCTGATTAGTCAGTGTGTGACGGAATCAGCCAGCAAGGACAGTTCTCCGCATTAGGAAATAGTTCCTTATTTATGACTGCTAAAAACATACCAAAAAACATTACTGGATTCATCTGGCGCAGACTTTAATATTGTAAAACTTCAACTTATTTTGAAAATCGTTCTGTTGTTCCAATTGTCAACGTTCATCTTATATATAAAGCAAAGTTAGAATCTCCTTATTTCTTTGACGCTAATAGCTGTAATAACAAACGGCACATAAAAAATCTGTTTTTTTTCCAATCAGATAAGGCAAATATTGGTCCGTGTTCTAAAAAAAAGTGTATTTCCAATCGATGTAACTTTTTTATATTAAATCCCATTCGATATGTTGTTTATAATTAGTCAAATTTATAGGAAGGGAAAGGAGAGTTTTATTTGAAAAAAAACGCTTATGTGACTTACACTTTTTTCTTTAAATAAAACGAACTTTTAAAAAAATCTTACTAAGAAAAAATTATTTAATTACAAAAAATAATCAGATACAATAGTAACTTTATTTCATTGTTTGTGGATTGAAACTATTATTTAACAAACAATCCCTAAAATACCCCTAACCTATACGTACTACGCTGAAGCAAAGACGTTCCTTATTATTAAATGAAATAAAACGAACGTTGAAATGTTAATTATTATTAATGAAATTAATAATAAAAGAACACATTAATCAGATAAAATAGTAACTTAAATTCAATGTTTTAATCGCTGACGGCCATGATGTCTTCAATTAATTTGACGAAGTATGTAAGGTATTCAACGATCCTATACTACAATAGAAACTTTTGAAATGTATTGTTTGGGTCAACCAAAAGACTCCTGGGCAACGCCGGGTATGGACGTCTTACTCTTTATAAAACATATATCATTTAGTGAATTAATATTGAAAAGTTCATTAAATTTAGATAATTCTTCCATATTTGGTGATTGAAAAATAACACATTGGTGTGTTTACAAAGTGTAGTCTACACGTGGAGACCCCGTATCATAGATGGGGAAGGGATTCCTAGTGGAGGTACTGGCGGGGACAGCCAAACCGAACCAATCAAATTCTTAACCTCTGGAAAAATTGTCAATTTTTAAATTGTTAACAGTAGGAGATGTGGGCCTGAATGGCATTCACACTTAATCCCCCCTACGATTTTTATCTGTGGGGTTATTTCAAAGATAATGTCTTGCAAAACAATCACCAGACCATTCCTGGATTACTGAGAGTTCCATTACAGACAAAATCAGGGCAGTACCAAGAGAGGGGCATGTCAGAGTTATGGACAATTTTGCACATTGTATACAGGTGTGCTCATCATTGAATTGTGATAAAGCAAAGACTGTTGGATATTTATGACTGAAACTTGGTGGGCTAGTCAGACATAGACTATTGTTTCTTTGTTCTAAATAAGCTTTAATTGCAGAAAGGATTATGAATTTTATTAACGGTTCCATTGGGTGGCATTTTTATTAGGGGAGAGGGGGTATCCTGAATATGCCTACAAAACAAATTCATCTAGAAACCACTTTAATATAAAACATAAAATAGTTTGGACATAAAATAGTTGATAGTTTATAAAATTAATGAAGGCTCGAGCCTATCAATGGTAAACAGTAATAAAAAAAATCGTAAAAATTAAAGAAACCAATTTTTATATGATTAAGAGAAGAATATGTAGCGTGGATCTTGGCTTGGATAGGATAGAGAACGACGGCCGCGTTTTTGGAAATATACTAAAACTCAAGCTGACAATTAAAAAGGTTATTAGTGGCAAATGAGAAAAATGGGCAAAAATGCATGTTATGGATATTTAAAAATAGGTCACCATTTAGCAAATGCTAAATTCACCAAAAGGGTGTTGCGAATGAAAGAGAGAAAAACATGGTTAACGAACAAGACATATTTATATATTTACACATTTAGAGTGGTGCTAAATAACCCTTATCCTTGAGTGGCCTTTGGGCCTAGATAAGTAGTGACTCTTTAGTAATATATATATATATATATATATATATATATATATATATATACATATATATATATATAAAGTAATCCAACAAAAGATATAAGCGTCAACTAATATCTTATAATTAGTGAAACATCCGGATAAAAACTGAAGCTCAATATACTGGATAGAGCATTAATATTATAATATAAAATGAAGTAATAAAATAAGGTGTCAATCAAATTTTATTAGAATTCAAAGTTCAAGCAAAGTATCCTTAAGTCCTTAGCTCATGAGTTTTCAAAGATAATTCATCTCTTCAGAGGACCATTACCGCAGTTATACTACTACAGGTAATAAAATTACGCTGTGAAAATATATAAAATTATATACACAAATACACAAAAATACATAACATTAAAACATATCAACCCAAAAACATACTTTTTGTTGAATCCATATAGTCCATCCAGGTCATACATATTGAGAAGCATAATCAGGAAAGACAATTACTCCAAGTTACAAACAGCAGTCCAAATACATGTAATTGAATGTGCCGACAAAGTTATCCAGTCCCGAAATGTGTCAATATTCAATGTTAATGATAAATAAATCAAATAATATAGAAAGTCCAATCAAAGTTCCAAAATCCCGAAATGTGCAACCCAAGTCAAATCAAAGTTCGTTGTTTAATTAGAAAACCCGTTAAATCCGAATTGAGCAAAAAAAGACTGAATCCCAATCTCATCTTGCTAGCAGAACGAAAAATAAGTAATCTTCTCTCACCAGCGATACAACCAGACATGACAAATCCTTAAAGAGCAGGAGGCGATATTAAATCCGATATTAGTGAGAATTGTGCACATAAATAATAGGGTTAGCTTTTGCAGAAAAGACAAAGGGCGTGAGAAAGACATAGGGAGAAATTGGACGGCGTGAGTACACTGACAACCGAGTGCATGAGCGAAGAAAGGTTACCCTTGAGTACACTGCACCCAGATCGCGAGCGGGGGCAGGAATCGCTGCCCCTGTCGGAAATCCAGGTGGATGACCAGTGAAGAAGTAGAAATTGATTCCGAGGAGAGGGTGATTGTGACGTAATTTGTAAGGGGTGTTGCGAGCTCCCATTTGTATTAACAAACTTTTAATTGCATGCATAATAATTCATTTTGTCACCTACCCACCTCCCAACACAAGAACCACAAAATGCATACACACATACACCCATACATACGTAGTCCTGATGTTTTTATAGACTGGAAAGAGAAAAGAAGGACAGACCAAAGGAAACAGAACAGAAAAAGAAAACTTTTTGTTCCATTTTTAGCTACAGCTTTTATTTATTATTATTGTTTGATTGTGTTACCTGTTGTTCTCTCTGTGTGTGGGGAGGATTGACAGTCTGGGAGGTGTCAATTGCTAGCAAATGACACAAAGTAAAGGGGACAGGTGTGAAACAGTGATTGTAGCCGACACAATCTGCCCCTTTAGGGCGCACTAATATGCATCAGGAAAATCAGGCCCTACGTAGAATTGAGGTAGAGAATTGAAGCTAGTATATATTCACACGAACTCACCTACGGGAAACGAGCGAGAACCGGTGCCGGGCTGGTGGGAGAAAGCGTGTAAGTTGTCAGTTATAATTATCTATACACAATGGGAGAACATTAGCCAGAAAGAGGGAATGTGATAACGGCTGTACAATTTGGGTCAAGAGTCTTTTGGTCACTCCCCTCCCCCCATGGTAGGGAGAGAGAGAGAATAAGTCTTTTACGATAGCAGGAAAGAAAACAACCCAGCCAGAAAGAGAGGGGAGAGGGAGAGGGAGAGTAAGTCAGTATGCCCCACCCTGGCCCCGAGAGAGAGGGAAGGAATGGAGAAATGGGCTGGAGAAAGAAAGGGTGTGATGATATGCCTTTCTGGGAAGCGAGAGGACCTTTACTGTTGAAAGGAGAAGACAGTTACGAGCAGTTAGAAATTGGAATTCGGCCTGGACGGTAGTGTTAGCCGGAGCTGAGACACGAGCCGGCCAAGCGGGGGATCGCGCGAAAGGCCCCTCGTTTGGATGACGTTGCCCGTGCTATTCCCCACCACCGTTTCTCCAAACATAGATTAAGTTACAACTTAATTAACAACTTGGAAACCGTAAATAGAGTTTCATGCACAGAGAGACGAGATAGTTAATAAACAAAGCCATTATCGAAAAGCAGACTTTAATTCACCGTTTTAAAAACAGTTGTTATCTTAATAATTAATTGGATACAAAAGGAAACCGCTGAGTTTGTTAAATTATTCCTGTTGTCAGTTTGTTGTTTCAGTAACCTTGCCTTCACAGCGAATCAAGCTATCATCATCATCTGACCGAGAGGAGTTTCAAACCATTTTTCTTTTTCTGCCGTTACGACATCACGAGCCCAAAGAGGGTGTTCACAGTCTAGAAGGATTCCTGCGCCGAGGACCAGACGTGTGAGTACCGAGATAGAGACACTAGTGGACCACCTATGTTACAGTGGTTTAGTGACACCGGACCAGAGTGAGGTATCTGTATTACTCGGCACTGCGACCTATGTTTACATTTGATGCCGTCACCAAGGAAGAGGTGTGTGGGGTCAGCGTTACATATATATATTAGAATATAGGAAGAAAAAAATCACAAACACATTGTAATCGTCAGCAACAACATTTTATTCACCTTACCAATTATTGTTTTCAAAACAAAAATACTTCAGTACAATACAGGACCGGCGGCACAGTTATAAAAGTGGAGGGGCTCTCCTAAAAAGTGGGGGGGGGGGTTTAAACACATGCATATATAACTTCATTATTGATGACCGTAAAGTGGGGGGCCAAGTCAAAAAGTGGGGGGGCTTGAGCCCCCTCTGCCCCCCCCCCCCCCCCCGTGCCGCCGTCCATGCAATATATTCCCTATATCTCGTTTAAAAACTTATTTCGAAATATAGAGAAGACAGGATATGAACCGACAGACACTAGCAACGAGATATAAGGAATATAATTTTGGGATGGGTGAACTAGAATACCATTCTTAGTTCCATGTGTTTTAGATTTTATCTGTCCGATTTACATATTTACTATGCCTCTCATAAAGACTATAAAATAAAGACTTAATTTAAACAAACAGGAGGCTTATATTCTTTATTTCTCTCCTGCTATAAACATTTACATGAAACTTTAACAAATTTTTTTTTTAATTAAGAAGGGAGATAACTTATTTAGTAGTTTGACTAACTTGTCGTTACTCGCCGGCAATATTCTCGGATTTTTTAACACGAGGCCCTTAAAATAGATTTAATAAATATTTTTATTTTAATAGTGATTAATTTTAACACCTAATTGTAAACTATTTCCAATCTTATAGGCATGATAGTTATGGTTGAAAGATTTTATATTTAGTTACTCTTGTTCTTGGTCTTGGCTAAGATCAAAGATCTGTTCCGATGGATACTGCACCCCATAGACTGGTATTGTCTTGGCTTTCAGGGCTTGATTTATGCCGGTCTATGGGATTGTCCTGTGCAGTTCTAGGAGGTCCACCCTCCCAGGCTTTGCCTCCCCTCTTTGGGGAGGAGTAAGTTAATTGCTTACTGCTTGAGGCGCCCCTACCGGGGAATGCCGACGGGGCTGTCCAGGCAATTTTTGATGGTCAGAGTGCTCACCTCTTGGGCGCTGGCTTTTCAACCCCCACTTTCCGACCCGACCTTGGGTCACATCTTACTTGTGGGAGTAGGATAAAATTGGCCTTGTGCCTAACTCCTGGAGAGGAGTAAATAATACTCTTATTCTTGACCTTTTGGCTAAGATCAAAGTATAGTATCTGTTCCAATGGATACTGCACCCCATAGACTGGTATTGTCTTGGCCTTCGGGGCTTGATTTACGCTGGTCTATGGGTCTGTCCTGTGCAGTTCTAGAAGGTCCACCCTCCCAGGATTCGCCTCCCCTCTTTGGGGAGGAGTAAGTTTTTTGCTTACTGCCTGAGGTGCGCCTACCGGGGAATGCCGACGGGGCTGCTCAGGCAATTTTTAAACCCCACTTTCCCGACCCGACCTTGGGTCACATCTTACTTGTGGGAGTAAGATAAAAACTGGCCTTGTGACTCTCTCCAATTTACCTCTAAATTACATATCTTATATAATGATTATCATTTATAAATTGATTAGGGTATTTTTTATAAAAAAACTTTCATTGACTTTCAACCAAATTAACTATTAATTCTTATAGCAGTTTTTATTGGACAATATTGTGCATATTTTTTCATGGTTTCCCTTCATAATGCAAGATGGCTGCTCTTTCTGGTAGCGATTTTTAAATATCTCTCTCAATGGAGATGAGTGCAATATGAGTTGTTTGTTTTTGAAATTTTCATTTATGCATCGCTATGTATTTTTCTGATTGAGAATTTTCTGGTGTTCTTATAAGTCCATGGAAGTAAGATTCAGGAGTAACATACAAATATCGGTTGTAAACGAAACGGATCCGTAATTTTACAGAAGTTTTTTGTTCTGAAAAATGATTGATAAAGCGATAAAATCTTAGTCTATGGAATGTAGCAAAATGTTGTTTATTTATATATGCTCTGTTGTTATATGCGAACAATCATCGAGCTTTCACTTTGAAAAGGTTGGTATATATAAAGAATAGAAAGTATATGCAAAAACATTTATTTTCACACACCTATATATATATATATATATATATATATATATATATATATATACATTTTTATTCATAAAAACATTTTTAACTACATATGTGCATACATGTTTAAGCTATGACTTATTTAAAGTCTAGTTTCTTCAAGCCACTGACAGAGAATATACAATATATATATATATATATATATATATATTTGTGTGTAAATGAATCCTGTTGCCATAAGATTACGATAGACAATCCCCCCTTTTAATAATAGACTTTTGTTTTCATGTTAATGTTTTTTTTTGTTTTTTTTATAAACATATTTATCCCCGCTTAGCCGCACTGATGAGCTGTGATACAGCGAAACAGTCTGTATGTGGATGACTATATGAAGCTCCCTCCCTGGGTAGAGCTTATTTGTAAGAATATCGCCAACTGCCATTAGCTTTAAGGCATAGCTGATTAGGTAAAACTAATTCGAGCTCCCGGCACTTGCAATAATTTACATTGAGATATTACTTACATTCAGTCAGTGTTGTATGATAGCGCCGGGGTAGGATCGCCGATCGTCAGCTCGACGGTTGAGTTTCAATCCCGGCTTGAGGCACTAACTGGTCTAGCTGCACTGATGAGCTGTGATACAGCGAAACAGTCTGTTTGTGGATGACTATATATATGCATATATACACATATATCTATATGCATATATATATACGTAAAAGAATATACAATATATATATATATATATATATATATATATATATATATATATATAAGAATTAGTCAAGTACAAGGTAAATAGATAAATAAATTTTAAAAATATAGAAAGGATTTTTTTTTAAATTAAGTTTAATTGTTTTTTACTCAAGTTTCTATAGAAGCTCTTTAAGAAAATATTTTGTTCCAAAACTATTATAACATGATATGATTTTGAATTTAATCTTAGGTTAAAAAATAATTGATATTTATTTATTAAAAACATTTTTATAAGCTCAAATAGAATTTAGGCCTCTTTAAGAGAGGTTAATTTATTAAAAGTATTAGTATATATATATATATATATATATATATATATATATATATATATATATATATATATATATATATATATATGCTGCGAAAACCTAGAAATGATAATTAAGGCACACATTAACAAAATACTAAAAGAGAACAACAGAGAGGGAAAAAATAACAACCTACATAAAAAAGGTGGAAAATATAACAAAAATAACACTACGAAGTACAAAACTATAAACAATACTAATAGAAATAAACAAAACACTAATAATAACCACCCGAATAGAAACGAAAAAGTTAGCAATGAAGAGAAAAGATGTAACTGCATAAATCGTAAACTTTGTCCGCTACAAAATAACGAAAAGTATTGTATACCAAGTAATGATATTTGCCAAGGAAAGACCAAATAACAAGAAATACTATGTGGGTATGACATCCCTAGACTTTAAGACCAGATACTATGACCACAAAAGCACATTTAAAAACAGAGATGGTTGAACTAAAACAGCACTAGCTAACCATTATTGGGAGCTCAAAGAAAATGGACACTCACCAATAATCGAATGGAAAATAGTAAGACAGGCCAGTACATGTAGAAATTTAGACGACCCGTGTAGATTATGCCTGAATGAAAAATTTGAAATCCTAAATTTTAAAGATCCCCATAATCTATTAAACTCTAGAAGTGAAATAGCAAACAGCTGCTTACACAGAAATAAATGTATCTTAGGCTAACGATAAATAAATAAATAAACAAATAAATAAAAAAACTAAACAAAAACTTAACACTTTAAAAATTAAAACCTAAAATAGAAATACTAGGAACCACGTGTTAAAATAAATTCACCCATTATATGGACACAACAAAGGAAACAGGGTATAGGCAAATCCATTGATAAAAAAACAATAGGGTATCGGGAGTGACACCAACAAAGCCTTTGTTCGCGGGAAGCCCAACGATTGGCTGAGAGACCAACAAAGAATCTTATTGGTTAACCGGCAAAAGTAACTCCATGCATTTTAGCCTGAAGATTCCCCCCGGGGATGAAACGCGGGAGCTTCTGTGTAGCTTGATTGCCATAAATATATTTTCATAACTTACTACCTAGCTCTACTTGCGTATCGAGCACTGTTGAAGTAAATACTGAAAATTGATACATAAAAAATTATATCTCCTTATAAAATTTCTATGTGGATACATGAAACACTAATATATATATATATATATATATATATATATATATATATATATATATATATATATATATTAGTGATGGGACGATTTTTTGCCGATTCTGATACAATTACCGATTCTGTTCTAAATTCCCGATTCCGATGCAATCACCAATTCCGATTCCGAAATTTAAAACAAAAAACAAAAAAACAACTCTATAGCTAAATGTTTAGAGATTTAAAAAATCTCTACATATTTAGCGATAGTGTGGTTGTTTTGTTTTTTTTAATTTTCGGATTACCATAAAAGCCCATATAATATGTGCATATATTTTCGCAAACGCAAAAATACACTTGTAGGAGGGGGGGGGGGGTCTATAGATTTTAGTTTTACTGGTAGTTTAAAGTCAATGAATATGTATCATTTTATCATTAGTACCAGCAATGGAAAATTAAGTTTTAAACAAAAACAAACAAACAAACAAAAAACAATTAAAAGAATCGTTTTTGGCATCAGAAAATAAGCACAAATTTTTCCAATTCCTATACTGATTCCGATATGGGGTATCGGAATCAGTATAGGAATTGGAAAAATTTGTGTTCTGATTTTTCCGATTATGATTCCGATTAATCGTGGCAACATTAATATATATATATATATATATATATATATATATATCGGCGAGGAATACGGACGTTTGGGACATTTTTTGGAGGGTAGAATGAGATTAAACACGTATAAAAACGAGAGGAAACGATTAAAAAGAAATTAATTAATGTACTGAGCCGGCTTTCGTCCACACTCATCAGAGTATTAACGTGGAAGTAATTAAATACGACTAAAACCTAAAATATTATAGTGAAAACTGGTGACAAGTTTAGGAGAAAAAAAAAAATTATGAAAGAAAAAAAATATGGGGAGGAGGGTTGATCACATTAAGTCCTGGCTTCCAAGACTTTGAGGTGAAATAGAGAATGTGATCTACTTATGACAGAAAACCAGTCACTAGTGTACGTTGACGCACATTCGGCGCTATTTATAAGATGGTCAGCAATAGCAGACCCGGATGTATTGACTAAATTATTTAAATTATTTAGTCGGCCCTGGCGTATGGCAGGAGGGATGTGTTGTTTGATTCTGGATTCAAACCTTTGCACTGTTCTTCCCACGTATACGGCATCGCACCGACATTTAAATTGATAAATAATATTACTGATATGTTGGGGTGAGAGAACATCCTTATGAATAGATTTGAGCCATATATATCAAGTCAATCAAACCCTCCCTTTGTAAACAAAAGGAGTGGCTTTTAGGACTTAATGTGATCAACTTATGAGAACACAAATTAAGGAATAGTTCAACCGATTCAAAAATGGCCACACATCAGCAGAGAGTGACCAGTGTTCTGGCAGGCCCCAAACTGCTCGGAGTGCAGCTGTTATTGAGAGGGTGCGATAAAAGAGATAATGCAGAACGTGACGGTGGAGATGAACACCATTCCAAAAGAAGCCTTCCAGAGGTGTTTCCGACAGTGGATGGATCGGTGCGCTAAGTGTGTGCAAGCACAAGGGGCCTACATTGAAGAGGATTAAGGTCCCAACCCCGTCACGTATTTGAAATATTTTTTCTGGCCTAAGGTCTCTTATATAGATAGATTTCGATGATTCAAAAGATTTTTCAAGACAAGTTCCAAAAAAAGAGCATATACCAAGGTAGTATTGTAAACATGCATGTTTAGTGGGTTGCATAGTTGCAGACTTGTTGCAGGTGGGACGTATTTAACTGTGAGAAGGGAAGCTGCACAAGAAAATGAGAAATATCTCTGATTTGGTGTTTGGCCACCCAGAATTTTATTTGGCCAATTGAGATAGTGATGTTCCTTCAGATACAAAGTTCCCTGCTGTGATAGTGGGCCACTTGAGTTTTTGCAGGAAATGATGGTTGGAACTTTATAAGCATTCGGTCCTTAATGTCCATAGATTGTCAGTAGATTCGATATCTGGGTGGTCTTTCTGGTGGTCCCGGAGTATCTATATATGTTCCATCAGATGGGCAGGAGAGAGAGATGAGTGCTTGGGGGTCAAAGACTTGCGTTTTCATTTGGTCGGACTAAGTATTCTCAGCTGCAAGTCTGTTGTTCAGTAAAAGAAAACGAATCAAGGGAGGCGCGATAGCACTCTATCCCTTAATAGACTTCAAAAACGACCTATGCTAGAAATCTCATTTCTTTGATCAGTCATAACTCAAAAACCCATAAACCAAATTATTTAAAACTTTGCACAAAATTTTCATTTGATAGGTTCTATAAGTGTGTAGAATTTCAGCATCATTAGTCAAGGTAACCCAGAGATCCAGAAAGGTCAGGAGTGATTTTGTGTTATCCGTGTGTACGTACATACGTGTGTGCCACCCTGTATCTCATCAACTCTTTGATGGATTCAGCTGATTTTTGACAGAGATAGAGGTTCTAGGGTCTAGTTGATGGCATTTTAATTTCAGTTTACCATATACCTTAGTTTCCCAGAAAATTCAAAAAAAGTTTTAAAATTACCATTGTCTTGAGGCATAGCCTTTACAAAAGTAGTGACATTCCATGATAAATGCCAGTATACTGAAATCATGTGCCCTTAATAGGGTTAAGATGAAAATTCATATACACTAAATGTACAAAAACAAGGAAATTCCCAAATGTTTACACTTTTATTGTCATTAAGGGTATGACTACATATCAACCAAGCCATTTCATTATCACATCACTACAGTATAAATCTCTATGCATGAGTGGATGAAGTGTGTGAGGTGCGCTGAAGAAAAATTCCTACCAGTTAAATACATAGCCCTGTTCTGCTCGCATACCCTTAATGACAATAAAAGTGTAAAGATTTGGGAATTTCCTTGCTTTTGTACATTTAGTGTATATGAATTTTCATCTTAATCCTATTAAGGGCATATGATTTCAGTATACTGGCATTTTTCATGGAATATCATTGTAACCTCCCCAAAAAATAAACCTTTGTTTTTTTTTATTTGGAGACGGAAATTTTGTTACATCACTGACTTAAATCACATTGATACTGCGACCGGTGTCGGAATCGAGCCACGACTTTGGACAAGCACATCAGTGAACACACACAGATGCACGTTCATAGTATGTTTGTTTACAGCTGTTTCAAGGTAGCATTTATTTTAAGTCATACAATCAATCATAAAAATTATAAATGATGACTCTCAGCAGAACAAAGCAACGTTTTTCAAATCAGAATTGTCGTAAGTTCCACACAAAATAAACACATTAAATATACATGTCCCACCCAAAAAGTCCAAAATTCTACGTAAAACAGAACCAAATCACAAGAAAAGCCTTCTCAAAAATACATCAAAATGCATCATTAAATCTAAAAAAGAAGATCAAAAACTATGTACATCTGCCATATTGACTAATAATATTGGCTACTAACTTAAATACCTGTCCTAAGTTAAGTTCATAATAATGTGACACACTTGGAACGTTTAATACGTGCAAGTGATCAGACATGAAAATAATTTAAAGCAATCAAAAACATTGATCGCTATGGTAACAAAAGTGTGAATGTAGAAATTACATGATTGAAGTCATGTGTTCGAAAAATTGGAATGTTTGTTTGTTTACAGCAATTGGTGCTTTGTTTTATTTGTTTTTTTTTGTGTTTCTTCTTTTCTAATGAGTCACCAATTATCGAAGCTAAAAACCACTCAAGGTTTATGAGATGGATGGATTGAATGATGATGAATACTATAGGAGGATTGAGAATATCCACATACCACCCATTCAAAACAACAACCGACCCACAAAATAGCAATTCTTCCACCTGTAGCAGTTGCATGAGCGAACTATTTTGTATCGATATACGTCAGCCTAAACTGAGATGCTGATTTGATTTTGCGCATGCGTAATCATTGATTCTTTACTTTGTGGGCGTGTAACACATTAATATGTAGTGAAATTTATAAGCGTCAACATATTTGACGCCAAAGACAATATACGCCGTCAAACCAGTTCCTGGTCGTTTTTCTCGCTGTCAAGACACATACTTATCCTGATCTCGCTCTGCTTTAGCCAAAGGCAAACGAGATGCCGAACTCCAGGATATTACATTATCTAACCGACATGAGCCAGCCCATTGCACCATCTCTTTTTTGTTCCTGTATTCCCGTAAATAAATATTAACATCTATTTAGTATTTATTTCAAGGAAGAATGCCTTTTCTTGTGTAACATTTATATTTCAGTCGGATTTAGCCAGACGTGCAAACTCTTGCAAGTAAGTTCGGCATTCTGATTTTCTTCATGATTTAAACCTTCTTAATTCACCCCGTCTCTTACCAATCTAAAACTGGTTTCAACCAGCTAAACCCTTTTTGTCAGAAATATCGCTCATGGATATATGAAGTCTAGTGGGCAGAATAGCAGGGAAGTGAGAGTTACGAGGCTGCTGAAAGTAAACCCATGGTCCACTTTATACTTTCCGTTCCTGGTGTAGAACTATGATAGACCAATTCTTTCGATCTAAGTACATTATCCGGATGACAGCTCATCACATAAACAGCTGGAGTCTTGTTGTGTAGATAACATATAGCAGTAGTCTGTCGTGATGTTTGTTGATTTTCGTCTTCTTTTTAATAGCAATGCTTGTGAAAGTTCTCAAATAATGAAAGCATAAAATCATTTAGGGTTTAACAATTCTGTTGGGGTTTCGAATTTTTTTTATGAGGATTGAGGATTTGTATTATTTGGATCATTCGAACTTCTGTTCTCATCTTGGATGTATCTTGTCGGAATCGGGAATCTTTCTGTCAAACTAGGGAATCTGTACAGAATTTCAAACTGAACCCTTTATTTAATTCATGGAGGTAGCTTGTTATCATTCCGTCGGCCATGGACGGGTAGAAGTTTTAAGTAAATCGTAATTGTATTCTTAGTATCGCCTGCACTAAGGATTGAACCTTCAACCTCCAGAAGATTGTCACTTAGAACTGATTACTACTTAGCACTTTAACCGTTATGTCATTGAAGAGAAGAAGAAGAAGAAGAAGAAGGTTGAAGATTACATCGGCCGAAACGTTGTGAGAATAACATCGAAGATGAGAACAGTAGTTCGAATAATCCAAGTGATACAAATTCTTTTCTTTTTTTTCCTTACTGTATTCATGTATACCTCAATGTTACATAATACCCCGGGGTATTCCTCCACCCCTCATCCCTCATAGAGGAGGGAGCATCTATCCCAAACACAACTTCTCTTTTTTGGGGTGGCAAAAAAAAGAGAAATATTTTATCAGCTTATCTATCTAACTAAAGTAATGGCCTCAGATAAGTTTTAATTTTAATAGAGTATCTCTTAAAATGAACAAAATTTACACAATTTTTTTAAATCCATATAATTCCTGTCTATTAAATCACATTAAAATGAATGGTAAAAAAATTCATGCTTCCTCAAGTCCCTCTTTTAAAAGTATAAAAGGTCAGCTAGCCACCCTTAAATACTTCAATGCAATAAAAAAAGCATACTATCATGGTGAAAAAAGAGCTGACACAACTAAAGTTATTGTAGTTGTCTTTATTTTTTGTGCCTCCGTTCACCTCCATCGCATGTCCCTTCAACTGTTTTCAGTTGCCTCTAATATATAGCTGTTGATATTACAATTGTCATTTTCAACAAAAAAAGTCCTATACTGTGGTCTTAATCGAAATCAGTATGCAAGGTTATATATACTTCCACAAGGGGCCGAAATTTGCATATGCGGGACATGTTCATGTTGAATTCGAGATGTTTTTTTTTATATAAATTTTTGTTTCAAAAGCAGCCATGTTTTTCTTTCAGAAAATATTTGCATGCGAGACACATATGCGCTCGTTTCAGTTCAAGTAGTAATTTTTTTTTTTCACATTTGTTCCACAGTTATGGGCTTTAAAAAGTTTTAATTTTATGAAGTTATGCTCCCATTAAAAGCTCTTAAAATGTGATAATTCGGAGAGTGTTAATTTGTGATAACTTTAGGGGTTTAAAAATGTGATAATTTAGAGGGTCTTAAATTGTGATAATTTAGAGGGTTTTAAAATGTGATAACTTGGGGAGAGTCTTAAAATGTAAAAATTAAGAGAGTCATAATATGTGATAGCTTAAAGGGTCTTAAAATGTGAACATTAAAAGAGTCATAAAATGTGATAAGTCAGAGGGTCTTAAAATGAGGTATGTTGAGGGGATCTTACAATGCCATAACTTAAAGGGTCATAAAATGTGTTACCTTAAAGGGTCTTAAAATGTGATGATCTAGAGGGTCTTAAATGTGATAACTTAGAGGGTATTGAACTCAGTGAAAACCGTGAAACTGCAGTAAAGTGTTAAAGCTAAGTGCATTTTTTTATTATTCATTATTCATATAACCTCTAAACTGATACACACACAAAGCTTGTCAGCTTTTCTTTGT
This sequence comes from Sepiola atlantica, assembly GCA_963556195.1. NCBI lineage: Eukaryota > Metazoa > Mollusca > Cephalopoda > Sepiida > Sepiolidae > Sepiola > Sepiola atlantica. Next base: position 84,920,765 of record OY744519.1, on the reverse strand, counting down.
AAATAAGAAATTAGATTAGATCTTTTCTGCTTTACGGCATATCAACTCTTTCAAATTATTAAATGATGCCATACAATATTTATGGTACACAATTCATTGTATATGATTTGTTATTTGTATTATTTTGATTATTCGGACTACTGTTCTGATCTCAGATTTAGTCTCACTTTTTGGCCGATGTAACCTCCGACCTTCTACAAGTGCATCTTGTCGAACTCGGGAATTTTTATGTCGAAGTCAGGAATTTGTACAGAATTTCGAACTGAACCCTTTATTTAATTCACAAACATAGATTGTTCTCATTTAGTCGGCCATGATCGGGTAGAGGTCTTAGTAATTCTTAATTACATTCTTACTATCGCCTGTACTGAGGATTGGACCATTAACCTCCAGAAGATTGTCGCTTAGGATATATTATTACTTAGTACTTTGCACAATGTGGACAATTCTAAAATGAATTTTAAGAGCCTTATAACATACAAGAAATGTGAGAGCCTATAACATCCAAGAATTTTTAGAGCCTATAATATCCAAGAATTTTGAGAGCCTATAACATTCAAGAATTTTGAGAGCCTTATAACATCCAAGATAGGGATAATAGTCCGAATAATTCAAATAATACAAATTATCATTCCTCATCTCAAAAATTTCGAAGCAAGATTTTTTGTTTTATGGAAATCGCTCCAGACAAGGCATGAAGCCAATTGATGTAAGGAGCTAACAAAAACAAAATATGATTATTGCAAAGACAGGAGATGTCTATTTGCCTTAGTCTTGAAAAGACCAAGGTTATAGGTAGGAGGAAAGCAGCCAGCAGGAAGAGAGTTCCTCAAGTCTGCAGTTTTTTTGGAAATAAGCTACTGAAATAGAAAGCTGTATTACAATGAGGTATCAAAACAGCGAATTGATGGAGACCACTAGACCAACGAGTCAAACGAGCTGGAACAAAAGAAGCAGGGAATAGATCACATAATTCTGAAAAACACATGCCATAATAGTATTTATAGAAAAGACTGAGACTAGCAACATCACGTCTGTGAAAGAGGGTGCAGAGAAGAAGAAAGGGTAGGGCAATCAAATTACATATACGTTCCTGCACCTTATCAAGAACCCTCAAATAGGCAGAGATGCACCAGCCCAAATATGACAACAGTACTCCATATATGGTCTGATAGTAGATTTGTAGAGATAGAGAATAGCCTCTGGTGTGAGAAAGTGTTTGGAGCGATAGAGAGAATCGACTTCACGAAAAGCAGAAAGAGCAATGGATCTAATGTATGACCTACAAGAAAGATTTGATGAGAGAGAAAGACCAAGAAGTTTCAGAGTCGATTTCTCCTCAAGAGCAGAGCCATCCATGAGAATCTCAGGAAGAAAAGGGACACGCCTACGATTGAAAGACACAAGCTGAGTCTTAACAGGATTAAACGAAACAAGCCATTTCGTACTCTAATCCACAACTGAACCCAGGTCAACTTCTAGAGCAGCTGCATATTTCGACTGATTTCAGGGAGATGGCCGAGAAGCAACACCAGAATAGAAAGTGGTATCATCAGCATAGATATCAATTTTCTCTGGAAGATCATTTATATAGAGAAGAAACAGTGTTGTGCCTAGAATAGAGCCCTGAGGAACACCAGAATTGCTAGTAAAAGAGAAAGAAGAGACACTGTCCAAAGTTACTCGCAAGCTTCGATCAGGAAGAAAAGACCTAATAATGTCAAAAACTTCACCACCAATACCATAACCCTGAAGTTTGTGTAAGAGACCGGAATGCCTCACTGTCGAACGCCTTGCTATTTTACCAAAAAATGGAGGGGAGGGAATTTAGAGTTCATACCTTTCTCAAATGAACTTAACAGATCCGACTGAATTAGAATTGTGTTTGCAATTGTATCTGATGAGTCCGTAAGTCTTCTTTTTTTATTATTAATGAGTCCCCGCTTATCAAGGCCAAAAGCTACTCGAGAAAAAGTGTTAATTAGATTAATAAATTGTCGGTTTAATGATGAACAATATCATGAGAGGATTAAAAATGATTAATGGAATGAATAAAGTTTGATTACTTATGGGGACGCTGAAGTTTTTATAAAACATATCGAAATAAATTGGAATAAAATATTTAATAATATTTCTGAAATAATGAGGTGTTGTTATTATTTAGATGTTTCTGATTATTAAACTTGTGTCATAATTGTCGTATTATGCGTATGATAGCCACGATAAGGATCACATTAAAATGCTGTAAATAAAATTTCAAAGAAAAAAATGTTCATGTGGATATCGAATGACTTTATTCACTATTTATCTCTCAAATGTTAATACAACAACCAGAGTCAGCATTATCTTTGTACTCTCTGATGTAGTAGGGGCCCCAAGCCTCCTTTGGAGGGTGGGTGCTCAGAAGAGATGATTCCACCAGCATTCTGGAGACCTCTTTACTCTTAATTTATGTCATGTTACTTTCTTTTTTACTATCGGTAACCAGTTATCAAGGCCAAGAGCCACTCGAGGATCGGGGCTAATGAGACAGAAATGTCAGCCACGAGATTGGGAATACTGTGGGAGTGCTAGCATTGGTCAAAGGTAGTATGAATTTCGTTTGATTACTAATGGGGCGGTCAATGACAAGAACTTGTTGACTTTGGATTTGAAGACGACCAAATTGTAATCAACAAGCAAACCAGTCCCTCGGTAATGTGTTCCACAGGCGGACGGGAAGCCCTTGCAAAGAAGCTCTTTCTATGGAAATTCTGCCGGAAGCTAGGTACTTGGAGGGAGAAAGGGAAGTCACTTTCCGTTGTGGTAGCAAGACAAGTTCTTGCTGGAAATGTCTTACAGGGAGGAACGAAGGATTGGAGCTCAGTCGAGCACCTTTCCATGGGAATAACAAAAGAGTAGAGAGAGACTAGCAACATCTCTTTGGTAAGAAAGGGTGTGTAGGGAGGAGAAAAGATTACAAAATTATGTCAAATCGATTTTAATGGTAACAACATATTTTTTAGAAATACTGTGCATGTGCAGTTATTTAGCTGAAACTTAAATTCTGTCAAGCTTCCAATATTTTGAAAATCGATATTAATTTTAATTTGAAAACTTATTTTATTCATCAAATATTAGATAATATATGCTCCCCTCCCCTTTGGTCGCATATTTTTGGTAGCCTGGGGGGTATCATGACGAACGAACATATAATACATTACCTCCCAAAAGAGGAGGTAATGCCTGGGAATATGGCCTCATGACAACAGAACAGATACTACACTATACTGTCAAAAAAGGATAAGGTAATGCCTCAGAGGATGGTATCATGATAACAGAACACATACTACACAAACCCCTCCAAAAAAAACAGCATAATGGTAATCCCTGGGAGAATGGAATCATGACCACCGAACAGATACTACACTATCCTGTCAAAAAAAAGAATGAGGTAATGATTCGGAGGATGGTATCATGATAACAGAACAGATACTACACTACCTGCTCCCAAAAAAAGGGAGATGGTAATCCCCGGAAGGATGGTATCATGACGAACGAACATATAATACACTACCTCCAAAAGGAGGAGGAAATACCTGGGAATATGATCTCATGTCAACAGAACAGATACTACACTATCCTGTAAAAAAAGGATGAGGTAATGCCTGGGAAGATAGTATCATAATAACATAACAGATAGTACACTACACCCTCCAGAAAAAGAGATGAAGGATGGTACTATGACCACAGAACCAGATACTACACTACCCCCCCCCCCTAGAAAAAGGAGGCGGCATTGCCTGGGAGGATGTTATCATGATGAACGAACATATACTACACTACCACTTTCAAATGATAAGGTAATGCCTGGGAGGATGGTCTCATGACAACAGAACAAATACTATACTATCCTCCCCCCCCCCCCCCCCCGAATGAAAGATAGTACATTAGTCTGAAATAGCATAGTAGACTGAATTGATCATCAAAAGATAGTAATAGAATAGTTTCTGCTTCAGAGAGAGAGAGAGAGAGAGAGAGAGAGAGAGAGAGACCAAATCTACATTAGTAATAGATATCATTTATTGAATAAATATTAAAAACGGAATTTTCCACATAAGGCTAGAGTAAGAAGAAATCAAGAAAATTCCATTAGTACTTAAAGAGTAGAAAAACTTGTATTCATTGAATAACTTGGAGGGAGGGCATGAACCCCTAACGCCGATACTGATGACAATAACAATGAGAATAATAGTCCAAAATGTGTAAATTATTTAAATTAAAAAAAACCCACGCTGTGTTATCGATACGGCAAAAAAGGAAATTCACATGGTTATCGAACAAATTCGTCGGAAGAGAAATCGAACGTTCTTACCTTTTAAAAAATTGATTTGTCACACACGTTTTCAGTTCTCATCCCGTCTTCTTCTTCTTCACATTATACCATCCTTTTGTTTTGCTTTTTTTTCGGGGCGCATCAAAGTGTCTCTCGCTTTGAGCGTAGCTTTCGCTGTTAATTTGTACGTAACCAAGCACTCCCACCTGTAGACCGGGTTTGTGCATTTAGCGCAACATTGTGAAAAACCCGTAATGATTATAACAATGAAAGAACATAACAGCGTGTTTTCTCTGTTGGTAGTAACCGAGGAAGGGGGGGGGTTCGTTTTTATTCGTTATATTGCTCTTTTGTCGATTTTAATTTTTAAGTTGAAGACATCTGCGCAAAGAATGTGCGGCCCCGCATAAAGAATGTCCACCCTAAGTCCAACACTTTTTTCTCCCCGCTTCACTTATGAATTTCCCTTTTCGTTTTTTTCTTACATCATTTAAATGGATCCCCTTATTTCAATTTCCCTCCTGTCCTTCCCAACGTGACGGCCTTGGAAGCAATTGTCTGACGATTATTTTCCATACCAACTTGTCAGTGTGCCAACCCATGTCACGCTTGACTTGATGCCATGGCTTTGTCCAGTGGAGGCGTTCGTGCTATTTCATTCGTCAAGCAGGTAAAAATAGTGAGGGTTTCCTGCATGGAAATAAAAGTACTCATATAATAAACATGATGATATATCATCATCATCTTCATCATCATCATCATCATGGAGATTGGAGAGGGGCGATAATAAAGAAAAAGAAATGGGATTAAAAAACAACAAAAACACCAACAACAACAAAACAACAACAAAAACAACAAAAACAATAATAATAATAATAATAATAATAATAATAATAATAATAATAATAATAGAGACCCAACCAGACCTCTACTGGAAGGGTGCGAGAGTACTAGAACTTTGGGAAGGTGTATTGCCACTCTGGAATTAGAGTCGTTGCTATTGAGAAATCAACAGTAAACGGCTGCTATGATAACATAAAATAGTTAACAAATGTTATCGAAAAAGGCGGAAAGTGCTGGAAATCTGAGGAGACTTGTTGTCACTCAGACTCCAGTAGAACACCACTGATTATTGTCAATGAGAAATCACTGTAAATGATTTGTGTGAAAATTCCTAGCAAGTAAAATAATAATAATAAAACGTGCCAAATCATAGATTTCTCCATCCCAGCAGTTTGCAGGGTGAAAGTCATGGAGACAGAAAAATTAAGCAAATACATGGAACTTGCATAAGAGCTGAAGGTAATATGGAACATGGAGAAAATCACTATAATACCAATAATTGTAGGAGCACTAGGAACAGTCCCGAAAATCCCGCAAAAAAGGACTAGGAGAAATTAGAATCAAAGGGAGGGTCGACACAATACAATGAACGGTACTGATGAAAACATCCGAGATCTTAAGAAAAGCCAACCAGCATAAACAGCAAATGCCGATCAACCACGGGTAAGTACAATAGAAATAGAAAAAAAGATATAAATAGAACATTACACGAGTCAACGGGAACTAAAATCATAATAAAACTTACAATCCTTTTTGCAACTCAACCATATTTTGTACAAATAAACTTCAGTCTATGTTTGACTTGTTCACCAAGCTTTAGTCATTAATGTCCAATAGTTTTTGTTTTATAAACCTTCAATGGTAAGCATGCCTGGATATGGCGTTCAATATTGTCAATAACTCTGACACTGCCCTGATTTGGATTGTGATCGCCATCTTCCATTCAGGAATAGTCTGGGGATTGTTTTAGTAGACATTATCTTTGAGATAACTCCACAGATAAAACTTTGGTGATTGTGAAGCCCATTCAGGATCACATCTGCTACTGATGAGACGATTACCAAAGTGTCCCCACATAGCACTGAACAGCTGTAAAACAAAGACTGTTGGACATTCATGGCTGAAAAGTTTATTTGTACCAAGTATAGTTGAATTGTAGGAAGGATTGTGAATTTTATTGACAACTCCATAGGTGGCATTTTGTACCAAGTATAGTTGAATTGTAGGGGGGGGGGGTCACCCTGTACTAAAACATGAAATTATTTTAGATAGAAAACAACAGTTTCATGACTCATCAGTTGTCATTTACAAATAAATCAGTCAAATGAGAAATCCCCAAACAAATAAGTACAATCAATATTTCAAATTTCAAGTCATTCTAAATTATAAACCTATCTAAGAAAAACAGTTCCTCAAACCTCTAATTAGAAGTCCCTATAAATTATAAACCTAACCAATAGAATTAATACCTCAAACTTCTAATTCCAAGTCCCTATAACTTATAAGCCTAACCAATAAATTAGTACCTCAAAACTAGAATTACAAGTCCCTATAAATAATAAATCAATCAATTCAAATTCCCTATGAATTAGAAACCTATCTGATAGACTTTGTGTCATAAACCTTTAATTCCAAGTCTCTCAAAATTATAAAGCTACACACAAAAACCTGTTCCTTCGGTATTCTAGGCGACATATTGTTCTGTGTTGTTATGAAGAAAAATTTCGTTTTCGCTTGATTTCAACGATTTTTATATGTAATTCTGCTCTCTGTTTGATTTTTTTAATACTTTAGAGGAAAGAGGAGGAGTTCACACTCTATCACTTCTATCTACTCCCACTTTATCCATCGACACCGAATACATTTCCGAATTGCTTAAAACTTCTACCCGATCATGGCTGACAGAATGAGAGAAAACTATCTCCATGGATTAAATAAAGGGTTCCGTTTGAAATTCCGTACAGAGTCCTGGTTTCGACATGAACATTCCTGCATTCGATAAGACACACATGTAGAAATGGTGAGGTTACATTGGCCAAAACGTTGTGAGAATAACACCCAAGATGGGAACAGTAGTCCGAATAATCCAAATAATCCAAATTGCTGTTACCTCATTACTCTTATATATGTTCACATTGTAACTTCCCACATGGTTCATGTTAATAAACTTTCTGCAATTTCATTCTCCCTGACCTAAGCTCGACGTCTCCTCTTTATATTATGTGATAACCCCTCCTCCTTCATTTGTCTTTACAACTCAATCCTCATCTAAAATAATTCCGAAACACAAAATCGTTAGTTTATCTCTGACAAAACCTGTTCACAGAGCGACCATTTCCCCATTCAACATGTGATTTTTGGTATCTATGCAACAATTCGAATCCTATCAAAGCGGGAAACCGCTTTCATGCTTTTTAACGTCATCTCGAATCTACTTAAAATTGTTATTGAAAAATCAATTCCTCGTGCATTGGTGTGGTCAGTCCACTTTAATACTTCCACACACTTATATCAGTTAAATGGAATTCTGAACTATTAAAGCGACGTGCATTTTAAAGTATCAAAATTATATTTTCCCAGACGCTTAATAATCAATAATCATGTTCGAGTTCTACTGAAGCTATTGTATAATTTTCTCTAATACCGTTGGAAAAAGCACAAATCTATATATCTCCCTCCAGCTATGGATTAAATAGTTGGGTAGACAAGACTCTCAAGCCTTTTATTCTTCCTTCACCTAAGCTCGACGTCTCCTCTTTATGTTATGTTACATGATGTTACACTCCTCTCCCTCCTCCTTTATTTGCTATTGAAACTGTTTTTACGACTTATTTATTCTTCCTGTTCAGTTTTAGCCTTTCCATAGTGAATAAACCTGTGGATGAAAATGAACCAACATTGTCTGCAAGATCTTTACTATTAGAGACGTTTATCTGACTCTTGTATGCGGGTGGCAATACATACATATCATTTATCTCTTTGATAGGAGGTTAGACACAGGATCAGGTGTGGTTTTGAGAAGCCAGCGCACTTGGATAAACACGCGTTGGCCTAAAAAATGCCTGAGCAGCCCCGTCGGCATTCCTTAGGCGATTAGCTATTCTTGCTGTTGGAATAAAGTTGTAAATATTTCCTTAGAGAATGCTGAGTTGTCTGATTGGGCAACCCATGACCACATTAATTCAGTATAACTCTCCATCAAAACAAATAGCTACAAAATAGTTTGTCACTGCTACACCACCTTCTGCTTGTGCAGAAAAAAGACTGCTACAAACTAAACAAATAAATTAAATACAAACAATAAAGTTTAAGTTATTAAGTCCAGAAATAAAAAATTTTTGAAATCAAACGTATAGAAAAATCTGTTATTGGAAATATAGTTGAATCTTTGGAGTTTTCTTCTTTTTTTTTTTTGTTTAACTTGTTAAAAAAAATACGAACAGGTAGTACCTGGTGTGATATTAGTCCTGGTCAGGCTATGCCAGCTTCCTCTGAAGGAGGAAGTTTACAGGGAATACCAAATTCACAAGTGATCCCCATGTATATCCCGGTCACGGGAAGATCACATACAGCACCTAGCATTCCCAAATGGTTACCCATCTGCTACTGACCAGGCTCAGCATTGCTTAATGATCTTACAAGAACTGATGTGCCAACACGATTATGCTGTATATTAACTTGTTACTAGCAATATTATCATTTTTCTTGCCGCAAAAATAATAGCACCAGATAGGCATTGTTTCTAATTTTTTTCAATTCTGTGACAAGAGTCCCTATTTGCTTGCCTCCGCACAAGGGCAAAGTTAGACACAAGGTTTTAATGTGGGGAAAATTCAGCTCCCTAAAAAAAGGACACTCTGGATTAGGAGAAATATTTTTTTAATTGCCTCAGTCTTCCCTAACCTAGGACAGAACAGATACTATATTTTGATTCCAACCCGAAGGTCGAGAGTCAACATGAAAAAGTTCAACAATTGCCAAAACATAAAAGACCTTCCTTTCTCTCTCCATGTGCCTAACGTCAGGCGGAATTTTCATAGACAGAGTTTCTTTGCAAGAACTTTCCGCCTGTGGAACACATTGCTGCAGGACTGCTTCCCTGCTGATTACAACTTGGTCGTCTTCAAGTACAATGTTAACAGATACTTGTTAAAAACCGCCCCATAAATACTAAGTTCATATCATTGATCAGTACTCCCATACTTTTCCTCCATCATTCGGCTGACAATAATTTCAATCCCATTGACCCTTATCCTCGAGTGGCTTCTGATAAGCAGAAACTCAATAGGAAAAGATCTATGCATAAATTCTTTATTAGATTTCAAGAATAAAGGAATAAAGAATTTCTTAGTTTATCAATAACAAATTTTCTTGTCATATCATTAGGATATAACAGAGATCCTGTATTGATTCCCTTAAAATAGCTGTTTATTTCAGGTTGCACATCATCTGTCCCAAATACTAAAGTCTTTCAACTATTGCATTTCATTTTTTGAAAACTGCATAACAGCAATAATCTGCTAAATATATTATAACAGGAACAAAGATGCACTAATCAAGATCTTTATCTCTACTCTCCAAAGTCAAACCCTCCCTCATCGTGGTAAAAGCAGTGACAGTGTGTTAGTCTCAAAATCACCCGGCTAAGAGGGCTTTAGTGAAAAGCCAGGAGGAATCAACATCAGGGTCCATCGTCTTCTGGTCGGCTCTGCCTGTGGCAAACAAGGACATATCAGGCGCTTAACTGCAAATCCATGCAGTGAGGATAACAACACTGCTTCTGCATATGTGCAACCACCATTTCTTTGTGATTTCAGTGCCAAACCTTCCCCGACTTCATATGAAACCATTGAGCCTGCTGCTCTGTATGTTGGAGGTAAAAACCTGACATTTTGCAGGTATGACGAATAGCTATTGTCAAGAAGTGTAAGACAATGTAGAACTCAGATGTGTACAAAGTATATTTGGATGGTTAAGTTATTACGGTTATCTTGGTGATACCATTCGACCACAGGGTGGAGCAGGTGCTAGTGTGATTGCAAAAATTAGGAGTGGATGGAGTACGTTCAAGGAACTTCTGCCATTACAAACTTCTTCTTTGCGTGTCTTTGAAGCATGTGATCATACAACAGTTTCCCACTTTTTTATGTAGTCCTTTGCATTAGTGTTGTACTCTGCAAAGTCTTTTAACCTGCACCGGTTGGGCAGTAGGGGGGGGGGGGCAGACAAGGCAGCTTTGCATCGTATGGTGCTGTTCTCCACATTCACAGATGGTTGGGTCAGTTTTGTAGCCCCGTCTACTCATAGCAACTTTTTATCGCCCCGTTCCCAGGCAGTTTAGTGTTTTCCACTGAAGCCAGGCTGCCTCTGAAACGGAAGGTAGTTCCACAGAGGTGGGATTCCCATGTCAGTAGAAGGGAGACCATTCTCTAACTAGCAGAGCGTTACCACGGTTGACCAAAGGAAGAGTCTATCAGACATGTGTATGCAGTGTGGTGATGTATGGAAGTGAAACCTGGCCAGTGAGGGTTAACAGCATGCGTTGCATGGAGAGAAATGATATGATACGATGGATGTATAATGTTAGTCTTATCGACAAGCTTAGTTCCGATGACTTTAGAGGAAGATTAAATCTGTGCAGTATAGGGAGATGTGTGCAGAACAGGAGACTTTGAAAATATGGCCATGTTGAAAGAATGAATGAGAGTTCTTGGGTAAGCAGATGTAGAATAATGAGGTTGCAGGTACATTTCACAAGGGAAGGCCAAGGAAAACATGGGAGGAAATGATAAAAATGGACTTGAGGGAAAGAGGGATAAATAAAGACTTGGGCAGAGATAGGTTACTTTGGAAGTACATTTTTTTAAAGCCGTCTAATGCATGCCAGCATGTAAAACGGATGTTAAAGCGTTGGTGGTAGTGGTAGTGGGGGCGGCGATGATGATGATGATGATGATGATGATGATGATGATGATGATGATGATGATGATGATGATGATGATGATGATGATGATGATGATGATCTGACCCTAAGAAAATTCCTGTATTTGCCATCCTTCTTTGCCTATTGCCATATTTTCTTTGTGTCTCAAACAATTGCAAGATAATCCTCCATATAGTCAGTCCCAACAACACCTTTCACTTGTATTAGTCTCAATATTTCTTTAGAAATATTCAGTTTAATCATTTTGTGACTGGACTGCGCTAATATATCATCAAATATCAGCTACAAATATATTAAAAAGGGATCTTCCTTAAAGTCGTTCGCTATAACAATCATCGATAAAAAGTGAAGATTTTGATATTTGGAGTTTTATTTCCTCTACAGCAAACAGTCCACCAAAACTGATGATAGGTCATCGGTTAACACCACTAACCTAGTTTCCTTGTGAGTGTTTGAAAGTCCAGTCTACTCTACTATTTTTATTCATAACTAGGGCAAAGATAGATGAATTCATACGTTTCACAAATATCTTACTGCAAAATGAACTCAACAGCTTTGACAGAATTTGAACTGCGATGGCTGACTTCGTTGTTTGTATCTGTGCCTATTTCACTCAACTCTATCTTCGATATAATAAAATTGTCTGACAAGTTATCGTCTGTATGTGGCAATTCACGATCAAATGTAACTTTTTAAATTAACGTTTTTTAAGTAGTTTATAATTTTAAATAATTTGATTTCATTAATGTAATGACAAAATGATACTGAAAATAATCAAAATAAACTTCCCAAAAGCACATTTAAAAAAAAAAAGAAAGAAAGAACCAATATGCAACAGCTGTTTACAAAAAAATTATATTTTGCAAGACATCCTATCGATTTTATTGCAAAATCGATTTTTTAATTACATATTCCTCTGTTTGACCAGAGTTATCAGAGTTCTCTCCCTTGAATTTATTATTGGCCAACATTAAGATGCTCTCCTGTGCGAGAGTTTTTAATTTTGTTCTCTGCCCATACGTGAAACATTCAGAACAAGACTCTTCCTCTTACTGGTGCGACTTTCAAGCTGTCGGACATGTCAAACCAGCTGTGAATCGTGCTCAGATTCACAGCTGGTTTGACATGCCTTTAAAAACCCTGATGCTGTGTCTATCAGATTCTTTCCTAATTGAGTCACATCAACTCTTAGTTGAGTCACCACTTATCAAGGCCCAAAAACCACTCGAGGATAAGGGTTAATGAGTGTCAGGTGGACTGTGAGACAACGCCGTAATGATCGGTAATGGTGGTGGAAGTTGGCAGAATTGTATTATTTAGGAGGACGCCTCAACGAGAATTGTTTACATTGTAATTGAAAACGACAATGTTATAGTCAGCTGGGAAGCAGCCCTGCGGTATTGAGTTCCACAGACGGGTAGTTCTAGGAAAGAAACTTTGCTCATGGAAGTTACGTTTAATTTTGGGAAAAGAGAGGGAGAAAGGTAAATTATTGACAGTGGTTGTAACTAGACGAGTTTTTGTTGTGAATGTTTTACAGCGAGGGACCATAAATTGGAGCTCAGCTGAGCACCTGCCATGAAAATAACGATAGAGTAGAGAAAGACTAGAAACCTCTCTTCTGTGAGAAAGAGATAGTAGGGAGGAGAAGAGGACTTCACCCACTAGATTTCTAAGTCGGTTTTGTACTCTGTCAAGGCATGAAAGGATGCTCTGAGCAGCATCTCCCCAGATGTGGCAACAGTACTCCATCTTAGGATGTATTTGGCAGATAGAGGATTGCGTCAGGAGTGTGATACCTTTTGGAGCGGTAGAATGATCCAAACATTTTTCCAGCAACCTTGGTAACGGATTTGATGTAAGTCTTACATTTCAAGTATATCAGTAGTAAATGTTTTCATTAGATTAATAAACATCTCTATAATAAAATTGTCCGACAAGTTATGGTCTGTCTGTAGCAATTCACGTGCAAATGTAACTTTTCAAATAAACGTTTTTAAAGTATGTTATAATTTTAAACATTTTTTTTTATAAATGTGGAACAGCTGTTTAAAAAATATGTAAAATTTCTTATCATGTCTGTTTCGTTTTTAAAAGAAAAAAAGAAATCGAAATTATGGGAATCAAATTTCAACATATGCTGTCAATTTTATTGCAAAATCGATTTTTTTAATGACATATATTACTTTATTGAATTATCTTTCCAAAACTGTAAATACGAGTTTGAAATTTCGTTCCACCCACTTGCAGAATTTAGGATGAGATCTTAGTCAATTTCGACACGTCGTTCTAAGCTGTTGGTTATCAATCTTTCTATTGTTTTTACAAACTCTGACACTGTGTCCATCCGGTGTCTTCCTGGTAGCAGTCGCATAGACTCTAAGAATACAAACAACACAATGTAAGTAATATTCACTTATTCATTGCTCATGCATAGTTCTCCATTCCCAACCTTAGCAACATGTGTTCTTTCTCATCATAATTAGGACCGTAATGTATTCCTTTTTTTAGTACAAATATTACATACTTGTATAGTACCTGTATATTATATTGTGTACCATCTTACATGTTATGTAACCCCTTTTATATTCATTTTCTGTGAATAAATATATGTGTATGCAAATCCAACTTTATTCGTTATTTTTCTTCTTTTTTTTTTGGTGCTTTGGCATCGTTGTGTATCTATGAAATATTTCCGTCCTTTATTTAAAAGAGTGACATGATTCTCTTAAATATTTCATAGGTACACAACGATGCAGAAGCAACTTTTTCTTTTTACACCTATGTGTTATCCACGATAAAACAACACACAAAATAGCGCATTTGTGTGCGGGAAATATCTAGCCAAACATGTGCGTCATTAAAAATGTAAAAGTTATGAATATAAGATATTCTTTGTCATGAAGAGAGCCATTTATAGTAACAGGAATGGTTGCTAGTTTCAGTAACATCAGAAATACAAATTCTTATTGTGGAAAGAAATGTATTTTCTCTATAGTAGCCACTTCCCCCATCTCTAAAATTTCTCTTTTTTTAAATTTTATGCTGAACAAATAAATATAATCCATCGATAAAATATTTTGTTACATTTGTACTTAGGATCTTGTATCTGTAAGAAAAAAAAACCCAAAAACAATACTTCAATAAAAGAGGACCCAAATCGACCCAACGGTTTCTGATTGCAATTTATGAAACAGACTAGAAAATAGTTAAGCCGTCGCCGAACAGTCAATTAGTACCGGCATTAAATGAAACAGTGTTTTCATTTTTTTCCCTGAATTAAGTTTAGGGTCAATTAACACTCCTCCTCCTCAGTGTTAAGAATGGGTTTAATAATTATCTTTAAATCAGTGAATGAACTTTATTTCTTTTATTGATTTCTTTTTTTAGGAAGTTTTTTCAACTTTTTTTTTTGGGGGGGGGGGCTAAAAATGTTTTTTTACTGTAACCTGGTTTTGCATTCGTATGCTTTAGTGTCGTCTACTTTCTTACATTTTTTAATTTTTAATTTCACATTACCATTTCCAGTTTGTTCCAGAAATCGCAATCGGAAATATTCAGGTCGATAGAAGCATAAAACAAAACAAATTATACTGAGAAAAATGATACAATAATATTAAAAACGAATAACAGAACACAGTTATTTAATAAAACAGGCTGTTGACTCAAAATTTTCAGTAGTTCACTACTTTGAAGCATATCCAAGTTATCTACCCTGACTTTCGGAAATCAAAAATATATCTAATTTCACTCATATGCAAATTCACAAACTGAATATCTATCTCTTTTTGCGGGGCTTGGAAGTGCAAGCAATCAAATGTGCTATGATGGGCGGCAATGTTGGCATGCCTTACACTAACCCAAGTCAGGCATTCTGGTCGCAGCATCAGTCTCCCAGAACATCAACAACAAAGTAAGTTATATTTTTATCAGATGCGAGACCTGGTCTCTCCAAGCCATGAATAGGTTTTTTGACCGCTAGTGTCTGGACCGAGTTCCCAATGCAGCATTCAACCTATTGAAGGGATTTTGAAACGAAACCGCCTGCGATCGTTTGAGCACATTTGTACTATGCGTCCTCAATCCCCAACCCCTTCAGCATTCGCACTGCCGCCATGGTGAGCAGATTAATACTTGGTTGGATACAGTCAACGCCGATCTAACTTCTCTCGTTACGGTGTACGTTGATGTCAATGGGTAGGACGGTGCGAATCAAAATGGTGGCTCAACTTGAAAAAAAAAAAAAAAAAATTAGCCATCTTTAAAATCCAACTTAACAATATTAAAATTTCGAGACATAAAACTCCTGACATTTCCTGACAAGTATGTCCATTATTCCTGACAATTACTGACAAAAATAAACGTTTTTCCTGACAAAAAAACCTTTATTAAATTAGAAATAAAAAATATTTTTTGCATGAAAACCCACACAGGACCCACCCCAAGCCAACTTGACATTTTCTTGGTGTTTTAAATTGTAATGATAGTTTGTTATTAAGCATATAGCTACCTAACACCAGAAAATGACTAGCCCCTGCCATTGTTTTCATGATTTTTTTTCTTATACAAATATGAATATAAAAGGTACAAAAACAGACTAAGTAGCCTTTTTCAAGGCAACAATTGTCACATTAATTCTTGATATTTGATAAAAAATAGGTACAAAATAAGTACAATTTACAATAAAGTTTGTCGAATGCTGAGGCAAGCCTCTTGCATAACCACCACAGAACAAGTTCATGAACGGACCAAAGAACATTTCTTGTCAAGAACTAGTCAAAGGTAACTTCATCATCATCAAGATCTGGCTGTGGTGAGTTGCTGTTGTGGAGGCTTTTGCAATTACCACACAAGTTTGAACAGTCAATGCCATGTTTCCTGCAACTGCATCTTGATGTAGTACACCCTGAAGTACAGTTACCCCTAATTATAGCCAACAACTTTACAGGACCAGCTAGCAAGTCAGTTTTGATTGGTTGTAATTTACCATCTGAAAGTTTCCATCCCCACTCGTCAGATTTTAGCTGGTTTCTACATTTCCATTCCTGAATTTGGAAGTAAACTCGAAGGCTGTGGAATTTCGTAGCTGCTCTTGTTGGTGGCAATGATTTGAGCTTTTTGCAACCTTTTCCTTAAAGCGCCTCAATCGGACATGATTGATGTTTTCCTCATCATTACCATTGTATAGGCACACTAAAGCCTTCTCCCCAGCTTCAATAACCTCTTCTGCACTGCTATCCTTGCCAAACACTTCTGCCAGTTTGAGGAAGTTTCTTGTTCATCACCTTTCGAAGGGATGCTGCCTTCCCAATTCCATAAACACTGGATGTAAAATCAGAACCCAGTAGTGCATGGATGAAAAGAATGTTGGAACAGACCACATCTCCCAAAGATTTTCTCATCTCTTTGATGTTCCAGACTTTCACACTTTTTGCACTATCCTTTGGTTGTGGTGTGAAGAAGATGTTGTAACCATCATCTCTATTGGCATGATAACATAGAAGGACAAATAGGTCAGTATCATCTGCTATCAAAATGGTTTCTCCTCTGTCTGTGCCAGTTCTAGAGCAGTCTTCACAATCAATACGTCAGCGTCTCCAGATGTATGGACTACTTTACAACCTGCTTCCTCCAAACTCTTTCCCAGCAAGTTGATGAACAATTGTTTGTTTTCTTGATTAGCTTGGAAAACATCCTTTTTTAATTTGAACACCATTAAAGGGATCAGTGACACATTAACACTAACACCCCCTCCTGCTTGGCATCGGTGAGTCGCGTCTTTAATGGATGGACCACTTTCATACCCATCAAAGACAATGCATGCTTTTCAATATCTAGTTGTAACATATCTGCACAGATCTCATCAAATGTGTGACCTTTTTGCCATGGGAGCCGTTGAAGTAGTGCTCCACCATCTAAGAGATACTGTGGATCTGAAGACTGTGAACCTGATTGAACAAGGGAAGTCAGTTCCCATATTGCGTCTGCCAAAGCCGTTTTTTTAGTCCGAAAGAATCAAAAAGTGCAGGTGGGTAACCACAAAGCTCATACTGGAAATGTTCTTGTTGTTGCTGAGTTGAGGGTCCATTGGTATATAGCACACACAATCTCTGGAATAGGAGTTGTGGATCAGTCTCAACTTCTTCATCTTTGCTGAGCGAAATTTTGACCCAAGTGTAATTGCCTGATCCTTTCTTTTAAAAGTGTACTCGTAGACATTTTCTCCAACCATTGAAGCTATGATTGCCTCTCCTATGGAATTTGCTCTGTCCACATTCACCTTTTTGTCTCCAGTTACTCCACTTGAAATGCTGTGAATGGACGGATCTTCCGTGAAAGGGTCATATGTCTGAAGAAACGCAAGGAGCTTCCATGTATCCCTCACATCTCGCTCTTTTCATGCTGAAGTAGCTTCCTGGTGCTGGTCACTAGTGCCATAACGAATGCTTGTTAGTTCTTGCATTGTAAACTTGATTTCAGCACACGCTGGCAGTGATAGCATCCAAACCAATCGTTTAATTTCGTCCATTCCTCTGCCATGAGTAAGACCTCCAGACGTCTTCATGCTTCTCATTAGCACCTGCTCAATAACCAGATCTGTCGAAAAACCAGTCCAGTAGCGATCACTCCATCTAATCACATGGAATCCTTCAGAAAATTTCTGGTACACTACAGGATGTCAACATTAATCGACAACTTTATTGGGCTGGAGCTCTTTAAATGTCACTGGTGGTTTGTTGGTGTGCTGTGAATCTAGGTACTTGATGTTGATCCTTCCAACCCTTATTATATCTTCTGAAAGGACCTGAATCCTTGGAACTGGTTTTGCTTTAACTTTCCCGGGCGTAAAAGATGCTATGATGCTCATACCGTGGAATGTATTGAATCCATCAATGTTGTTTTTTAATTTATTAAAACATTCATATAATATCAAAACATTCAGAATAAAAGTCTAAGATTTCAAAATTTATTCCTACGCTCACACACTCTCTCCATAAAATCAGTTTATTACAAAGAAAAATATTTTTTATCTTTTATTATTTTTTCTTTAGTTTTATCATTTTTTTTAAATCGATTAACATATAAAGAGTATTGATTTACTCCTCTCCAGGAGTTAGGCACAAGGCCAGTTTTTTATCTTACTCCCACAAGTAAGATGTGACCCAAGGTCGGGTCGGGAAAGTGGGGTTTAAAAATTGCCTGGGCAGCCCCGTCGGCATTCCCCGGTAGAGGCGCCTCCGGCAGTAAGCAATAAACTTACTCCTCCCCAAAGAGGGGAGGCAAAGCCTGGGAGGGTGGACCTCCTAGAACTGCACAGGACAGACCCATAGACCGGCATAAATCAAGACCCGAAGGCCAAGACAACACCAGTATGGGGTGCAGTATCCATCGGAACAGATACTACACTTTGATCATATCTATACATATGCTATCACTAATGAAGCCTTAATTCTACACTGTCCACTGCTGAACCGAACACCAACCAGATGCAATCTCACAACTACAGTCAACGCATGGGGGAACTCTCTTCAATCCCAAAACACTTTCCAATGCGTAAGTTACTCGGGGACCTAACCCTCCACCTTTTCTCAATTCTTTGAAAACAAGTCAATCTATATGGCATCAAAATTTCACGATTTTATAATTCTATGTTTCTTTATTCTTCTGGTCCATGAAAATTCATTATCCATGACCTATCACTCATGGATAATGATTTTTCATTTTTCAAAGTCATTAATTTTTTAATTTTATTTTATTTTATGAGTACAAAGAAACGGTCAGATGCAGCGGAATTTAACCTTGACACTCCCGGCGTCTCCGCTGTTAGGTAATTCCATGGTAAAACTGTAAGAAAATACGAGATGCCACTATTCAAAAAAGGCACAAAGTTCGAACTCGGGATCACCATTTTGTAGATGAAAGAAGGAGGGTCGTGAATTATAGGAGGAAAGAGTTGTTGCGTAACTATCCATCCTATAGGCCTTGTTTGGTAGGAAGAAAAATGGGTTATTGTAGTTTGGTTATAAGGAAAAACCTCTTCATTACAATTTAAATTAATTTCATTCATACAGTTTCATCAACAAAACAGGCATGGCCTTGAAAGAGTTACATAGACAAGAATACAAATATATGTTGAGTCGGTAGATGCGCGGGTACTCGAAACATGGGTTGAATCTGGGTCATTCATCTCAGCTAGCTCAAGTCGTGGTTTAAGGGACAAGACAGGAATATGTTGGCTTGTTACTTTGATGCTTAAGAACCGACTGATGAAAGTGTGGGAAAATGGAATGAAAACGTTTGATGGAAGTGCTTCCCACACAAAAGTGTTCTGATTTTATTTATCACTCCACGAATGAGGATAAACTAGTGCAAAAAAATAGATCATAATCATATAACTGCTACAAGATGATTAAAAGAAACTCATTTGATATACAGCATCATCACCATCATCACCATCTGTTTAATGTGCATTTTACAGGCTTGCATGTGCTGCACAGTTTTTAGAAATTGCCTTCCAAATTAACCTATTTTTATTTATCCCCCGTCTCTCAAATCCATACTTATCACTACCTCCCATGTTTTCCTCGGCCTTCCCCTGTGAACTGAACCTGCTACCTCAACTGTTCTACACCTACTAACTCAAGAACTCTCATCCATTCTTTCAGCATGGCCATACCACCGAAGTCTCCTGTTCTGCACTCATCTCACTATACTGTACAGATTTAATATTTCTCTGAGCTCATCATATCTAAGCCTGTCTTTAAGACTCATATTACACATCCATTGTATTATTGTCATATCATTTCTCTCCATGCAATGCATGTCCTCAACCCTCACTGGCCAGGTTTCACTTCCATACATCATCACATTGTGCACACATGTCTGATAGACGATTGGTCAACAGTGGTAATGCTCTGTTGGTTAGTAATGGCAAAAGTTCCCATAACTTACTCCATTCACTCCTAACTCTTGCTATCACACTAGCACCTGCTCCTCCCTGTGCGCCAATGATATCACGAAGGTAACAACATTTCTAAACAATCTCAATAGTTTTGCCATCCAAATATACTTTCTCCACATCTGAGTTCTCATCTGTCTCCGTTGCACACAAAATGGTTATCCTCTCTCAACCTACGAGTAATTCCACTGCACCTCTTGGGTATCCAGCGCTTGCAAGTACCACAAAAAATTGAGTTGCACCCGACTTCCTTTCCACAAACTAAACAAGAGAATTTTCCTCTTTCAGGTAGCTTTCCAACACTACAACCACTGATCATCACTTTGGTTTTGGTAACATTCACTCTCAGACCTTTACTTTCCATAGAATTCCTCCAAGTCTACTAAACAAGTAAACCTTCCATTGTTTTACAGACAAGTACTAAATCATCAGCATACAACATCTTTTCCGGACAACCAGTACGAAACTCCCTGGACAACGCTTCTAACACAAATGAAGAGCAACAGACTCAGTAGAGAACCCTGATGTACTCCTACTTTAACATAAATAGTTTAAATAAAATTATTGCTTAAAATAAGAGATGCCCAAACAGAGAATAAATCTGTTCATATTATGCCACAATGGAGATAACTCATGCTTCCTGACATTTTTTACAAAATAAAATAAAATGTTTTTATTTGCATTTTTATTAACTATGGAGTAATCTCTCTTTTTGCAGATTTATTTCCCTTTCCGCCTTGTTCAATTTGTTGTATCAGCCACATCAAAAGCAAAATACAGGTTCTTCTTCTTACCAAGGTACTTCTCTAGCACAATGTTTTGTTCAGGATTTAGTGTTTGCAATCTAACTTACTAAAACTTAAATTTTTCTTTAAACCAATATTAAATATAATCGGTTTAATGCGATAATAAATTGCTTTGAAATAGTGCCGAGCAGCATTTTTTAGAGTTTCCTTAAAATCAATATTAACCACAAAGTCTATATTTTCACTTCTACAAATTGGATAATTATTTCATCAGGATTTCATCGTACAAAATTTAATTTGTATTTCATAATTTTTCAGAATCTCTTTTCCTATGAATGCAACACAAGATTTTAAGAAAAACATCATTTAAATCAAGTTTCACTTGTTTTTCTTTCTGCAGTATACAGTGTCACTATTTACTTATCTCCTCACGAGGGCAGAGTTAGACACAAGGTCGATTTTTAATGTGGGGAAAAATCCAGCTCCTAAAAAAGGGGCACTCTGGATTGAGACAAAAATCAGAATTAGCTCAGTTTAGAATGATTTCTCCTTCACTAAATGAGAAAAGAAAAGATGAAGTGCGGTATCAGAACAGATGCTACACCCTTGATCCCAGCCAAAAGGCCAACACAGTGTCAGTTTAAAAAATGGAACAATTCAATCATTTTGATAATTTAATCTCAATAATTATTTATTATGTGTAATTAAAAATTATATAAATTATTAATTAAGTGTGTCTATTATTAAACGCCTTTATTCAATATCTAAAATTAAAATACAAAATTTAAATCCTTAAGTTAAGAGATTTCATGCAAAGGGATAGTACCTTTCCAAAATGGCCTTCTGTGGTCACCATGAACCCAACACTATGTGACCCCCCCCCCCCCAAAATCCAACTCTTCCCCACTGTGAAATACATTGAGATAAAGTGGTAATATTACTGCTACGCCATTCCTTTGTGTGTTCTGGGCCGAACCTTCCCCGACTTCACATGCAACCACTAAGCTTTCCTGCTCTCTGTGTCAGGGGTTAAACCTGCAATCCTGCAGGTTAACAAATAGCTGCGACCAACAAGAAAAACGTCATGCAGATTAGACGATCCTGAGGCACGATCTTCGTGAGTTCAATACAGAAGTCCGACTCGCTTAACAACAACAAAAACAGCACTATATGATGCACATCAAAGAAAGCACTTTGGTGCAGCTACAGTCTGTTGTTAGTCTCTCTGTTGTGAATGACCGTCTGTGCGTGACGAAAAGTCACACTCTTCACAGAGTAATCCTGTTAATGTGTATCGGCATAGTCAGAACACGACAGATCTAGAAAAAATCTAACCTCGATGAAAAAACCCCGCTTTCTTTTAAAGGTAGTTGTAGTTCCTGTGGTGATCATTGAGAAATGGATGCTTCGAAAGAGAGAACGTGGCAACATTGGGGAAGCCCATTCTGCATGACAAGTGGATAGTTCATTGTTCAAGTTAGTGGAGAGCCGTAATAGTAATAGTCCGCATAGATATCATGCGCCATCGAACAATTCAAATGGCAGTTCCTAGAAGGAACGAATCCGAGGAGAATCCAAGGAAAAAAAACTCAACCTGATTGATTGAATGAGAGTGAGGACTCTCTTCTTCTGAATAAAAAATGACATATTCTTTGTCAACAAATGATTTATAAAATATTCTATAAAAATATTTAGAAAGACAGTTTGCAGATAAATTGCATCGGTAATTTTACTTGCAGACAAATTGTTAAAGATGAATTTACCTAGAATCATAAATACCATACTTTTAGTATTTTTGGAAAGAGCGAAAGAATGAGCACGTGTCAATCCACTATTCTATTCTATAATAAAGAGCAATGTGTATTTATTTGTAAATATATATCCGTCCCGTCACACAAAAGTTTGACCAACGAATAGGGGAAGGGGAATGCAAATCTATTTCCGTAATGAGACGGTTTTTTTCTTTTTTTTCTACCTTTTTGCTTTCTATACTGATTTACCCTTTTTTTCCTTTTTTTCTTTTTTAAAACCATTTTACCTCCTCTAACGTCTTTGTTGTTAAAAAGTCCGACTTAATTTTTTTAATGTCTAGAAGACAGACCCCTACATTCCAATAATCAAAGAAAGAAAATTAAAGGAAGAAAATTTTTTAAAAGCAAAGTCACGATTGGTATTTTTTGTTTTTTCTTTAGGTCATCAGAAATGATTTGAATTTTTTGAACTCGCGATAGTTCAGTCCTATCCTATTGAAATTTAAAAAAGCATTAAAAAGACTTATATTGGAAAGCAAATAGCAAGTCAGATTTACCCCACCACCTGAAATAAATCCTCACTCTAAATAAAAAGTCAACAGTAGGTGTTTTTTTCTTCTTGAAATCATCAGAAATAATAATAATAATTTATGTATGAAAAATTAAATTACTGACGTAATTCTATGATTTTATATGAATTTTAGTGTGAATACCGGCGAAGCATAATTTTTGACGAAACTTGTATGAAATACTGATACAAAATGTGTTTCTTTTGTGAAGAAATGGGAGACAACTATGATTGTCTTAAACAAAACATTCACAAACGTAGTTTTTAAGAGACAAGATCAAGGCGATCCATAATACAGGCCTTGCAAACATGCTACTGGGGTCCACGACTGGAGGGCGGACATGTGAAGACCAAAATTACTACTAAATAATTACAGAGAAAAGTTTTAGTAACAAAATTTCTTAGTAATATCCAGTAATATAAACTTATCAAAATTGTTTCTCCAAGCATTACTTTGTTCATAAAGTATTTGATTTTGTAAAATGTTGAATTTGCTTTCTGATTGTATTTGTTATTATATTTTCTGTAATCAATTAGTCAATATAAACAAATTGACTCCTGATTTTTGAAATATCAAAAATGTGTCTAATTCATGGTGAATAAAGTGATTTTTTTGTGAATTTAGTTTTGATATTTTTGTACTTTTTACATTTGATTTGATGGAAATAAATCAATTATTGTAAGCTGCTTCCTAATATGTATAGTTGCTAATTACTAGACATTACTAAGAAATTTGGTTATTAAAACTTTTCTCTGTAATTATTTAGTAGTAATTTTGGTCTTCACATGTTCGCCCTTCAGTCGTGTAGCCCAGTCGCATGTTTGCCACGCCTGTATTATGGATCGCCTTGGACAAGATATTTCATCCAGCCTTTTGGCTGTTCGGACTCGAGAAGCTATCCTTCAGGCATTACCCCTCTTCATTTCGGGGGTGGTGCCTGTCACTGAGGAATCCTCATTCATAAGGGAGTATCAACAGGACAATAACAGTTTTTTTTGTTCATATCCAGAATGCCCCATTTAGGGAGAATTATATTTCTCTACATTATAAACCGACCTCATGTCTAACTTTGCCCTCTTTGAGAAGTAAATAGGGACAACAGTAAGTTTTAGAATATGAAATATATAAAATATCTATTATCATACTAAATAAACGCTTGTTTCGTTATATATTTTAAACACACAAAATACATGCTAAAATATTCCTCAGTTTTGGGATTGAGTTATGTTTAAAAAAAAACTTCCATTTTAATCGTTCTAATTAGTCGCAATTTGCAATTAACTCATCAAGTGACCAATCTCTTACTAAGTTTTTATCTAACATTCTCACCCTCTCTCACTCTATATTGCTTGACTCCTCATTCATATTATATATTGCATCTCTCTCTCTCTCGCTCTCTCTCTCTCTCGCTCTCTCTTTCTCTCTTTTGAGAATTTATTTTTAGAAAGTGGCCATGTTTCATTTTTATTGAAAATAATAAATGTTTGTAAGATTAGTTTTTTAACGAATTCAAGTTTTGATTCAACCGTGCCTAAATTGTTCAGAGCAGACGACAATTCAATTTTCAATCCATTTCAGTGATTGACTTAGGGTCATCCTCTGATTGGTCAATTTGAGTGACGTGTCAGTTCTAAATGTAAACAACACTGACGGCAATTTTCTCGTTGGAATATTTTTAAGAAATTATCTTCAGATAGATTCTGGATGTTAACTGATTAACATCTTTTGAGACAAAAGTCTCCGCGGACAGAATTTTCATTCCTTAGTGAAATTGTGCCCTTGTTAATTTGATAACTCCTTTTCATGTAAAAGCGACATTACCATGTCGAAAATTAATTTGAATGATAATTTAAAGATAGCTTTAAAAGTAACGAAATAGATTTGAGATGTTTATCTCTTAGTTACGATGTGAATTTTAATTTGGACTTCAGACATTTTACTTTGATGACTATGTTAATCATAATTCGAGGAAGAGATCCTAGAATTATACAAAGATTGTATTTGAAAATCTCAAATACAAACCATTATTTATGAAGAAAACTTATGACGATAAGTTAGTATTTGAAAGTTTGTGAAAATAAAATTAAAAATCTGTTAATCCAAACAAGAGGACTGTTCGTTTTGTTGGTTTTGAAATGAAAAAATATAGTGTTGGTTTTCCCAAATTCTATTTTCTTCAATAAATGTTCTATCAATATACTGTTGATTTTCACAAATTTTTATTTCTTCGAAAAATGTTCTATTAATTGAATTTGCATGACTTCTTATTTTAAAAATGCATATTTTCCATTTTCGGAGAAATTGCATACTAAAAAAAGAGAGTTGTCTGCCTCTTACACCATTGGAACACTTCTAAAAATAAATTTTGGCTCGTGTACCGCATCTATACAAGTGCCGAAATTTGTAACAATATGTCAGTATTTTAAAAGGGTTAAACGAAGACCAGTTTAGCCTGTTATTTGATTGAGAGTATCTCGACAAAAGGATCGTTGATGTTCTTTTAGTCTAAAAAAGGGACTAATTGTTTTTAAGGATTGATTGAAAAATATCGACACAAGATCGATAATATTTATTATTTAGTCAGAAGGACTAAAAGATTTAAAAGATTTATTGAATTTAATATTCGTTTATGAGAAAGGTAAACGAATAAAGTCATCGAGGGTTTGTTTTGATTAGAAGACTGTAGTCCAGAAATTCGCATTTTAAATATAAAAAAAAAGTTACAATTATTTTTAAAAACTAATATTCGAATTAATTAAGCTACAAAATAATAATTATTTGATTTTCAGTAATACGAATAATATTTGTTAAATTATTATTTGAATTTAAACCAAAACCGAAGAAGATGAAAAAAGCCGGTTTCCAGAATTTTGCTTTTGAAACGATTTTCCATGAAGAATGAAATAACTTTTTTTCAAGAGAAATTGTATCGCTCACTGATGAATGAACTAAAAATAAGAATACACAAGAGAATTTCCACTTCTGTAAAAAAAAATACATTGTAAATTGTGAACTGTGAGAGTACATTTTGTTGTCAATATTTTCTTTTTTGAATGACATATGAACATATATGCATGTCTACCCTTTTTTCTTATCTTGATCTTTTTTTTTTTTCATTTTATTGTAAATAAATTTTTGATTCTTTGATACACAAGTAAGTTTTTGTCTGTTTTTTCCCATTAAAGGAAAAAAGGGCATATAGATGAACACGTATTGTGCTTTAATTTTTTATCATTTAAAAGAAAAGATTGATTTCACGTTTTTAGTAAAAAAAGGAGGGAAATGTTTTAAAACTGAAGACGTTATAATTCTAATTTGTTTCACTCTCTCTCTCTCTCTCTCTCTCTCTCTCTCTCTCTCTCTTTATATATATATATATATATATATATATATATATATATATATATATATATATATATATATATATATATATTAACTGTTGGAGGTAATAAAAAAAAGGAAAGAATAAAAAGGTTGGAATATTCCATTATAAACAAAAGAGAATATCATCAGAGTTAGTAATATTATTTAACCATAGCTGTTATATTTAATAACTGGTTTTGTAAACTTGCTTTTTTTCCTGATTCAAACAATTTAACCGGAGCTCAATGAGTGACTCAACAGATCACATTTTTTTTAGCATTTAATAAAATGTGAGAAAATTGTATCCCAAAAGAGAAATGCCTAAAAATGTCCAAGACATTAAAACTGTAAGCATTTAAAGATTTTTAAAATAATATATCAATCAGATGATGATGGAGAGTAGAAAGTGGACTTTGGGTTTACTTTCAATTCCCCTCTTTTTGTCCTTCAGTTGTCACATTTCATGACCGACGTTTCTGACAAAGGGGGAAGAATTGCCGTCTTCTAGGTTCGCTGTTGTTTTAATTTCATGGTATGCAGAGGTTTCAATCCTCTAATAGTATTCATCACCATTCCTCTGTCAATTTATGTTGTGTTGAATTTTTCAGCATTAAAAATCCCTTCTTTCCCAAAAAAGCACACACAGCATTTATCTCTCTTTAAATAAACGTTGGTTATATGTTCTTAAAACGTTATCCAGTTAGAATTGCTGGCTCAGAAATCGGTGATCATTTTACGTTAAATTTATATGCAAAACTGATCCCTTAACCTAAATTGTAATTTTTTTTTTCCTTTGCTTGTTTTTATTTTTTTTCGACAATATTTTCAGGATGTTTACATATAACCACCCAGAAAAGGAAGAAAATCTCATTTTTATTTTTTAGGTAAATTAGCACACGGTGAACCTAACAATTATACAAATTTACGTTTAATTTATATTACTCGTCCAATTCCCAGGTGTCTTCCACCAATAGTGGCAAACAATGACTATTTAATCTCTTCCTCACACCTTCCTGTGCATCACTAGTAATTTGGGTGCTATTTTACTTATAGGCCGATCAAGTTAATTGTGTTCATGTAAAAGCATTATTTTGTACTTACTCAGTCACATTTTATCTCTCACGCCCCGAAAAAGAATTTTAAAATATCAAGCAGAACTTTAATTAGAACGATTTTTCCATTTCGATGTTCAACCTGTATTTGTGCCCGAGCCGACATTTTGGGCTGTGAGCGGTCGGTAGAATAGACAAGGGCATTAACTCCGTTTTTATTATTAGGATTATAAAAAGAAAGAAACACATAAGCAATAATAATAAAATATATATTTATTAAATTAAAAAATAGAAAATTAAATAATTATTTTTACTTTGTTCACCGGGATACTTTCCACGATATAATTTTCTTGGGGTTTTTTCTTTTTTCATATTTACATGGTAACTTTTCGCGACACTTATCTGCCCTTAGTTAGCTAACCGGCCACTAACCGGCCACTCCGAAAATCGCAGACTCGCCATTTCATATAACCCTTATGGAAATGGAAAAATCGTTCTAATTAAAGTTCTGCTTGATATTTTAAAATTCTTTTTCGGGGCGTGAGAGATAAAATATGACTGAGTAAGTACAAAATAATGCTTTTACATGAACACAATTAACTTGATCGGCCTATAAGTAAAATAGCACCGTAATTTGTGTAGTTTGTATGTTTTGTTTTATTTATCTGCATATTTAATTCTTTTTAAAGTCTTAATTATAACTGATTTCAAATGACAAGGGAAGCAATCGTGATTACATGAGTTATTTCCCTTGCATTAGTTTAACTTGTATAATTGTTTTCTCTCTTGCATGCCTTCAGTAATGGCATAAGCATTGGACGTATTTTATTTTTCAAATCTAGTATATATATATATATATATATATATATATATATATATATATATATATATATATATATATATATATATATATATATATATATATGCATATATATACATATATATATATATGCATATATATATATATAGATTTAAAAAGAATACGCGGAAATCTCTCTAAGGCCCTTTCGACTATCATCTCGTCAGGAGAAAATCGATAGTTTTAATTAATAATTACGTCGAAAGAAAGAGCAAAATGGGGAAATTGAGTGTGCCAAAATTAACGTTAAAGCGATTAAAATTCAATTTAATGATTTCGATTAAAAGTCGATTAAAAGGCACTACGTTAGGGACAAAAAATAAAAAAATTGGGAAGGAGTTCAAAGTTCCCCAAAGAGATTAAGCGATCTTACAAATTCCTTCTGCCGGCACAAGGAAGGTTTTCGAATGGCAATAGAGACAGATTCCAATATTTTCAAATGGTTCTTGGAATCTGCTCGATGCAAGACCTCAAAACGGTCTATTTTATAGCCACTGGCACAGCTAGGGTTTTCAACCAAATGCTGGGCAATAGCAGAGTCCAAAGAATTAGAGGAGGGGTAACATATATATATATATATATATATATATATATATATATATATATATATATATATATATATATATATATATATATAGTGTGTGTGTGTATTTAGGCAGTATTCTTTCATTTAAGCAAACATTGTTAAACATAACAGAATTCTTCTGCTTGATTATACCTTTTTTATTTTCTTAAACCAATTTTAAAAAATTAAAAAATACTCGAAGTTATCTTTCTTAAAACCCAGCAACCTACAATAAATAACATTATGTCTGAAACCTGTAACAAAAATGTTAAATGCTTAACGCTATACAATTCATGCTATGACGCTAATTCTGGCATCCTGGAACTTAAACTGTTAACGTTGCTCCTGGAACTGCACTGGTTTGTTCTTTGGACGTCTGACTTCATGTGCGCGTTCTTGGCTGCTTTTTGAAATTGTCTTCTTTTCTGTGAGTTTTAACACGAAAAAGCTAATTGTAAAAATCTAAAAACGGTATAATCAATCAGAAAAATTCGTTTGTTTAACAATGGTTGCTTATAAATATATCGAAATGATTGAGAAAGTTTTTCTTATTAATCATTCCTATATTATCATCAAAAGTCATATGATTTTAATCAATAATTCAGTAGTTTTATTTACTTACTCCTCCCCAGGAGTTAGGCACAAGGCCAGTTTTATCTTACTCCCACAAGTAAGATATGACCCAAGATCGGGTCGAGAAAGTGGGGTTTGAAAAGCCAGCGCTCGAGAGGTGAGCACTCTGGCCATTTAAAAATTGTCTGGGCAGCCCCGTCGGCATTCCCCGGTAGGGGCGCCTCAGACAGTAAGCAATAAACTTACTCCTCCCCAAAGAGGAGGGGCAAAGCCTGGGAGGGTGGACCTCCTAGAACTGCACACGACAGGCGTGCAGTATCCATCGGAACAGATTCATTCAAATACGGTATATATCGTACTAAAAGAACACATATAGACATTCAAATATCTGTCTAATTTGCATAACTTCTATTTTAACTGGCTATAATTAATTAATGTTTGCTGTTATTCATTTATCATTGTATTATTTTATTTTCCCTGTGTATCTACAATAGTTTTGTGTAAATTAACAGTTATTAATATAAGTAATTTAATTTAAAAAATGAATAAATTACGAAAAACCATTCTTAAAATATCAAGGGAGATAATTTAGATGAAACTAGCATCTTAGCTAGCGAGAAAGATATACCTTTTTTACAGAAAAGAGGAGGTAATTGGTCTCTCTCTCTCTCTCTCTCTCTCTCTCTCTCTCTCTCTCTCTCTCTCTCTCTCTCTCTCTCTCTCTCTCTCTCAAAAGAGGGGGACTCCTTTCAAAATCACAAAAAAGAAAATTTGGCGTCGTCATCACTACCTATCTCTCTTCTCTCTCACCCTCCCCTTTTCTAGTGACGATAGATTTTCTTTTTTTATTGTTTTTGAAGTACATGATTTATTTACGAAATAAAAGAGCAAAAATATATGAATATAAAGACTGAAATAAAAACGTCTTTTACCAATAAAATTAAACTTTCTGTTTAAA
Source organism: Sepiola atlantica (assembly GCA_963556195.1). Lineage (NCBI taxonomy): Eukaryota > Metazoa > Mollusca > Cephalopoda > Sepiida > Sepiolidae > Sepiola > Sepiola atlantica. The sequence continues at coordinate 84,890,268 of OY744519.1, read as the reverse complement.
TTGTAAGCTTTTTTTAATGTAAAGTTTTCTTTCACTTCTTAAAAAACAGGCATGCTGACTTTTATAATTAACCCCTACTCTTTAGGAAAAAGGGTATTTTTCCTTTTATTTGGTGTTAATTCCTATTTCAGTCACATAAATTATTTAAAGTGAAATAAGTTTTGGCATTACTTATAATAAACTTATAATTTTTTTTTAACTTTATGGCGTTTCCTATGTATGTGAGGGTCATCAGTTATAACGAAGGTGCCCCAACGTCGGAGTAGCCAGTTATAGGCAATGTGCCCCGAACAAAGGGTAAGATATGCCTATATGGCGGCATGTCATTCCAACGCTCGGGATGCCATATTTATTTGGGGGTCCTACACATGGTCTGGTGCGTTTGTAATAACAGGGCCTTGATTAATTAAAGGTTTTTAATTCGTATCTTATTGGGATAAATATTGCTATTCAGGGCACAAATCATTTTAAGGGAAATACTATTAAGAATTTATATTTTGTGTTTACTTAGCAATTTGTGACCTATTTGCATTACACACAGAATATAAAATATGGGATTATTATTCGACTGACCACGTGGGAATAAAAATAGCTAAATTTTAAAATTAACAAAATGAACAAACAAAGGAAAGAAAGAAAACATTATTATTATTACACTGAAAAAGAAGTGACGGAAAAGCAAGACTTCAAAACAAGAATAGCGTTTATTACAATTAACAATTAGAATAACATTTAATTAACTAGTTTTACGTTCGTGTGAAGCAAGTGTTCATAGAATAGTTCATTTTTGGTATTATGTAACTTTTGGCTTAGGCAAAGAAAGTTTGTTGAGTATACACAAGTTTTTGAGAAATGTCTATATATATATTTCCTAGTGCGTGTGAGAGATACAGAAATTGTGTTTATATGAATGCGAGCATGGAAAGTTTGTTTGTCTGTTCGTGGCAATGTGATAATGTGTGTGTGTTTGAAGGAATAGTGCTTTGTTTCATGAGGAAATAAGAATTGCCTACCTACTTTTTACTTTTGCTTCCCCCCTTCCGGTTGAGCCAGGGGAACGGGAACGACGATCTCTGTGTATACTGTCACCTGGAACGAAAAGGGAAAGAGAGAGAGCGAACTTTGGTCACTTCTTTTTTTAAGGGGTAAAATCTCGCGTGGTGAAACTGGTGTGTCGTGTTTTGATTGTCTTTCATGATATTTCCTCTTTTTCTCTGTCAGAGACAAAGAAAGGGTATCGGTCAACACAGAGAGAGGGAAAAGAAGTTGCAATAAAACGCCATTTGCTTTTTGATATCCGCTTGGCCCTTTATAGCTCCTGCTACAATTTAAACCATCTTTTAGTAAAAAAACAAAACAAAAGTAAACATTAAAAACTCTAAGTTATATCAATTTTGATCGTACAAGTGAAACGACAAAATAAAAATTAGATCGGAAAAATATAGTCTCCATCTAAAAACAAGTCAAGTAAGAGACTATCTAAGGAAGAACGATTACGCACGGTTATAAACATGTCTTTTTTAATTAAAAAATATAAAAGGAAGTTATCGTTCTTCCTTAGCTTGCATACTTCTCTTTGTTTATAAAGATGGCGACTATATTTTTCAGCCCACTTTATATTTCGGCATTTCACGTGTACAGTAAAACTTGCCATACCATACTCGCAGACATTACCTTCTCCTTTTATGGGGTGATACTCCCAGGTATTACCTCATCTATCTTGATGGGGGTATTTCCGACCAGGCATAGCCAAATTCTTTTTTTTGGTGTGTGTGTGGGGAGGGGGGATACTCCGACGCCTTACCTTCCATTTTGGGGGTTTGTGTAGTATATTTTCATTCCTCATAATACATTCCTCCCGAGCATTACCTTCTCTGTGGTGGGCAGTATAATATATGTTCGTTCCTCACAATATCATCGTCCTAGGATAACTTTCTCCCTTTTTTAGGGGTCAAGGTAGTTTACTATCTATTCTGTTTCATGATATCATCTTCCCAGGCATTAACTCCACTTTTGAGGGGAGGGGGTAGTGTTCATTCGTTATTATATAATCCTCTTAGTCATTACCTCATCCTGTGGAGGGTCAATGTATGAAGTTTGTTCATTATGATATCATGCTTCCGACCTAGCAAAAATATGGGACTGGAGGGAGCATATATTTGCTAGTACATATATATATATATATATATATATATATATATATATATATATATATATATATATATATATATATATATTAAGAACAGGGAAATAAAGATATAATGTATACCTTTAAATTAGAACCTATTATGAAAGAATTGGTGCTTGATATACGAGATAGAGCAATCATATAGACAAGTAAAAGATTGTAAAAATGCAAAATTTATTACGTCCTCAGTTGCTCAAAATAAGGCGTTTCAAATAAAAGAGATTCATTTTTCCTTCCTTAAGCCATGGCTTTTCAAAGAATGAAATCTTATCATCAGAGCAATAGAGAGAGATAAGTTGGTAAGGGAATTACCAGAAGTCATAATTTGAAAAAATATAAATATAATATAAGATAAATACAAATATAGAAAGTATAGAAAATGTCCAATACAAAGAGAAGAGGTTGAAAATATATTAAAAAGTTCACCATTGAAGGCATCATGAAAATTATAGCAGCAGGTTCAAAAGCGGTAAATCAAGGAAAGATTGGCATCTAAAAATTGTAAAATCCGTTGAATTTTACCCAAGTAATCCGGTTGGAGGAGATTGCAATGTAAAATTTTAGGATGTAAGTTGTGTATTAAAGGCAATTTGAAGGCCTCCCATGGACTTTCCAGATATAGTTTTTATGGATTTGAATTCAAAACAAGATAATAAGATGTAGTTTGCAATCCAGGCAAAGAGCCGGTGAAAACATAGCGACTCTGCAGATATCGAAAAATTGACTAAGCCGTTATAGAAATTGAAATTCAAACAGATTGCATTTAAAGAAGTGGGAGGCAGCAAAAAGAGAGTGGTGTGAGGGGTTAGACGGCTAAAAACAAAAAGTTGGATGGGGTGTCACCTGAATACAGGCCAGTTTCAGATGTAAAAATATATTTTAAAGCAGGAGGTGATTAAGTAGGACAATAAAGTGACTGATTTATATTAAGTTATTGAATGCCACAGAGGGTTTTTTTTACATCATCCGTCTATGTTGCATAGGAACGTGATTATGTACAGAAGCGCTGGGAAAAATTCGAAAGGATGATTGTTTAAGGGCTAATAATTTGTTAATGTTAATTCCTACGCTAGACACTTTAAAATTTTGTAACTAGTTTCATAATTCATATTATTAATTGTGGAATGTCTAGTTTTAATGTAAATAGCTTCTAAGAATTTTTAATCTTTTAATGTTGATATCGTGGTGTATTATTTTTGTATTACTAACTAAAATGTATCTATATTGAGAAGGGAGGTAGTCATGTTTTTTCAGGTGTTGCCAAATTGAGCTCACAGTAGAAAAAAACACGGTTTCAGACCCATAAAAATACTAGGAGTGTGAGTCAGATTTTTGAATTTCCGAATAATCAGCAAACAGTTTGGATATTGGAAGACTTTAAAATAAGGAGTCGGAGTCAGTATATTTGGAATCTTAGGAAACAGACTTATAACTTCTGGCTCCGCAACCCTGGTTAAAACTTTTACATTCTGGGCCTGTAACATGACACATATATAAATATCACTGCATAATCTGATGATATATAATCACAGTTGGTGCACAGGTTTCTATAAGATCACTGAAGTTAAGCAATGTTGAGCTTGATCAGTGCTTAGATAGGTGACTATTTTGGAATAACATACATTTTTATTTTTTATGAAAATCGATCCAGACAAAGGCATGAAATCACTTGATGTAAGGAGCTAAAAAAAAAATACTAGTTCAAGGTCAAAAACTAGCCAACGATAAGTGTTAGATGGATAGATTCCGACCCAGAAAACATCAATTCTACCCTCTTTATCATAAACATCGCTCATGGAATGTGAGAACTAAAGGACAAAAAAAGGAAAGCGAGTGTCACGAGGCTGCCGAAAGTAAACCGAAAGTTCACTTTCTACTTTTCTATACATATAACCTGATCCTAATGGCCTTGTAAACCGAGGGTCAGCTACCAATCTATAACTACAATAAATAGTCTTGTGATCTGCGCTGACCAGACACTGACTGACCAGACACTGACTGACCAGACACTGGCTGACCAGACACTGATCTGGTGATGGGCTTTTATGGAGGAAAGGTATGTGGTTCTTGCGGGTAGTTGGAAGCTCTTCTTGTGTTGAACACTAAGCATCTGTAAACAGCAGAAAAAACAAGGGTTCACTTTATGTTATTTTATTTAATTTATAACTTGAAAATTGAAAATAACAGAAACTAAAATTATAAGAAAATGAATTGTAATATGCGATACATGGCTGAGGGCAGAAGTACACAGATACACACAGGGGTCCTCATTCCTGGATAACGCCTGGTGACCCTGCTAGTTAATTATAACAGTGTTTCAACTGAGTATTTAGACGTCTTTTCTAACGATGATCTTCGAACGTAATTTCTCAGAAGACAAATGTTTTAAAATAATGTTTAATGTAACAATTAAATCACAAAGTGAAACAAAACAAATAACACGAATGAATCGCATGAATTATCTCCCTTCTGCCATGAAACAATTGGAGTAAAAGATGTGTGTGAAATGAATCATCATTTATATGTAAAAACGTATATAAAATACAAAATGACAATAAAAATATATATTTAACACCTTAACTTCTAAATACGTTTTCTTATGAATTATTGAATAAAATTTTGTTAAATTAATTGTAAAAAATTACATAACAAATGTCATTACATTTTAATGGCGTTTTATGCTTTTGGTATATCTCCATCTATATAAAGTTAGGTATGTGTATATGTTTATATATATGTGTATACAAAATTCACTGCTAAACTAATTAACTGATTATTATGAATTTTGGAACACAGCTACTGGCCGTAATGAGTCGTAATGTGGGCTATATTTAGTTTAATTTAGTTTTATGCAAAGGAAGTAAAATGTGGGTAGAAGTCCTCTGTGAAAATCAGATACCTCTGAGTTTTGTGAAATTTTAACAATATGTATTAGACATCAATTAATAAATATTACCCAAATTTCAATTTTTTTTTAGTATTTTAAAGGAATTTTAGAGGGGCATAATATGGACACAACTTCTCATTTGATAATTTAAATATTTTAGATTTGCATTGAATTTAATGATTAGTCATTAGACACCAATTAAGCAAGATTCCCTGAATTTCAGTTTCTTATTAAGACTCCTTAAGCTTAAACCTTAAATTTTAGACATTTTCTAGAATCCAAATCATGTAATGGATTTTGATCAAAATTAGAATAAAGATTCTAGAATACGGTTTAGTATCATTATATCTTGATTTTAATCTTCATAATGAGACATAAAAGTGGTGCAAAACTGTTCTGTTCGAGGAATTCATTTTATCCCTCCTGAGACGGGTATTCTTGTAGTATATATATATATATATATATATATATATTGAATTGTATGGGGAACACTTTATATAAGATGAAATAGAAAAAAAAAAAGAAAATAATTTTATATAAAACAAATAAAAAAAAAACCGTTAAGTATGGTTTCGGAATTCACACCATACTTAACGGTTTTTTTTTTATTTGTTTTATATAAAATTATTTTCTTTTTTTTTTTCTATTTCATCTTATATAAAGTGTTCCCCATACAATTCATTATTCATTTTGTAGTGTGGCATCATTTTGTCTCTTCATATATATATATATATATATATATATATATATATATATATATATATATATATATATATATATATATATATATATATATATATATGTATATATATAAAGTGGTGTACTAAAAGCGAACTTTTAGGAAAAGTAAAACCTATTGTGTTTCTTCCCCTACAACTTTTATTTTATTTTTTCAAATTTTAAATCTTGGCCTTTGCCAACTTATCTATCCCAGCGACTTCCTCTGATGATAAGAGTTTGATCTTTGAAAGCCTGGCTTAAGGAAAATTTAACTTGAATAAATTGCCTTTTTTGCGGAATATCCCTTGCTCTGAGCAATTGAATTGAATTATGATTTGGCTTTTGCTTCTCTAATTCCTTTCCATTCTTCTTCATTATATATATATATATATATATATATATATATATATATATATATATATATATATTGTACTTTCTTGCAATTTGCTTTTTTATTTTTATTTGCCAATTTGATTTCATTTAAATATTTATAAACTGTGGCATATCTTTTAATGTATTCTTCCTGCATAAATAAAAATAATGGGTCTCTTTGGGGTTTTACTATTTGTGTACAACTAAATAAGGCAAGTCAGCGGAGCAACCTTTTCATTATATTCAAGGCAATCTCTGCACGTCTGATCGAAATGAACTGAAATATCGTCTTGCAGTATTATTTTAAATAAAAAATGAAACGGATTTAGTCACAATTTTCAGCAATAACGATTATATGAAATCAAAAGTTTATTTTTGGTAAATTCTCGATTTTTGTTTTAATATTCCCTCTTAAGCTTGAAAAAAAATTGTTTATTTACTTCTTACAAAAATGTTTGGACTAAATTTTAAATAAAAACAAATGACAGTTTTATTTCAGATTTGAATTTTTTTAACACAATAACAAATCTACATAAGTAGAACCATAATTAAAAATCTTTTGTAAAAAGTAAACAAACAATTTTTTCAGGCATAAGAGGGAAATATTAATAAAAAAAAAATATATACCAGTCAAAATTTTTTAAAAAAAGAAAGAAACTGTCTCCTTAAGTTTGAATAAAAAAGTTTTACTTTTTGGTATGCCAGTTTAATTTGTGAAATAGTGAATGAAAATATCATCGCAGTATTAAGTTTGCCAAAAAAATTCTAGAAAAGCAGCAGCAGCCCTAGTGTATGTGCCTGATCGTGCCTGATTAAGTTGTACACAAATAGTAAACTTCCCCGGTCGTTTACTATTTGTGTACGACTAAATCAGGCACGGACAAGGCACGACTACTTTATTTATTTTATTTGGGACTAAGAGTAAATCACCGCCCAAAGGGTATAGGATAGGATATCAAGAGTATCTGTGTATGCTCTAATCACTGCTGTTGTAGAAGAGATGAAGCAACGTCTGGACTGAGAAGGGTTGATATGCAGTATCTATACACAGTCCTATTCTTTAATCTAATTGCTAGTCTTTATGGCGGTATGCAGCTGTAGCAGTTGCATGAGATAGCTATTTTGTATCGATGTACGTTAGTTTTAATAAAGATAGTGATTCGGCTTTGCGCATGCGTAATCATTGACTCTTTACTCCGTAGGCGTATGACACATCAATGTGTAGCGAAATTCATACGTGTCAACATATTTCGTGCCAAAGGCAATGTATGATGTCAAGTGAGTTCCTGGTTTTTCTTCTCGCTGTCAAGATGCATTCTTATCCTGATCTCGCTCTGCTTTAGTCAAAGGCAGACGAGATGCTAAACTCTAGGATATTACATTATCTTACTGACATGAGCCAGCTAAAAGGAAAAATGGTGACCCCTTTTTCTTGTGTAACATTTATATTTCAGTTAGATTCGGCCAGACATACTAACTCTTCCAAGTAACTTAAATAGCCCCGTCTCTTACCAATCTAAATCTGGTAATGCCAACTGTCTCCATCTAGCAAAAACTGCCGACTGACCTCTGAACGTGAGATAGACATGCAAACTTCTTCAAAGAAAAAATGAGGCATTTTTCTTGATTACGGAGCAACAGAAATTCGTCGACAAACTTTATTTTCATCATATTTCACAGTTTAAAGACTCACAAACTAGCATTAAAAACACAACGTTCCATCCGATTCTGAGAACTTACCAGTGCATTGATTCCTACAATTCATCAACCGTCGGTATGTACATTTTATCATAGGTTTCTTATTTTCTGACATGTTATTTCATTGCATTTCGTTCAGATTTTGGCAGAGATCTTTAGCTTATAAACTCTAAAGTAAAAAAAAATGAAAAAAATAATATGGGATTGCGATTAAGTCGTGATGATTTAGTCAAAAAATACAATTTTCAGTGCTATTAATTTATGATCGAGCTAAGATTTATTGCGATTCTTTGAAATTGTAGTAATAACGTATTTTTGCTTTCCTGCTCATGTTTAAATAGTTGCCATGTGGCACTCGGTTCGCTGCTCGTGGGTAATTCAAATATGGCTGCTTGTTTTAACATCACACATTTAAATAAATATATTTTTACTTCATCCTTTATTGTGTAGACCTGTATTTTAAGAATTGTAAATGTGCATTAACGTTTTGTCTCATAATTTTTCTAATATGTATTGCGTCTTGAAATTAACAGCTCAGTGGCAGACATCTCGACAGTTTCTGCAAAACCAGCACCTGACCCGACTTATACAGTCATGCACAAGGCTATCGAAAACCTTACAAGGGAGCTGCAGACATTAAGGTTATTTAGGGACATGTCGCCTGGGCATTGACACCTTCTTCGCTCTCTTTCGCCATCACAATATCATATTTCATGTACCACAGACGCTTCGGCAATGTGGCCAGCCGATGTAACAAACCCTGTGAATACATCACTCAGAATCAGAAAAACAAGAGAAGGGAAAGGTGATCACGACACTTTTTCCGCATAAGCTACCCATCGGTCGTGCGTTCTATGTAAGGGATTTCATTTCTCAGACCCTAAACTTTTTCAAGGAGAAGCCTCCTACTTCAATGGTTGTTCTTCAGGCTGTAAAGCATACCCAACGTTTGGTCAAGTTGCACGATCCTTGGACTTGCAATCACTCAGAGATTTCATGTGGATCTTTATCATTGCTGATGTCCCTACACCTATTTTAGATGCTGATTTCTTACACCATTTTGACTTGATGGTGGACATGCATAGGCGCAGACTGACAGATTCTAGTACTAACCTATCATTATCTGGTAGAAAAGCTTCCGAACAGCTTACTAGTCTTGTATTTTTTGCAGCTTCTATTATTAACCCTTATGATTTGTTGTTTAATACTTTTCCTGACCTAACAAACTGCCTTTCTCCGGAGAAGTTAAAGGCAGCCAGGCATGAATTTAAGCACATGCTTCAGCTAGGTATTATTCGACCCTCATCTAGCCCTTGGGCATCCCCTTTACCTATGGTTCCAAAGCATTCTGGGGACTAGGCCATTCAGCTTACATAATGCAGCTAGAACTTTTCAACGTTTTATGGACGAGGTAGTCCGTGACTTAGACTTCGTATATAACTATATAGATGACATCCTGATAGCTAGCTCCTCACCGGAGGAACATTTAAAACATCTACGTATTCTTTTTTTGGCATTTGCAGTGTTACCATGTTAGGATAAACCCTGTAAATGTACTTTTGGTGCCAAAAGTCTTGTATTCTTGGGTCATGTAATAAACTCGGAAAATATTTCACCCCTTCCTGAAAAAGTCAAAGCTCTGCTCGATCTACATCCTCCAACTTCACTACGTCAATTGCAACATTTTCTTGGACTACTGAACTACTACAGACGTTTCATTCCACATTGTGTGAATATACTCAGTCCTCTGACTAATCTATTGAAAAATAAAAAGAAGAAAGATGAACCCAGATAATAAGAAGAAAAAGCCTGCAGATACATCTTTACTATCACATCCCATACCTGATGCTGAATTTTATATTGTCGTTGATGCTTCCAGTTCAGCTGTTGGTGCAGCTAAAAGAAAAAATGGTGACCCCCTTTTCTTGTGTAACATTTATATTTCAGTTAGATTCGGCCAGACGTACTAACTCTTCCAAGTAAGTTAATCATTCTGACTTTTTTCCTGATTTATACCTTCTTAAATCGCCCTGTCTCTTACCAATCAAAAACTGGTGACCCCAACTGTCTCCAGCCAACTAAACAGCTGTGCAGGATGGGTGGCCGATTTGAGTCTTCCAATGAAGTTGAAGAAGCCTGTTGTAGAGTAAGAGTTGGTGTGAGCTGAATGTCGAAATTAGAGATAGCCATTTTGTTGTAGCGTCTGTATTTATCTGACTGAGCTGACTTGAAATAAAGAAGAGGAAAAGGTCACCAGAGTTCCATATAAAAATACCAACATTTTCTCTACAATTAAATCAACTTTATTTAACAGTTTAGTTAAACAAAACAGGAACATAAGGCAGGTTGGTTCGGCAGGCATGTATTATATAAATGTGATTGAGTCCAACGTCTTTTGGTCTCAAACGAGAATTTGTACCTCGCCTCCCGCCAAGAGTTGGCGAGAGACGAGGAAGGCAATACACCATCTTGTCAGGTTTGCATCTCGGCTGGAACTGATAAATTTGTGCACACAATATCTGAGCGAAAAATGAAAACACACGCAGCTACGCAAGTTTAGGCATAACAGTGCATGCATGAGAGATTACATGCAAATACAACCGGAAATAGATTTAAATCATGTGACTGCTACACCGTCAAGAATTTTTCGATTGAAAGTCGTAGAATTAGTAATTTGACTAAATCCAAAAGCTTGCAGGTCGTTGCCAGAAACTCATGGACAATGCTGGTTTTTATTTTGAAGAATTGCTGTTGATTTTGAATAAATTCTTGCATCATAAATAATTATTTTAACACGGCACACAAATTTATTTCTCAAATTACTGTGTACTTTGAAAACGAGTAAGGTTACTTTTTTGTAAATTAGTTTTAAGTAGCTGAGTAATTTCTGGAAAAAAATTGATAAACGTAAAATTTAAAGCAAAATTATTGAATCATGTGAAATCACTTTGCATGACTAGTTTTGCAAAGAACTTGGAATTTTCTTTATGCAACAATAGATCATGTTACACCCTAAAATATCATATTTCACTCAATCAAATAAAATAAAATTATCAACTCCACCCTTAAACATTCTCAGAAATAAAAAATAAATAATAAATAAAGCAACCAAAACAAAAAGATCATACTGTTTATATAGCCCTGAATCATTCACACTCCCCCCCCCCTCTCTCTCTCTCTCTCTCTCTCTCTCTCTCTCTCTCTCTCTCTCTCTCTCTCTCTCTCTATCTATCTATCTATCTATCTATCTCTATCTGTATCTCCATTTATCTATCTATCTCTTTATCTATCTATCTCTCGTACCTTTACTCTCATTCTCTTTATATTTTCTTCCACTCCTCTCTCTCTCTCCCTCTCTCTCTCTCTCTCTCTCTCTCTTTATATATATATATATATATATATATATATATATATATAGAGAGAGAGAGAGAGAGAGATAGAGAGAGAGAGAGAAATGTGATACTTAAAAGGCAATACAATGCAGAGGAGTGACGGATAGACACAAGTTGGAGCAAATAAAACATATAATAGTGGAACAAGTTAAATAGTTTCACCCTTAATACAATGTATATGTTATAATTGTGGTACTAGGACACTGAACGTTACATATACGTAATTCAGCCACGAATGTAAAAATGTGAAAGGATTGAAAACCCGATGAAAGGAAACAACCCATACTCCATAAAAATGAATAACACATTGTATCACAAATAATAATCATATATTTGTATAAACAACCAAGACAAATTAACAATACATAGCAAGTATTTATTTATTTATTTATTTTTAAAGATCAACTAATATTCTTTCCGCACAAACGGAGTTCTTTATAAGAGGTTGGTTTTAGTTATTCCGAGAAGTTGATCAGTCCGGATAAGAATTAAAAGTCCAAATATGGTAATTAAGAAGGTTTATAGACTTTATGGAAAATGAAAATAGGAAAGTCGAGATATGAAGGTAAATGTGTTAAAATCGCGGGGAACGATTGAATGAAATCATTTAACACGACAATATATAACAATATGAAAGTTCGATTTTAGCACGAATTAATATGGTCTTCTTTTTTTTGTCCTTATGTCGTAAACACATACCTTTTGGTTTGACGGCGGAGGGAAGGATATTTTAACAGAATTTTAGATTCTGTGGTCCGTTCTTAACGAGCTGTTTTTAGGGTCCCGAGATATACGTAATCTCGACTTCGGAGAGGTAATATGATCACTTTTGTTGGACCAGGTTTTTTTCTTTTGGTGTCCGGTAGACAGCAGTATTAAACGTCGTTGTATTTCTTAACCGTTAATTTTCGAATTCCACTTTTCCTATTTTTGATTTTGTGTGCGGGTATAAATTGTTTGATATGACAGCGAGGTGAGCTGCCAATCTCCAAGACGTCCGCTCTCAACGATGCTCGAGGACCTTCTCCTCGTGTTTCCTCTCGCTTCATTTTCCCCGCTCTCCTGGCCTCTCCTCTGCATAGCAACAGTTTTCTCCCATTTGATTGGTTGAATCCTCCGTCCCCGCAAATGCGTGGGCTGAATTATGAAAGTCTGTCTGTCGAACTTCCTGTTGACCCCCTTTTGACAAACGTCGCCCGCCTGCACCCTCTTTCTTTATGCGTAGGGGAACATGTGCCAACAAGTCCCCTGCTCCCCTTTTTATGCTTTATGGGGAAAATATGTGGATATAACATATACACACACACACACACCCACACACACACACACACACACACACACACACACACACACACACACACACACACACACACATATTGGGATGACAAAGGGCATGTTTAAACAAAGACTATATGCCCACAGGCATATCTTCAAATATAGAGATAAAGTAAATACAGCTTTAGGGGCTCGTATATGGGAACTAAAGGATGAGGGAACACCTTTTACCATAAGTTGGAAATTAATTGAAAGGCGAAAACCATATTCCCCAATATCAGGCCGCTGTGCACTTTGCGATGCTGAAAAATATAACATCTTGCGAACCATCAATGACCCTAACATTATATGCCTAAACAAAAAAGGGGAGATATATAAGGACTGTATTCACAGGAGAAAGGCACTTCTGATAAATTGGGCAGAACAAAATACATAGGTCATAACCGCAGAGTACCCAGAATACAGACTTTTAGGATTTTGGATTTCACGATGATGGATTCGGCTTCCGAATTTCGGATTGAACTGTATGGTATCCCGACTGTTGCCCTAAACTTGATTTCTATTATTGCATGTTTTAATTATGGATTGTTTTTTATATTTATGTATATAACTGTTTTTAAATTTTAAATTCTAATTTAAAATTACTAATGTGGAGTACCCCATATCCCCATTTTTCTTTCTCTTGCCTTTTATCTTTTATTTTTATTTTTACACAATTTTGTTATCCTTTATTTTATCTAACAGTGTATTTATTTCATCTTTATTTTTCTTTATTTATTTTTCTTCATTTTTCTTTATTTTTCTTTATTTTTCTTCATTATTTTTCTATATTTATTTTTCTATATTTATTTATCTTCATTATTCTTTTTCATCTTTCTTTATCCCCCCCCCCCTTTTATTATTAGTACCTTAATTTTTTATGATTAGTACCCTTACGACCTCATAAATTTATAAATGGTGTGACTACAATTTATTTAATTATAAGTTTTATTTTTAATGATTTATTATTTAATATTTTTAGTAATATATTATCACTTTAACATATTATTTCAATATAATTTTTAACTTAATATAAATTTATTTTTATTTTTAACGTTATCTCCATTTACTTTCGATAACATAGCGTCTCTATTAGTTAAATTTGAATACTTTCCATAACGGGCTACGTAATTCCACGCACGTGACAATTTAAACCTGCTAGGTTCCCATCTGTCCAACAGTTAACGTTATTCCCATTTAATTTCTTGCTTTTTCGATGTACAGCGTCGCTGTTGTTTTGATCTGAAACTTTTCCATAACTGACCACGTATATTCCACGCACATGACAATTTTAAATCTGAAAGTGTTCCATCTTTCCAACGGGCAATATTTTGAAATTCCTGGCGGTTGTTCTAACTCATTAAGCTATACGACTCCGCTGATGAAGGTCCGATTTTCTCGGATCTGAAACCTTGGTCCGGATGTTGTTGTAACACTTTATTTAATATTAATAAATATCATGCTCTTATCAATTATCTAGTTAATTTTACTTTTGCATTAATAATTGAGCACTCTGCTGGGAAACTCTCCCAATTAAGAAATATGGTATATATATATATATATATATATATATATATATATATATATATATATATATATATATATATATATACACACTAATGATAATAGAATTAACGATAAACGAAATATCGTAGAGTGATCTATCTCGATAAAATAAAGCTCAATACGACGAATTGATTTAATATATATATATATATATATATATATATATATATATACATATTTTTTCTTCTTCTTCACAAACACACATATATCTGTCTTAGGGCTTCGGTGTATGTTAAAAAGAAATCAATAAAGTGCTCGATCGTAAAAAATGTGAGAGTTAATATACAAATTATTTATTTAAAACTATACGCTACACACTCTAGAGACGTACATTGGTTTCATTGAGATAGACTGACTGGAAGACGCTACGGTGATCTTTGAACTCCATTCTTCGATTTGTTTTTATTTTGTGAGTCGCTAATGATTTGAAGTGGGCTCTAACGACCTTTTAACAAAAATACAAGGTCAGTCTATCTCAATGAAATTATGGTACGTATCTGAAGTATGTAACGTATAGCTTTAAATAAATAATTTGTATAGTTGGTTTTGAATTCTTGGAACAATGTTCAAATTATATTGATCTCAACTAACTTATATATATATAAGCTTTGGAAGAATTCATTTTAAAATGGGTAAAATCGGAATTTTTTTACCTTAGTGACATCAGATTAATCATCTTTACTGATTGGACGATTTCATTTTTTTAAATGTGTGTGAAAGGCGATAACGCACGTACGAACAGTAAATCCCCTACCGTATTGTTATTTAGATCTGATTTAGAGAGGCGGGGGCGGAAATTTTTTAAGCACATATAGTAATTCACTAAAATGTTCTAATAAATTATTATTCTGTGTTATTCCTTCATAATTTTTATTGTCCCATTTTCTTATATATATGCAATAGGTTTGTCGATATTAATATTATAATTATCAACTCACTAAGAGTTTTCACACAGTTCATCATCAGAGATTACTCATTGATAATAACCGGTGGTGTTCTCTGGAGTCTGGGTGACAACAAGTCTCCCCAGATTTCTAGTACTCTCTACCTGTTTCGATAACTATTTCAAATGACATTACGTTATCGCAACAGCTGCTTACCATTGATTTCTCGCTAGCAACGATTATTGGTCTTCACTGGAATTTGAGTGGAAATAAGTCTCCCCAAGGTCTCAGTAGACTTCGCACTCATCCAGTGGAAGTCTGTCTGGTTAGTGCTCTCTCTCCTCAGTCTTTCTATCCTCCTTGACCCTTCACGACTATTTCGTGAGGTATCATCCGAGGCTTGTGCTATCCCATTGTTGTTGTTGTTTTTTTTGTTTTTTTTTGTTTTTTTTTGGGGGGGGGGGGGTCAGTTTATGAAATTTCAGTTCCCTTGGGTTCATGTGATGGTGTTATTTCTATGGTTTTGTAAAAAAAAATAGGGAAAAACAACACCACATGAACCCAAGGGATTATTATTATTTGTACTCACTAGAAGTTCTCACACAGGTGATTTCTTACTGATAATGACCGGTGGTGTTCCCTGGAGTCTGAGTGACAACAAGTCTCCCCAGATTTTCAGTACGCTCCACTTCTTTTTGATAACCATTGCAAATTATTTTGTGTTATCGCAAAATCTGTTTACCATTGATTTCTCGCTCTCAACGACCATTAGTCTTTTCTGGGATTTGGGTG
Organism: Sepiola atlantica; assembly: GCA_963556195.1. Classification (NCBI taxonomy): domain Eukaryota; kingdom Metazoa; phylum Mollusca; class Cephalopoda; order Sepiida; family Sepiolidae; genus Sepiola; species Sepiola atlantica. The sequence continues at coordinate 84,874,455 of OY744519.1, read as the reverse complement.
GCAATAAGCCTCCCCAACGCCCCAGCACTCTCTGCACTCTTCCAGCAGAGATCTGGTGTGTGCTTTCCCTCCTCGGTCTTTCCATCCTTTACCCATCACGACTATTTTGTATCAGCCTGATGCCATCTTTAGTCTTTTTTTTGGGGGGGGGGGGCAGTTTATAAGATTTCTAGCTGTTTCAGTTCCTCCAGGTTCACGTGGTGTCACTTCCATGTTTATGTTTTATTTCTGTTGCAATTTCCATATGGCTAGTAAGTGTCATAGTTTCCAATTTCTCCTAGTCTTTTTTCCAGGTTTTTAAGGACTCTTCTACGGTTATTAGTATTATATTGACTTTCTTCATGTTCCATATTCCTTTCAGCTCTCAGGCAAGTTCTGTGTATTTGCTTCGTTTTTCAGTCTTTTTTATCTTCACTCTGTGGTCTGCTGGGACGGCAAAATCTACAATTTGGCAGTTGTTTACCTTCTTATTAGCTGTTATAATGTCCGGTTTCCTTGCTTGGATGAGTTTATCTGTTTGTACCTCCATGTCCCAGAGGATTTTATGATTTTCGTATCCCGTACTGTCTTTTGTTTGTGTCTGTGCCATTTGTCTGCACGTTCAAAGTGCAGTCGTTTGCATAGTTCCCAGTGTACTGATTTCCCCACGCAGTCGTGCCTGTTCTTGTATTCTTTTGGGGCGAGTTTGCTACATTCACTTATTATATGATTTACTGTTTCGTCTCTTTGTCCACACAGTCTGCATTTACTGTTTTCCTAGGTTTTATCTATTTTAGCTTTAATGTAGTTAGTTCGTATCGCATTGTTCTGTGCAGCAGTCAGTAGTGATTCTATTTCTCTATTCAAGTATCCTTTTCTTAGCCATGCCCAGGTGTTTTCGTGGGTTTCATCTCTTGTCAGTCTTATGAATCATCCATGTAGCTGTTTCTCTTCCCACTTTTCTTTTCTTGTGTTTTTGTTTCTGGTTTCACTGCTTCCTGTATTGCTCATTTTGACCGTGTCTCTAGCTACAATGATCAGTCTTTTTGTGTTCTGATTTATGCACTTTTCCAAATCTTTTTTTGTGTCTTCCACACAATCTTCTATACTTAGCAGTCCTCTTCTCCCTTCGTTCCTTTTCACGTAAAGTTAATCAATATCATCTTTCGGGTGTAGTGTATTGTGCATGGTTATTAATTTCCTAGTGTTCTGGTGAAGATGGTTAAGTTCTTCTTTTGTTCAGCCTATGAATGGTCCAGAGTATCTTATTAGTGATACTGCCCAGGTGTTTATTCCTTTAACTAGATTTCTAGTATATAATTTCGTTTCTAAGAGTTTTTATTATTATTATTATTATTATTATTATTATTATTTATAATATCAATTCAAGCGATTTAATGAAAAATAGGATAAGCTTCCAAAAACTTTGTGAGATTTTCATTAATTTTAAAGGGAGGTAATTGTAATTTTTCTTTTTCTTATAAATACGTAATAGTTTTGTCAATGGTATTATTATTATTATTATTATTATTATTATTATTATTATTATTATTTATTAAAATTATTTATAATATCAATTAAAGCAATTTAATGAAAGTAGCATGACCTTCCAAAAACTTTGCTAGATTTTCAAGAGAAGTAATTGTAATTTTTATTGTATATATGCAATAGTTTTGTCAATATTATTATTATTATTATTATTATTATTATTATTATTATTATTATTATTATTATTATTATTATTATAGCAGTGTATCTGAATGCACTAACAGATATAATGGATCTATTTTACTGGTTCGTTTTCCATCTTTTAACATCTTTTAGCTGCTTGTGAAATACAAAGTTGGTTTATTGATTTTAGGATTTGGATTCCCATGAGATGAGGAGACATTGTGCCTCACAGATATTTTTCCAGCCACGGTTGCATGTCAGACAATACCAGTTTAGGCTTTATTCTACAAAGAGAGAAAAAAAAACTCCACATCAAACAAACTGGAACATTACTTGTTTTCGATTCGACTAGTTTATCAATATTTGATGAGCTTATTCAATTAAGTTTTTTGACTAGCAATATCTATAACTATATCTTCTTTGAGAACATATAGTTATTTTATTATTTTATTTTTCAGGTAATATGTTTACCTGTTTATTCTAGAATTTTCTTCAACCATGGCATATTTGGCTATCATCTTTACTGCTATATTTTCTTTTTCTTATTTTTTAATATATTTTTTCTCTCCATATTTTAGTCGAATAATTTTGCAATATTCTTCGGGTGAAATTATGGTTATTGTTGAGACAACTGTAAATATTTATTAAACATTTCAAATTTAATCTCAGAATTTTGATAATTCAGTTTCGTACACTTATGAACCAAAAAAGTATAACTGATTTATAATGAAAGAGAGAGAGAAAGAGAAAGAGGGAAGGGGGGTTAGACGGGATTTCGTGGTTGACCCATGGTGAGAGTTGGCTGACGTTGGTCAAGCTCTTTTCTAATCGACAGTCGTCTGATATAGACGTGTAATGGGAAGAGGGATATTTCTCCGTGTGTCTAGCATCAGGCGGAATTTCCATGAACAGAGTGTTTTCGCAAGGGCTTGTCGTCTGTGGAACACTACCACAGGACTGCTTCCTTGCAGATTAAAACATGGTTGTCTTCAAATCCAATGTCAACAGATTTTTATAATAAACCATCCTCACAAGTAATCATTTTCAATCCTCTAATAATATTCTTCATCTCTCAACTGACAATCCATCCTTCTCATTTACCCTCATCCTCAAGTGACTTTTGGCTTTGATAAATGGGGACACATTAGTAAAATTAATAAATAAATAAAATAAGCATGGCAATTTTTAACCGGCTTGCATCAAAACAGTCCTTCGTCATGGTTTTAATAAAGATTTGAACTGTGTGTGAACTTGTGTGATATTTTGCAACGATGCTGGTGTGTGCCAGTCATGCAGCATCACTAATAGATAGCATATGCACATGTTTGGCACAGTTGCAGAAAACAACAAAAGAAGCAAGGGTAATGCAACATAACCAGCGACATGATGCAAGAACGACAACTACTGTCTCATGGCAACTATTCCTTTTTGAAATAATATTTTTTGCCTATTTATCTTGGAACTTTCTTTTGGCAAAATCTTTTCCGCATATATATTTTTTACTTTTTCTTAATTCCTCCCACATTCTTATTCCTTCGCTACTGAGTTGATTTGGATAGATATAAAATGTATTCCTTTTTATACACACTGGCTGTGGAAGATTTAGTGGCATGAAATAGATTAGTGTTCTTCGATGTGTTCCTGTTACTGTTTCTTGGATCTGCTCTGTTTAGTCATCTGATGAAATAGAAAAATGTGTCGTCTAGTGCAGTGTTTCTCAACGCAGGTCCTCAAGCCCACTTGTGGGCCTAAGGAATTTTGGAATGGGCCTGGAGCTTTCATTGAGACCGGAGTCGGTCCCAAGGAAAATATATGGGGGTGGAAATTCTATGTTTTTTAAAATTATAAATGCATGTATTGTAGTTTTATTAGGAGAATGCTTAATGTTTTATTTTATTTTTAGCCCTCTGACTTTCCACAATGTCATCATCAAGTCCGAAAATAAAGAAGACTACATGCAATTACCGGCAAGATTTTTTATTTCTAGGCTTCCATCCATCAAGTGCTGATTCTGAGAAGCCTGAACGTGTGGACTGCGGGTTAGTAATGACAAATGATTCCATGAAGAAATCAAAATTATTAGCTCATCAACAGCTGAAGCATCCTGGTTCTGTAGGAAAGGAGCGCAGCTGTTTCGAGAAGAAAGTAGAGTTACGCTAAAAGAATGCACCAAAATCTTTAGAGTTCTTCTGGAAAAAAGCAGATGAGCATAAGAAGAAGACACTAAAATCAGCCATGCAGTATGTGAATTAATTGCTAAGGTGGGTAAGTCTCACACAATTGCAGAACGTCTGGTGAAGCCAGCAATGTTGATGTGTGTTAAAGAACTGCTAGGAGAACAGGCTGACAATATTCTACAGACAATCCCCTTGTCTAATGACACAGTGAAGAGAAGGCAGGATGAAATGGTTGAAAACGTCGAGGAACAGCTGGTGGAAAAATTAAAAGTTTCAAAGTTCTCACTACAAATTGATGAGACAACAATCAATAACTCTGTCTTATTACTTGCCTATGTTCGATATATTGATGCAATGGCAATTCATGAAAAAATGTTATTCATGAAGAAGCTGATTGACACACAAAGCGACACCATATATGCGGCTGTTTACAACTATCTGCACGATAATGGGATCCCTCTGTCAAATCTGTTGCAGATTGCAACAGACGGTACTAGCGCTATGACCAGCAATCACAATGGCGTTGTTGCGAAATTAAAAGAAGTTGCCCCTCATGTATTGACAATTCATTGCATTATTCATCGAGAATATCTTGCTGCTAAATCTCTCAATGGTGACATGGAAGAGGCATTGAAAGTTGCTATTTCAGCAGTGAATTTTGTTAAAGCCAATGCTTTGCATGACCGCCTATTTCAGAAATTATGTGAAGGTGAGAACCACCAGACGCTTTTCATGCACACTGAAGTTCGGTGGCTTTCCAAAGGAAATTCTCTTGTTCGTCTTGCTGAAATGTGGGATATGGTTCTTATCTTTGTTCATCACATGGAAACACAGGTTTGTAGTAAGAAGCAGAAAGGTAAAGCTGAGCCTTTGTTTTCAGTGATGAATAACACTGATACAAAATCAAGGATTTTCTACCTGGCTGACTTATTTGTGCATGCCAACCAACTCAACAAGACACTACAAGGGCGAAACGCTAATCTGGTAGATTGTGCTGAGAAACTATGCTCTTTTTTGAACAAATTAAGTCTCTGGAAGATGCATCTACATAAGAATGAATTTGCTTATTTTTGTAACTTGGCTAAAACTACTTCAAGCCCAGAAGTAATCACAAACTTCACTGACCACCTGCAAAGCTTGAGGTAAGATATGACCAGAAGATTTAAAGATATCATCGAAATGAGTCCACCTAGTTGGATTATGGATATGGCACATTTTGACGTCTTAAGTAAGGAAAACATTGATCCCATTATTGCTGGAGAACTTCTTGAACTAAAGGAGAACAGAGTATCAATGGCAAATATTGAAAGGGACGGCTTAATTGGATGGCTGAAAGTAGGATCATCCCATCCATTGCTCTTTGAAAAAGTAGTTCCGTTCTTACTTGGTTTTCCCACCACTTGGTTAGTTGAGACAGGTTTTTCTGCAGCAAATGATTTATTCACAAAGAAACGTCATCAGTTACAGATTGAAAAGAGAGGAGACTTACACTTGAGGTTGAACCAAGGTTTGAAAATTCAACTTGACAAGCTGATAGATAACCAGCAGGAGTAGTTTAGTCATTGACATTTTGACTACATTTTTTATGTTAATAAAAAACATTTCCGTGTTACTAGAAATTTTTATTAAAGGTTATGTGGGCCTGAAATTTCTTTTGACGCTGAAAATGGACCACAAGAGAAAAAGGTTTAGAAACACTGGTCTAGTGTATCATGACTTACGTTAGAAAATAAACAAAAAGTGAACATGACACCAACAACGAAATGGAGACAATATATATATATATATATATATATATATATATATATATATATACTAGCAAATATATGCTCACTCCGGTCGCATATTTTTGCTAGATCGGGAACATGATATCATAATGAACAAACTGCATACATTGACCTCCCACAGGAAGAGGCAATGACTAAGAAGATTATATCATGACGAACAAACACTACCCCCTCGCCCCAAAAGAGGAGTTAATCATGAAACAGAATAGATAGTAAACTACTCCGACCCCCTAAAAAAAAGGAGAAAGTCATCCTGGGACGATAATATCGTGAGGAATGAACATATATTATACTCCCCCCCCCCCAAAAAAAAAGAGAAGGTAATGCCCGGGGGAATGTATTATGAGAAATGAAAATATACTACACAAACCCTCAAAGGAGAAGGTAAAGCGTCGGAGTATTCCCTCCAACACACACTAAAAAAAAAAAGGATGCGGTGATGTAGCGGTCATAAACACAGACCTATTTTCTCCCTCTGAAAAATGTCCCCATTGAGTGAGCTGGTCACACACTGACCAATCAGCCGGCAGGGCGAATGGATTCCTTTTGTCGGCTGAAGAACTACTTCAGCCTCTTTTTGGGAATCACGAGCGGTCAACAGAGAGATTCTTGCAAGCAACGAGGAAACACTTCTCTCCTGCTCCTGTCCACTGGACGTTCCAGCAACTACTATCTTTGCCTGGAGGTAACTGCTCAGACTTTCGGCAGCCCTAAGAACTCCTTACTTTTCTTTTTTCTCACTCGGACACTGTCCAACTTTCTTTCTGCCGTTACCAAACGGTAACTTTAAAGAATAAACTCTTTACGTTGTTGTTATAAAAAGGTTTTGTTATTTCATTTCGTGTCTTAAACATAAGATAGGGACAACGTCCCCTTCTTTACATTTATGCCTGGTCGGAAATACCCCCTCCAAGATAGAGGAGGTAATACCTGGGAGTATCACCCCATAATAGGAGAAGGTAATGTCTGCAAGTATGGTATGACAAGTTTTATTGTACACGTAAAATGCTGAAATGTAAAGTGGGCTGAAAAATATAGTCGCCATCTTTATAAACAAAGAGAAGTATGCAAGCTAAGGAAGAACGATAACTTCCTTTCATATTTTTTTAATTAAAAAAGACATGTTTATAACCGTGAGTAATCATTCTAAGAACAATTACTCACGGTTATAAACATGTCTTTTTTAATTTAAAAAAATTGGTTGAAGTTGGTAAATATATAAAACATGTTTTAATGATGTGCTTGCTATAATTTGAAGAATACGAAATTTATAGTTTAATGTCCATCATATGTAAAGCTTGCATATCTATGTTAGGTTATTAGGAAAATAATGTTCGTCTTTGTATTATTCAAATTTGTCACTCAATTTTGAAATAAATGCTTATTTAAATATGTAAGTGTTATATAGAATTTAAATCTCAAAATTCTACCTACATTTCTGATGTTGCAAGGTTATTTGTGCGTGGGTGAAAATAAATTTTAAAACGGTATTTTCCACATGAGGTCTAAATTAAGCCGAAAATGGAAAACTCCATTAGAAGTCATGTTATATGTAAGACGTACGAGACAGGACGTCCGAAAGGAGATCTGGCAAAAGAGGAGAAAAAAACACCTCCTTGGGCCTGCAAGCTGACCATGTTCGGACGTTTTTCAAAGCTCTGTCTTTGTTCGCCCCCTCAATCATGATGTCATTGAACAACCATATTGTTTGCGTTTTTTTTGGGGTGGGGGGGGGGTTACATTATAGCAGCTACAAGGAGAGATGAAGACACAGAAACTTTGGTTGTTACATCACTACAACGGCCATCTTTACAACTAGACATCACTATCTAATGAGCCATCTACTACATGTCACCAATAGAGACGAACACGTTTTTTTCTGTCAACAAAGAAGAGAACGGTCAATCTGTGGGGATTACAGAAATCCCTCTACACTGATATTTCATTTAATTTGAATTATATTATTCTAAATTCAGTTTATTAAAAAAAAAATTATGGAAATGAAACAAATGCAATTATCTTGTATGAGTTTAAACTCGGTCATGAAGTAGTACAGTCCAGCCAGACGAACAGAGTATCCGGCCAGAAGACTGTCAGTGAATATACACTGCAACGTTGGTTTCAAAAATGTTTTTCATGGAGTTGATAACCTTGAAGATGAAGCGGATGATTGATGTCCCTTTGCAGTTGGCAATGACAGATTGAAGGCGTTAGTGGAAGCAGATCCGCATACACAGATGTTCAAGAACACCAACGGCGAAAACGTTATGCATAAATCATCCAACAGTTCTGGACCACCTCAAGCAACTGGGGAAATCAAAGAAGCTGGACAAATGCGGTCCATACAAACATTAATGGAAACAAAGGAAATCATCGATTTCAATTTTGATCATTTTAACACTCTCTAATGCAGGCTTAACTCTACAAATAAATAAAAAAAAACGGTTCATTTGTAGATCTCTTCTGATGATTTAAGTAACCATGAAACTACTGCAAAGTGTTCAAATAAGTTAAATAAATCATTTTATTATTGTTACGTATGTCGTCTTGATTCGGTTTGATTTTAGAATTGATGTCTAAGATTGATATCAGCTACAAAATATTTCTGATGGTCAAGGATACCATGAAACTGCAGTAAAGTGCATTTTATTATCATTTATTATACAAATATTACAATTTCCAACAAAGAGGGAAAACCGACGTAAAGATAATAAATTGAATCTTTCGACTTACTTCTACAATGAGATCCATTCTGTAACCAATAGTTGACATTAAAAAGCGTGAGACAAACAGAAAATAAACAAAAACGATAAAAAGACATAAATGCAAAACAGATTGAATTGCATTCGTGGCGACCATATTGAAAATGTCCAAAACCGATGAATATCGAAAAATTGTTATTAAATGTGTACCTGGTGTTATGGGTGACAGTAAGATGATTTCTGAGTGTGAGAGTAAAAGTTTCTCTGCCTTCCTTTATCTATGACTTATCAAAAATAAAATATTGCTCAGGATTAAATATTAAAATCGATGAAATCAGTTGAAAATAAAATTTTTATTTTAATAACATGGAACAATATTTGCATGAATGACTGATGAAACAAATTTTATTATCTAGCTTGTAGTAAAAAATTATCAATCAAAAAAGTATTGAGGGAAAAACTCATCTTTACTTTATACATATACTAGAAGAATACCCGTCCCAGGTCAGGTAAAATTAATTACCCCAAACAAAAAAATGTTGCACTTTTATGTCACTTTATGAGATTAAAATAAAGATATAATGATACTAAACCTTAGGCCTAGAATCCTTATTTTAATTTTGATCAAAATCCATTACATGATTTGGTTTTAGAAAATGTCTAAAATTTAAGGCTTAAGCTTTAGAGGTCTTAAGAAGAAATTGAAATTCAGGAAATATTGCTTAATTGGTGTCTAATGATTATGGATTAAATTCAATCTTCGTCTTCTTTTTTTATGTATTAATCCCGAGCTGTGGTGGGGTCTGCAATGATGTATTTCAGTCGCCGCTTGACACGATCACAGGCCTGGTCTGGGTGAAGGTCGGTTTTACAGAGCTCTTTGTACAGGGTATCTACCCATCTCATCATTGGCCTTTCCTTCGATCGCTTTCCAGTGACCTTTAGAGCAAAGGCAAGTTTAGAACATGGAGTAAATACAAATGCAAATCTGATATATTTTAATTTTTAAATGGGAGGTTGTGCCCATATTATACCCCCTAAAAACCCTTTCAAATGCTTCAAAGAATTCGAAATTTGGAGAATAATTATTAATTGATGGCTAATACCTATTGTTCAGATTTCACAAAAATCATAGGTATCTGAATATTCACGAAATGCACCCCCCCCTTGTATCCCCTTTGCATAAAACTAAAATAAACTAAATATAACCCAAATTTGGACCCTTTATGGATATCAGGTGTGTTCCAAAATCCATAATGATCGATTAATTAGTTTAGGAGTGAATCCTGTACATACAAATATATGAACATATAAGCATAACTAACTTTATAAATATACTAGTAGGAAGACTCACCGTTGCTCAGGATTCAATAAGAACCACTACTATGTACTTTTTCATTATGCTTCTTTTTCTTCTCGTGTCCATATACAAAGCTATTCAGCTTATATAACGTCCAGCCAGTGCGTGGTACATTGCTGTCCCTTGATGTTATAGTGTGCTAGGTCCTTTGCTGTGCAGGGCCCGCCCAACAGAGGGCATCGAAGGAGGTGCTCCATGGTCTGGGGTTCTGTGACACAGTCGTATGTGATTGAGCCACTAAGATAGCCAATCTGCTTAGGGCCTCCCTGAAACAGCCGACACTATGCTCATAACACAATATTACTAGTTTTGTATTTACTAGCCTTCTCCTTCCGTTTCTTCCCCTAATATAGTCGGAAGAAGCTGAAATAGTGGAAAGATCTCTGAATTAGTATTTTATACGTTTGTTTTAAATTTTATTACAATCTGATAGATGCATTTGAAGTTTTAAGAAGAGAAAATATATATGTAAAGGAGTAAGGCTACCAACATGTGTAAACAGTTTTTTTCAACATTTATTTATTAGTTTTTTATTTTATCATTTTATAATTTTATATAACGTGTTTCACGCGGTGGCCCGCTCTCATCAGATATGTAAATAGATTTAGATATCTGCTTCATTTGATTAAAGTTTGCCCAATAATTTTAACCATAAGTGTTGTTGTTGTTGTTGTTGTTGTTGTTTATTATTATTCTTCTTCTTCTTCTTATTATTATTATTATTATTATTATTATTACTATTACTATTACTATTACTATTACTATTACTATTACTATTATTATTATTATTATTATTATTATTATTGTTGTTGTTGTTGTTGTTGTTGTTGTTGTTGTTGTTGTTGTTGTTGTTGTTGTTGTTGTTGTTGTTGTTGTTGTTGTTGTTGTTGTTGTTGTTGTTGTTGTTATTATTATTATTATTATTATTATTATTATTATTATTATTATTATTATTATTATTTTTTTTTTTTTTTTTTTTTTTTTTTTTTTTTTTTTTCTGCTCACACAAGTCATTGCGATTTAGATTTCTGCTCTTCCATCATTTCCTGTTCTCTTTCATCCTGTTTATGGTCTTAGCTTCTTTTTGAAGTTTGGTAATATGGGTTTCCAGTATGATTTGAGATCCGGGCATTGTCGGTCCATTCTTTTGGCCAGTTTTTTTTTCTCTTTTTAGTTTCATACTTATTAATTTTGCCCAGCATATATCAAATTGTTTAGGTCCGTGATAGTGTCTGTTCAAATGTACACGAGGAGTCTGTTTACTTTCTTTGTTTCTACTTTTAACTTCTTCCAATCTTCGTTCCTTAGGGATTGGAGTTTTGTTTTGTTCTTGGACATGAACCGTTTGATGTTTTCCACTTCTCTTGCTTCTTCCTCGGTGAGTTCTGTGGTTTTGTAGTCTTTGCCCTCTTCAGTTTTAGTATTTATGTTTTGTCCGTCTTCTTCCTGTGAGTTTTCGTCAAGTGGTGTTTCTTGATCTGTCACGCCATTTATCTTTTGTTTCGTTTCCGTTAATTCCATCTCCAATAACCACCCTCTCTTTAGGATCTGTCTTGATCTGTTATCCTTTGTTTAGTCAGTAGAAATGTCCCATAGATCTTTCATACATTTCCGGTAGCCTCTTTCTGTGCGGTGGCGGCTTTTGTAGTAGCATTTCATTACCAGTTTGTTCTCTTTTGTGGTCCATTTCTTTCTATAGCTTTTTGGTTTGTTTTTTTCATTCCTGCCTTCTCGTGTTTGGTCTCTGTCCTTGTCATACCTGGAATTAGAGAGGTTACTTACCTTTTTCTTGAAATTAAAGGAGCCAAATAAAAGATTATTATTATTATTATTATTATTATTATTATTAACTTACTTACTCACTAGGAGTTCTCAGACAGGTCATCATCATTGATTGCTCACTGACAATAACCGGTGATATTCCTTGGAGTCTGAGTGACAATAAGTCTCTCGAGATTTCCAGTACTCTCCATCTCTTTCGATAACCATTGCAAATGATTTTCCATTATCGCAATACCTGCTTACCATTAACTTCTGGCTGGCAACTACCATCAGTCTTCTTTGGGATTTGGATGGCAATAAGCTTCCCCATTGTCCCAGTACTTTCTGCACCATTTCCAGTGGAAGTCTGGTTAGTGCTTTCTCTCTTCGATCTTTCCATCCGCCGTGACCTTTCACAACTATTTTTTGTAGTATCAGCCGAGGCTGGTGCAATGACATTTTTTTGGTGTTTTCCTGTTAGATGCGGGGCAGTATATGAAATTTCTTGAAGTTTCAGTTTCCTTGGATCCATGTGAGGGTGTTCTATTATTATTATTATTATTATTATTATTATTATTATTATTATTATTATATAATAAAGTGAAGTTGGTCTATTTCTCAAAGTTTGTCATCAATAGCGTTCATCCTGCAAAATCATTTTTTTTATCTTACAACATCAATATTTAATTCTGAACAGCCAGTTCTTCTTGTGGATAGTGTTAGCATGTTCTTCAAAACAATAAAATGTATGTCGATTTAGTTTCTTTCATAAAATACTTTATCCAACTAGGAAAATTGTTAAAATAATGATACTTTATAATAATGATCTAAACAGCAGCATCAGCTTATGTCAGTAATAAAAAAAATTCTACATTGTGCTACCTATGGTAGATTTAAGATAAACAATTATATTTATTTCAATGAAATGTTACACTATTTATTCCTTAAAATTAGTTGTATATTATAATAGTAGGTAGAAAATTTAATTTAAAACAACTTATTACAATGTTGTTTTAATAAAATGATAAAAGCAGCTGTGATTAGTTTAGGTGTCATTCCCCATATGGACTTATTAATCCTGAAGATTGTATTTCTTTATGGTAAGTGTATTATTATTATCTATTTAACTCATTTATTCGCAAAGTTGTAATGTATCTTTCTTTAAAAACATACCGACATACTCATTTATAAGAAAAAAGAGGTTTCTTAAAAATACAATATTTACAAGTCTTTCTTTTAGAATTTTTTAACAAACCAATAACAAATGGCTATAAGTACATAGGAAATCGATTTGAATTTATTTAAGCAAAGTCAAAGACAATTACTGAGACACCGTTAATTAAAATTACATTTCTGAATTCGCAAATTTAAAATAAGTAATGAGAAAAATTACATTTGATTTAAAAATACAAATAAAAATAAATTCTGTTCCGGTTGAAAACGTCATGAAAATGAAATGAATAATGATATATCTTTTTCATTTTTCATATTTACAAAATCATTTATGTCAAAAAAATTGTCTCCCTTTTTTTCATAGGTTTCAGATTGTTTTCAGTCTTTGTATGATATACAATTGTTAAATAATGGCTGGTATGCCAACTAGTAGTGATTAGGGATTTTTATAAACAGGATGTAAGGGTCGGCAAAGGGTCGGCCACTTAACCTTTGGATCCATCAGCTTCCGTGGAAGCAACAGCTAGAGGAAATGACATCAGACGAGATAGGGGAAAGTGTGTAACGTTGGAATCGATCTTTGGATGTCAGAGAGAGAGAGAGAGAGAGAGAGAGAGAGAGAGAGAGACAGACAGACAGACAGACAGACAGAGAGAGAGCAGACCTAAAATAATGACTTAAGAATCACTGACGAACAAAGCAAGGGGACGTCGGGCCTCGTTTTTGCAATCCCCTTAACCTTCTTCTTATCGCGAACATGTAGACAATACCAACTGCCTGAATAAAAACCGATCTTCTTCCAAATTGGTTGCCTTCGTTTGTGTTATTTGTTGCCGACTCTGATTCTGGAGTGAAAAGTTCTCATTCGAGAAGTCCGCTGTAGGTGCATGTTTAAAGACACCAGGAATGATTTTATCTAATACAGAATTCAATCAATCAATCAATCAATCAATCAATCAATCAATCAATTAATCAATCAATTATTAAATCAATCAATTAATCAATTGATCATTCAATCAATTAATCAATCAATTAATCAATTAATCAATCAATTAATCATTCAATCAATTAATTAATGAATCAATCAATCGATTAATAAATAAATCATTCAATCAATCAATTAATCAATTAATCAATCAATTAATTATTAGTTATTCAATCAATCATTAAATCAATTAATCATTCATTCAATCATTCAATCAATTTATCATTCAATCAATTAACATTCTATCAATCAATCAATTAATTAATCAATTAATCAATCAACTAATCAATTAATCATTCAATCAATCAATTAATTAATTATCATTCAATCAATCAATTAATCAATCAATTAATTATTCAATCAATCATTAAATCAATTAATCATTCAATCAATCATTCAATCAATTTATCATTCAATCAATTAACATTTTATCAATCAATCAATTAATTAATCAATCAATTAATCAATTAATCAATCAATTAATAAATCAATCAATCAATTTCATTTGGCAAAACATAGCAAAGTGCAGCAATCCATGTAAAAAGACAGAAGATATTGTATCTATATACCGTTCTAATGTTTGTCGAAGGCGACTTGAAACCTGGATATGGTAGGCATCATCTGGCAGGCTGTTCCAATGAGCAAAAACACGGACAGAGAATGCTGCCTTTCTTCTTTTTTTATGGGAATCGCTCCAGATATTGTTTATCAAAAAGCATAACATACCAAACTACAATCACAGGAACAAGCAATTTAAATCAATCAATCAATTAATTTTATTGTCAAACAAACAAACAAAACTACAAAGGGCAGTAAGCCATGTGAAGAGACAGTGAGAAGATATTACATCTATATTCAGTCTGAACGTTTGTCGAAGGCGACTTTAAACCTGGATATGGTAGGCATCATCACCATCTCCTCTGGCACGGTATTCCAGGGAGCAGAAACACTGACAGAGAATGTTTCCTTTCTTCTATTGAGACAAACGCGACGATGGTACATCTTCTACAGGTGACCGTGACTAAGTGTTGGGGTGAAAACTCTTCTAAAAGGTAGATTTCGTCGATGATGATGTATGCCAGAATTAGATCTCCCTCGCACTAAAACCAAAACCGATTTTCCAAAATCAATTTTAATATTTCCATATTGCTTTCCTTTAAAAAATATTGTAAACGAAGTCAGTCAACCTTTAGCTAGCTGAGTGCTGCCTTTTTCATTGAAACAAATTGCAACATACTTTAGATCAGCACCTCGTCATTTCTTTCCCTAACCCTCCCACTAGAATTTGAAGGTTAGAGTTTATTCCTAACAACGTTGTTAGTGTTCAATCAGATGATCTTTCCATATTTGTTTCAAGCAACTGTAACTAAATTTTCTCTATTTTAAAATAGCTTTTATAGTTTTCCTTTTAAAAAGAAAATGGTTATATTGTTTCTCACGGCAGAAGTGAAAAACAAATAAAATGTAAATTATGAGAAAGTATAACTTACTGGATTGGTGATAATATATATTTTTAGATGGTTAGTGGGTGTGACTGACAGGGCCTGACTCCGGGTTCAGGTGGCCCATTTGCAAGGAGTGGATAGGGATTGATTGAATGGATTATAGGTTACATGAGATAAAAGATATTTGCAAGAGATTCAATTACTACTTAGAACGAAACAGGAAATGATCATTACATAAAGTCATAATAAGTGGAGGCATTTAGACACTTCACGACTAGAGTCTTAGTTAAGAATATGGATCCAATAGTTGCCAAAGAAAATCTATAAAGTTAAATTGTCTTTCTTCTGTGTGTGATTGAGATTTCCAGCCACCGGCCGAGATAACGTCAACCCTAAATTATACCCATGGATTTCATTGATGAGCTATGCAACAGGCTTGTCTCTTCCTTAGATAATTAACAACAATAACACTGCCAATACACACAAGCACACTAAATCAAAGGGACATAATTCGTCCAAACTCGATGCAGTGACATTATTAATCCAGCTTTTTTTGTTTCTGTAAACTAAACAAGAAGCAGAAGAAAACATTTTTTTTTCAAAGTTAATTTAACAAAAAGTTTAGCTATGAAAGTTATTAACCAAGTATTGTAGAAGAAAATGTGTAAAAACTTTAGAACTCAAAAATAGAGCAGAAGTGAAAATCTGTTATTCATTTGTGAATTACAAACATGATGCAAACAAAATGAAGTTATATATTCGTTTATATTATTCACATTAAATACTTACTGCATACATGTTATAAGATGTTCATTCTATTATATTCAACTACTGAGCACAAGTTTTGCCTTTAGACAAGATTTATGCAAATAGCTTTATTTGAAATAAATCTAAAAATAGACATTTTGCTTGTATTTTTATTATAAAATGAAACTATCATGTACCTTTCAAAAAAATGTATTTAAATTGAGAAAACAGCTGTGGAACCTCCACAGGGTCCATCTCGTAATTAAAATTTAACACTCCAATCTTCAGCTCTGAGAAGTTTTAGGCCAGAACTAAATACCTCATTAAGGTAATTAATCAAAGCTGATCAGGTAAAAAAAAACTACTAACCATAAATGAATGTTCTTTCACGGGTTTGTAATTATTAACCACCTCGTCTAACTGTTTGATTTGACGAATTGGCTTGTTTTTCGACTCAAGCTGCCACCTGTAATACATTAAACGGTCAAGTATTTTACCTGTTGTGACAAGATAAGGATGGGGGAGAGGAGTGCTTTATAAAACTGGGTTGATGCGAAGAAGTTATGCTCAAGTGTGACCGTCAACTCACTGATAGTGTGGACGTGTGAAGAGTAACATTGGCCAAAGAAAGTAAAAGATGAAGAGAAAAAAAACTTTTTCCTGAGCGGATAGGAAGTGACCTCCTGAATTTTCTGTCTCTAATGACTTTTCCTTGGCTTTCCCTGTGAACTGGACCTGCTACCTCAACTGTTCTACAGCTACTAACCCAAGAACTCTCATCCATTCTTTCAACGTAGCCATGCCATCAAAGTCTCCTGTTCTGCACACATCTCCCTATACTGTCAAGATTTAATCTTCCTATGAGGTTATTAGAACTAAACCTGTCTATAGAGATCATTTAATTTTCTCACTCATAAAATCAATCTTTGGTGTGAAGCGGTACTTTTTGTCCCAACATAAAATTTGAATTTATTTTTCTAACGTACATAAAATTGAACTTTTACATCAAATTTTGACCTGTCCTCTAAAAGAAAATTGCCGATATGTTATTGAAAAATATTGATTGAATATATTTAACCTTAAATTCTGATAAAACTTGCTTTTTTTGCATAAAAAGAATGTTCAACAGTTATTTTGTGTGAAAAAATGCTTTTATGTGTGCAATAAAATTTTAAAACATTAAAAATATTTTCAGTCTAAGTAATAATCAAAAAAGACAACATAGCAGCTAGGTCTTGAAACCGATGTTATAAAACCGGTTTTCATATGATCAATTAATCTATTTTATTGGCAAAAAAATAGCAAAGTGCAGCAAGCCATATAAAAAGACAGAAGATATTGCATTTATATTCAGTCTGAACGTTTGTTGAAGGCAACTTTAAACCTGGATATGGTAGGCATCATCACGATCTCCTCTGACAGGCTGTTCCAGGGAGCAGAAACACTGACAGAGAATGTTGCCTTTTTTCTGTTGAGATGAAAGTGACGATGGTACATGTTCTGTAGGTTTCTACTAAAACCACAATTAGGTGTTGGAGTGAAAAACTCCTCTAAAGGTAGATTAAATTCTCTTGGTGATACGGTATGCCAAAATCAGGTCCCCTCACATACTCTGCTGCTCAAGTGAGAACAGGTCTTGTCTTTGAAGCCATTCTTTGTAGGTAAGCGCGGATAATCCCGTTACCATCCTGGTTGCCAAACGTTGAACACGCTCCAGGTGTATGATATCTTTTTGAAGATAGGAATTTGTTGCTTGGATGACGTACTCAAAAATGCGCTGTATCAGGGTTATGTATAGGGGACGAAAAGCGCCTGCTATTAGGCTTAAAAAGGTACTGATTATGACATGCAGAATGTTAGACTCCCCCTTAGAGTTAGGGGATAATATAACACAGTGACTGCATACTGAAGTTGAAGTTTAAGAAGAAATAAGTAAAATCACTAAACAAGGTGGATAAAAGTATGAGTTTTCACATTATTGTTTCCTAATTGTCATTCAACTTTAGTAAATACATTTTTTTAAATATTAATTAAACCACATTCTGTTTCGTAAAATAAAGAACACAGTAATACATTTGTGTTAATCGAATTACTGTTAAATATTAGGCAGATAAACCCACTAGCATATAAAGCGGTTAGTTGAGAAAAAAACATCAAGAAGAGAGGGCACCAACCAAACCTCTACAGGAAAAATGCAGAGAATACTGGAACTTTGGGGAGGCTTGTTGGCACTCAAATTCCAGAGAAGGCCAATGGTAGCTGCCAGTAAGAAATCACTGGTAAACGGCTGCTGCGGTAATGCAAAATGATTTGCGGCATTTATCGAAAGTTAAACACAAGGTCAGTGTTTTTTATGACCTTTAAGTTAAAATTAAATTTTATTATTGTTTAAATCGATTTCAAATCAGATTTTAATCTTTTTTTATTTATTTATTTTTAACTTTCATTCACCCAAAACAAAGCAATTGTCACTGAGGCGTTAAGGGGCTACTGTGAATTAGGGGCCATACCTACAGGGACATCCTAAGTGGGGAGCTGTGCAGCGAGATGTTTGTTCACATTACATTTAATCTTCTGCATGTTGGTACAGTCAGGAAAACAGGGTCATGGAGGGAATTCCAAAGGCTAGCTGTTCAAGAAAAAAAGCTATTGGAGTAGAAAGCCCTCTGGCGTCTAGGGACCTCTACAGTGAAGGGGTGGGATTTTGCTAACTGACAGATGGTTAGGGTATTTACGTCAAAGCGGCATCAGTGCAGCAAGTTCATTGGAGCACATTCCATTAAAGTACTTGTAAAAAAAGCACAGGGACGCAACATTGGGTGATGGGACAGGAGTTGAAGCTTGGTAGATTGTGTCGGACCTATTAGATTAGAAGCACTTTTTTTGGACCTTGTCCCAGAGGGAGAAGCTAGTGGTTGGTGCATCAGTCCAGATGTGACAACAATACTCCATGCATGGGCGAATGGTGGCTTTGTAGTGATATAGAATACTGGCAGGTATGGGTAGTCTTCTAGCTTGGTAGAGGGGACCCATCTTCCTTGTAGCAGCCTTGACACTCTTCTATGTATTTGTTCCAATTCATGTTACCTGTCAATGTTAGGCCGGAGAGTTTGAATAATGGACTCTCAGATGGCAATGTATGGTTGAAAAACTTTCTTATAATTGTTAAAGGAAAGGAGCTTTGTCTTAGTAGCATTAAATGTTACCATTCATTTATGTTCCCATTTCACTACAGACTTGAGGTCATTTTCTAAGGATTCAGCCATTCAGTCTGTTTTCGTTTTTCCCACATGTTGAGAATA
Organism: Sepiola atlantica; assembly: GCA_963556195.1. Taxonomy (NCBI): domain Eukaryota; kingdom Metazoa; phylum Mollusca; class Cephalopoda; order Sepiida; family Sepiolidae; genus Sepiola; species Sepiola atlantica. Next base: position 84,855,366 of record OY744519.1, on the reverse strand, counting down.
AGGCATGGTGTCATCAGCAAATATACTTACCTCGGACATAATTGCATCAAAGAGGTCGTTTATAAAAAGCAGGAACAATAACGATCCAAAGATCGACCCCTTGGGTAAACCCGCATTAATGTCATGTTGTTTAGATATACGTCCATCGAGGACAACCTGGATCTTTCTTTTGGCTAAGAAGGATCTGATTATATTAAATATTCGTCCAGTAATACCGTACAAATTAATTTTCATGAGAAGACCTTCATGCCAGACCTTATCAAAGGCTTTAGATATATCAAATGCTATCACCCTAGCTTCACCAGCATAGTCCAATGAATGGTAAATGCATTCCAAGATGAATGTTAGGATAGCCACAGAACGGGCTTGCCTAAATCCATACGATTTGTCAGAAAGAAGTTTATCATTAACAAAGTGGTAGTCTGCAGCACAGAGGCATTTGCATTAATATTGTTATACATTTCTTAGTGGTACATTGTCTGACGTTGATATTCAGGTCAAGATGTCAGTGTTAAAAATCATAAAAAACACATGCCCTTCCTTTAAACCTTACACTAACTCTAAGTTTGGGTGGCAATACGAAAAAAAAAATCTTTGACTGTCTCTCTGCATTATGCTTTTTTGTAGTGCATGGTTAATTTCATGAAAAGGTATGCTTTTCAGACACTGCAAAAAAAAAATAACATGTGACATTTTTGGGGGACAGTAATTTGGTACCGCGATTTTACCAGAGTACCCACACACACTTTATATTGAAAGATAAATATGATTTATACAAGTAAATTAAATAATTTAAGAAGAAAAAATGACTGGTTACCATTTTTCAATTTTTCCAATGAATGGAGAAATCTTTAAAAAGTTATTTGAAGACTGTGTAGGATCCCTACTACTACTACTACTACTACTACTACTACTACTACTACTACTACTACTACAGAGAAGCGATGTCTAAATCATTCAATATTTGCTTGATTTAAATGCTTGGTACTGATTGGATTAGAATACACAATCTCGATTGGTTGCCTATATCGGACTTTAGCCAATCAGAAAAAATCTCTCTGGAAGCCATGTACCTGTTCTCAAAACCTATATAAACAACTGTATTCACGCTTTCCACACAGAGAGCCAGCGAGAAGGCCAACTTGCCTAATGAATCTTTGTTACTCTGAACACTACCACACGTCTTCTTTGTGTGCAAACGAATGCCAACTTTAGCCTCTGGCTATTGGCATCGGCACGTGGACTTAACTTCTAAAGATGGCGACACTTTGGCATATGGACTTACTTCCTAATAATAATATGACCCCTGTCAGTCTCACAAGTATCCTACTCCAACCTGCGTAAATATGGCCATCATAAGATTTTCCTCGTCCAGACTTATAGACTCTTAATAACAGTTTCATTGTCTTGACTTTTTGACTTTTAACATAAAATTTCCTCTGTTAAGACACATGAATGTTTACTAACTTCTTTCTTAACCCCTTTCCTTTGCTTGTTGAATGAAGACGTAAAATAACTTTGATAAATTATGTTAGAATAGACTGTCATAAATTAATTTTTGACTAAATGGTTTATTTCTACATTGGTGACCCCGTCGTGAAATGTTTCATTCTTCTTCTTCTTCTTCTTCTTCTTCTTCTTCTTCTTCTTCTTATTTGGTTTAATGTCTGTTTTACATACTGACATACATTGGACGGCTTTAAGAAATTGACTTACAAACTAACCTATCTCTGGTCAGGTCTTTATTTATCCCTCTTTCTCTCAAGTCTAGTTTTATCACTTTCACCCATGTTTTCCTTAGCCTTTCCCTACAAACTGACTCTGTTACTTTAACTGTTCTATATCGAAAGAACATATTTTCAACGTGGCCATACCATCAAAGTCTCTTGCTCTGGACACATCTCCCTATACTGTTCAGGTTTAATGTTCCTCTGATGTCATTAGAACTAAATCTGTCTTTAAAACTCACATTACACATCCATCGTATCATTCTCATATCATTTCTCTCCATGCAACGCATGTCCTCAACACTCATTGGTTAGGTTTCACTTCCATACAACATCACACTGTGTACACATGGCTAGTAAACTCTTCCCTTGGGCGGGAGTGGTAACACTCTGCTGTTTAGTAATGGCAGAAGTTTATTCATAAGATATATTTGATGTAAAAGAAAATTTAAATTTTTTTTTTAATTTGAATGTGGATTTTGGTAATAAGTGTACACAGCAGTTTAAAATAAAGGAAAAGAAAGTTGTTAGCATTCTTCCTTTCGGTCTAAATAAATTAATAATACAAATTAACAATAAGACGAAATCAAAAAAAGTAAACCTTAGAATTAAAAGATAGAAACAAATTAAGACAAATAAAAAAAAAGGAAACAAAACAAACAAGATTAGAGCCTAATGTATTAACATCCCACCACCGATTGAAACAAGACGGGGAAAGCGTCAACAGCATATCGATGCGTCTTCAACAGCACCAAGAAAATTCAGACATTAGCAGTATTTTTTTTACTTCCTCTTACCTCCCCCTTTTTTCTCCCCCCCATCCCCCTCTTTCCCACACAGTTCCCTCCCTCCTTCCTTTTCTCTATCCTCAATGAATTTATAAATTATATTTCTATATTTTTATATTCTATCTTATATCTCATTTTACTCCAGTTCATTTTATTTTATTTCATTTTATATTTGACTTTCAACGGTCTCAAATCTAACCACGTGACTTTCCAAATTTTAAATTTTCTTTTCCTTTCTTTTCTTTTCTTTTCTTCCCCATTTTATTGTTCCCAAATACGATCTGAGGTAAATATCGGATTCTAACTCTGCCTGATGAAAGCTCAGTTCATAATAGCTGTTGATCGATAGCATCGACATGTCAGTGTCGAAGATTTTGTACATGTCTGCATAAATAAAAATAATCATATATATATATATATATATATATATATATATATATATATATATATATATATATATATATATGTGTGTGTGTGTGTGTGTGTGTGTGTGTGTGTGTGTGTCTATTGGTGTAATCAGTCAACAGAAAATCATAAGCGCACAAGTTTGAAAAGAAATATAATAATAGTAGTGAATAAAAAACTGGGAATGAAAGAAAAAATAATAAATAAACGTGCAACTTATAATTTCGTGCCAAATTTATTGGACGATTTTAGAAGCAAAGTAAAGTAAATCCCAATTTCAGTTTTTGTTGTTGTTTTTGGGGTATAGTCTGTAGGATATTTTACGTGAACATGATACTATATATATATATATATATATATATATATATATATATATATATATATGAGAGAGAGAGAGAAGTAAAAGATGAGAATAAAGATTTTCAAATAAGAGATTTATTTTTCCTCTCTTAAGCCATTTTTCTCATCTTTTATTTGCTAATATAATTGCTCTGTCTTGTATATCGAGCATCACATCTCTCATGATGAGTTCTAATTTAAAGGTATACATTATACCTTTAATTCCTGTTTTTACTTATATATATATATATATATATATATATATATATATATATATATATATATATATATGCGATTTTATGAAGGCTTACCAAAGCAAGCAAGTACCTGTTTGGTAGTGAAACACGTGTAGGAAAAAATATTTAATTTGAATAAATAATATTTGTAAGAAAAAAATCTTTAATGGTGATCATGGGTGTCCTGAAAGGAATGCTTTGGTAAGCCTTCATAAAAGCGCATATAAATGCTCTGTACTCTGTAATCGAGTATCATCGAGCTTGTTTTTATTGGCACAACTCCGGTCTTCACTGAATGATCTATTTTATAAGGAAAAAATCTCTCTCTCTCTCTCTCTCTCTCTCTGTATATATATATATATATATATATATATATATATATATATATATATATATATATATATATATATATATATATATATATATATAATGTCCCTATTTATTTGCCTTGCCACGAGAGAAAAGTTAGACACAAGATCAGTTTTTAATGTGGGAGATATCCAGCACCCCCAAAAAGGGGTAGTCTGGACTGGACAAAATAAAAATTGACCTAGTCAAGAAAGATCTCTCCTCTTCCGACCGAGAACTGAACAGATACTACGCTTTAACCCTAGCTTGATATGTATCGTTGAAAACATAAAAGAAAAGTAACATTGTTTAATCCACCATTCTGTAAACTGTCCAATATAAACATAAGGAAACTCCTAAGTTAAAACTAATAAACCCAGAAACAAACTTTTGGAACCTCTCTCTCTCTCTCTCTCTCTCTCTCTCTCTCACACACACACACACACACTCATATATATATATATATATATATATATATATATATATATATATATATATATATATATCACTTTTTTGTTTCATTTTACTTCAGTCGGAGTTCTTAGAAATCAAGGGGCCTCTTCCTGGGTCTAACACTTTATCTCTGAGATACATAGATATTCCAATATTTCGTTAAAGTTCTCCTTGACCTATCATATATATATATATATATATATATATATATATATATATATATATATATATATATATGGGCGTGTATTTCTTTCCAGTAAAGCAGCTAATTTCTTTTAAATGGTAAGACTGCTAGCAGTAATAATAACAATAAAAATACTACTAATAAAAAAGCTTTATTTTTGCATGAATGGAGTAAAATAATATCACGTTCGGACGAAATCGAGGCTCGTCTCCCACGTGACCGACAAACCGGGTTGTCTTGTCACAATTTTTTAAAAAGCAGTATCGAGTAGACGTCTATCAGAAAAGGTGACGAATCTAGTACCATAGCTAGATAGATAGTGTACATGTCTGTCTCACAAACTTCCTAGTTATATGTATAGGAGTTGTTCTATACTCTACCGACGAGAGAACTCTTGACACTGCGCGTTAGATCATCCCATCGCTTCAGTTGAGTACTAGCAGTTCGCCTAGTGCGTCTTATAGTAGTAGTAGTACGAATAATACGTACAACATTCGTTAACTGCACGCACGCACGCTGTAACCGGCGTAAGATCGGAGTTAAGAAAAAAATTCTTATTTTAGCTTTTTATTTACAATTTGTGCCAGTTGAAATTGTTTCAATAACTGGTACAGATACGATTAACCAAAATATTGTTTTAAAAAAATTAGATTATTATTATTTTTTTTTAAATTAAGCAAATCAATCTAAATAAGTTGTATTATTGTGATGACTAGTCTCATTTTGGTTTGTTATATTACAACGTTTCGGCCGATGTAACCTCCAACCTCCTTCAAGTGCATCTTTTCGAACTTGGGAACCTTCTAGTTGAACTTTCGAATCTTTATGTCGGACTCCAACCTGTAATATTAAAAAAAAAAAAAAAAAAAATCACACTTGCTGATTTTGGGAAGTTTATTTAGTCCGAAACAAGCATTTCTGAATTAATATAAGAACTTTGTTGAATGTTGTTTTAAGTAAAACAAAAAACAAAACAAACGAACAAAAAAAAAACACGCCAAACTGTTGAGTTTACTGTTCGTGTTACTATTTGGGATGGCCGGAGAAAGACTCAGCCCAGATGATCCCGCTTCTTATAGCAGACCGAGTGAATGTCGTATTTGCAAACTTGATTTGGTCTGGGAAATCGATTTTAACAAAAAGATCATCAATGGAACTGTCTATTTGGATGCTGAAAAAAGTTCTGCCTCAGTAAACAGATTGGTAAGTAAAAAAAAAAAACTAAAAAAAACAAACTATTTTCATTTGTTTTACTTTTAACAGTACCTGTAAGGAATGGGCACTCAAAGGATTTCAATTCTCAGAGTCAGTTTCGACTATTGACGCAGAATCTCGAACATAAGCGAAGCAGTTTACGATTTGAAAGCCGCGAAAAGGAATGTAAAAAGGCAGACGACACTAAGCATGCGAAGGGTGAGGGTTTAAAAAGTTAAGCCTCTCAAAAAATAAAATGAAGTTGTAAAAAAAAAAAAACTTCCTACAAAAAAAAAAAGAAACAAGAAACGGTGGCTTTCAAATCGTAAACTGTTTCGGCAATTTCCGAGACTGACTCGAGATTCTCCGTCATTAAATCCTTTGGGTGCCTATTAATATATATTAGAAAAAAGTGTGACACGTTGGGTCACTCATTAAGATCGGATTAAATTGTTTGAATCCGGAAAAGGTGATTTTGCAAAGCCAGTTAAATATAAAGAATAAAGACAATTCAAAATTAGCCCCTTTCTGCTCGAGATATATATATATATATATATATATATATATATATATATTAGATCCTATCGAGGTATGGTGAAACTAGATAGAGCATTTATATACAGATAATGAAGCTCACGATTATATATATACATATATCTTTTCTTTTCCCTCTACGAGTTAAATAGTATTACTTCCTGTTTTGATATTTCCTTTTGTTTATAATGGATTGTTCCAATCGTTTTATTTTCTTTATTACTTTCGAGTGTTAATAAAAAGAGAGAAAGAGTGACGGAAGCGAGAGTATTAGACAACGTATAGAATTAGAACGGGGGGGGGGCGATCAAACATTGGGAGAAAGTGATAGATTGAAAGTTGGTAAGAGCTGATCACTTGTTGAGATTTGCAACTTACAGCTAACTAGAACAATTAGAATGGAAGTTTTTCAAACATAACTCCATTAAAAAACTGATGAATATTTTAGCATGTATTTTGTGCGATTAAAATACATATACCTAGGTAAAAGGCCTAGGGAAACAGACGTGAATTAACTAAGCTTTAGTATAATAATAGATATAAGTTGTAATTTCAGTCTGTCTGTTTGTTTGTTTGCTTGTTCGGACCCTCCCCCCCCCCAGGGTTTTAGGCCCCCATAACCATATATATTCTGAAACTACCGTACCCAAAATATTTGGATAATATATTTCATTTTGATCAAAATAATATCGTGGAGTCTGTGTTCGCGTCGGACTTTCAATCGTAGGCGTGCCCCTTTTCTTTCTTAGATTCTCATGGGTAGCTCTGCTCTTGAGGAGAAATCGACTCTGAAACTTTTTGATATTTCTCATTGATCAAATCTTTCTTGGAGTTCATACATTAGATCCATTGCTCTTTCTGCTTCTCGTAAAGTCGGTTCTCTCTATCGCTCCAAACACTTTCTCACACCTGCAAATCTACTATCAGACCATGTATGGAGTACTGTTGTCATATTTGGGCTGGTGAATCTCTGTCCCATTTAAAGGTTCTTGATAAGATGCAGAAACGTATCTGTAATTTGATTGTCCACCCCCTTTTTTCTTCTCTACACCCCCCTCTCTCTCACAAAAGTGATGTTGCTAGTCTCAGTCTTTTCTATAAATACTATTATAACATGTGTTTTTCAGAATTATGTGATCTATCCCCTGATTCTTTTGTTCCAGCTCGTTTGTCTTCATCAATTCGCTGTTTTGATACCTCATTGTAATACAGCTTCCTATTCCAGTAGCTTCTTTCCAAGAACTGCAAGCTTGTGGAACTCTCTTCCTGCTGATTGTTTTCCTCCTACCTATAGGCTTGGTCTTTTCAAGACTAAGGCCAATAGGCATCTCCTGTCTTTGCAATAATCATTTTTCGTTCCTGTTAGCTCCTTACATCAATTGGATTCATGACTTGTCTGGCGCGATTTTCATTATTAAAAAAATACATAAAAATGAAATAAGTTTTATTTTATTTTATTTATGATTTGAAAGTACCGACATTTTAAAAAGTAGGAAAAGAAATTGGATTTGAGACTTGGACTGGGTTACTACATAGCGTGGTACTTATGCAAATTACGACCCACTCTAACCCTACCCGACGCCAAGTCGATTTTAGCTTGGGTCCTAATCTGTATAATTACCCATAAAGTTCCTGATTCATTCTCGGGAGACGCCGGGTGTGTCTCGGGGAGATTAAGGACTATGAATATACCGAAATGTCACTAGGCGCTGGCTTTTCAACCCCCACTTTCCGACCCTACCTTGGGTCACATCTTACTTGTGGGAGTAGGATAAAACTGGCCTTGTGCCTAACTCCTGGAGAGGAGTAAATAATACCTACACTCCTTCCCACCAAATCGATGCTGAGTACATCCTTCATTTAAGATAAGATTATTATCTTAAAATATTTTTTTTTAGACCTATGTAGTAATTAATCATTTCATTGTAATAATTTAATCACCTTTTGAAAATATTTAAAAAAAAAATTGTCTTAATAATTAATGTACATGAAGAAAGAAAATGTAGACCGTGCATTTGAGACCATTTTTCGATTGTGTAGGTTTTAGCGTCCAAATTCACTTTTCAAGTTATGTTACCAGAATTCCGACCCAACAACAGTTAAGTCAAACTTTCCTAGAAATCGAAAAATGAATGAGCTTATAACTTTATCTTAGGCTAAGATTCTTAGCACTATAGAACGAATCAATAAGCAAACCACAATTATTTTGGAGCTCTGGTAGCAGAACGCGAACAACGGTAATAAAGTTTTAAGCACATCAATTTTTCTGTTTCCAAGAAAGTTGGACTTATCAACCGTTATTGGGTTATTTGATGCCGTAATCCTACGTGTTTTGTATACGATTTTATGCGCATATATTTTCTAAAGAAATAACCTGTAAACAATACTTTTTTTATCTAACCAATAGATGGGCCTCTGCCTGATTAGAACCCGTCAGTGAATATAGTGGTAACGATACTTTTTATAGAATCACTTCCGTCGCCAAACCGGTCAGGGTTACCCCCCGCCCCCCCCAAAAAAACCCCACACGATTGTAGACGGGAGTGATTCTATAAAATTACCGTGGTGACTCTACACTCCCCGAAGCTCTTAAATTGGGGTCTCACCATCGGATGCAGTTTTGTGTTATACCCCACGACGGTTGAGGGAAGCTTGAGTAGTTGATAGGGTTGGGAAATAGGGTAGGCAGAAAAACAAAATAGAAAGGGTTGGAAAAGATGGATTTCGAGGTGGTGGTGTAGGGTCGATGCGAACACGTATCTACCCGGGATAATTCCAGGGAAGGTCTGACCGCAAAAGATAACTGTTCTTTTTGTTTCTTCATCGAAGCAGAAAAAAAATAAAACAAAAACAAAACAATATGAGAGAGAGAGAGAGAGAGAGAGAGCACACACACACACACACACACACATTGTTTTGTTCGTTGTACTCATAAGAATATGACAGGTGGTTCTCACAAACATTCTTACTCACTCAACTCTCCTAGACCTAAAAAGAAAAGTATTACACAAAGTTTTAGATGTGAATATTATCGACGTGTTGTAGTTCGAAGAATAAAAACGGGCCAGACTTAGTATGTCGGGCTATTTTTATTTTTCTCTCGAACCAGAGTACCCCTTTTAGGGGAGCTAGATATCCCCCAAATTAAAAGCTGCCCTTCGGATCAGTCACGATCAAAATGTATCTTCAGCCTTCAGTAAGAGGAAGAGGAATGCTTCTTGATTGGGGGAATTTTAATTTTTGTCCTTTCCAGAGTGCCCCTTTTTGACGGAGCTGTAAATCCCCACATACAAAAACGACATTGTGTCTAACTTTTCCCTCGTGGGGAGGTAAGTAAATAGGGTCTCTTTTCTTTGACTTCAGGTTAGGATCAAAGTGTAGTATCTTAGTCAGAGGAGGAGGAGGAGTCTTGATTGGAACAATTTGTACTTTTCTTTCAAACTAGAGTGCCCCTTTTTAGGGGAGCTGGTTATTCCCCACATAAAAAAACGACTATGTGTCTTACTTTGCCCTCGTGGGGAGGCAAGTAAATAAGGTCTAGTGGACCATATAACAAAAACAAAACAACAGTAATAAACTTAAATCATATTAAGAGGTAATTGTAATCATTAATTTAACTAATTAAGCTACTGGTTTTAATAAAATACAGAACAGACTTGAGAGAGAGAGAAAAAAGGGGTAATCACTTAATTTAAAAAGTGTCCGGATTGACGTTCAGCATTAATTCAAAACAACTTATTTCTATCTGACATATAAAGTTATCTTGTCGGATTTTCAAAGTCAGGCCCAAATAGCATTTAAGCTGACAAATTAAACTTTGCTTCTGTCTAGACAATTTTTATTTATTATTGTTGTGCCGTGTTATTGGCAATAAAATAATGTACTTCACTACAATTTATGTAAAAAAATTACTTAGTTTGACGGCTAATAATATGAAACATTTTTAAATAATCACCTAAAAATATTTTTTTTAATCAGCAAGGGGAATAATTCATTTTAAATCAAAGAATACAATCGGAGTTGTCTACCGTAAGTTTAAAAATGGGCAAAAAAAAAAAAAATAACAATAAAAAAAAATAAAATGACTTAACTGCATCCTGAGCAATGCCGGGTAGGTACAGCTTTTTTAAAAAAATAAAATCATGATTTAACACCTTTGGGGATTGGGACGATGGTTTAAACTAGGCAGAATTTGATTATTTAAAAGGATCGCTCAACAGAAATTTGTTAACATTGGACTTGAAAACGACCATGTTGTAGTCAGCTTGAAAGCAGCCCTGTTGTATTGTGTTCCATGGACGGGTAGTTCTTGGAAAGACACTGCTCATGGAAGTTCCGTTCAGCTCCAGTTATACAGAGGAAAATTATTTACAGTGGTTGTAGCCAGATGAGTTTTTGCTGTGAATGTTTTACGGGGGGGGGGGGGGCTGAGATTGGAGCTCAATCGAGCACATACCATGAAAATAACAATAGAGTAGAGAAAAACTCTTTTATGATAAAGGGATTGTAGGGAAGAGAAGAGGATACCCCCACCCCCACTAGATTTCAAAGTCAATTATGTATCAACTTTAGGGAAATCCTAAAAGAATGCTGCTCGACACTATTTCTCAAACAACTTATTATTGCATAAAACCATTATAATGTTTTTGTTGAAAATGTGTTTTTATTCAATTACTAGTTGGCTTCACCTTCTCACTATCGCTTCACAATTTAATTCCTATTCACTACTTGAAATCATTGAAACGAAACTGATAAGAAAAAGATAACAAAATTAAATTAAAAATAGAAAAAAATTGAAAGTTTTTTTCCTTCCAAAAAAAGTCAGTCAAGATATTCTAGTTATTTTGTTTTCTTTCAAACCATGTAAACAGGTTTTAAATGTTCTTAGAAGAAACACATTTTCTCATGAAGATTACATATTCCGTTTTTAAAATGTTTTGTTTACAATCAGCAAACTTCGAATATATTTTTTAGCCATTTCGAAGCTGGATTTAAACATTTTTCTAACTTTTGAAAATAAAATAAAATATTCATTTGCTATTATCAAAAGTAAATGACAAAATCTATCCATACACAAATAGATCAACTTTATTTATGACTTGATAGAACGACCAAAAGTAAAGAGTTAAGAAGAAAAGAGTTAGGAAGAGTTTAAAGGGTCTAGACGAAAAAAGTGTCGTTCTTATCCTTATGTGTGTGGACTTGTGTGTGAGTGAGTTGTTTACCGAGATGCCAGTGGCCAAGTTAGCCTTCAAGGAGTCTGTCGCAGTTAATAACACTATGTTGTGACTGATATTAGTTCGTGTAGCAAGTTGGGTCTCACACTGCTGGCTGTGCTTGGATTCTCGCTCATGTAGCCAACGTCAACAGGTGCTCAGCTCCTGGAGTGACTCTTCTCTGATTGGCTGAAGTCCAGTAATTGCAACTAATCGGGATTGAATATTTTGATAGACTTGACCAATCAGTATCAAGTATTTCAACCAATAAACATCGTTTCTCTTCTGTTGTTGCTGCTGCTGCTGCTTCTACTGCTGGAACAGGGCTTCCACAAACTAACACTTCTTCATTGCCTTGTGATAACTTTCACTTTGATCAACATTGCAGGACAATCAGTTGGATTACAAAACAATATGAAAACCCTCTGCAGGTAATAGTTACCGTTTTTTTTTCTACAAGAGTGGTTTAATGTGTAAAATTCAGCTCCCCAAAACGATGGGTACTCTGGATGGTTGCAAAATTTGCTGTAATCCGTCTCCAATGGTATTCCTCGGTGAAGACGTCTCGAGCGACCAGCAATAAACCAATCATTTCTCCTAAAGGAATAGGTAATGCCTGGGAGAATGGCCTTCTCGAACAGAACCATACTCCAGTCTGATTTTAGTCCTGTTGGGCTAGAATTATCTGACTTATCTCCTTTGGATTTGTTCTCGGCAAAGCTCTTCTTTGCAAGAGTCTGTAATCTCATTCCACCCACGTGTGGGATTTAGGATGAGAATTTAGCCTCTTTCTGGCACGTCCTTCAAAGCGGACGGACAATTCATTCAGTTCCTCCTAGGAACAGGCTTTGCCTCTAGGTTACATCTTTTGCTAGCAGTCACATAGACTCTCAGAAACACAACATTAAGTAACATTAACTTATTTATCGCTTATGCATAGTTCTATCTCCTGACCCCAGCAACATCTGTTCTTATTTGTGACCTTACTGTATGCCCCTTTTTAGTACTTATCTGTTTTTCTTTCCTTTGTATATCATTATGTACCTTGTTACACTTTCCATAACTTCTTTTATGTTTGTCTTTGAATATGTATGCGTCACACAAAATGTGCGGGAAAGATATACCTGAACACGTGGTGTGACGTAATCTCCGAATTAGATTTTTAATTTTAAAATATAGCCAGTAGACAATTTCAAATATCAAGCGAAGGTGTATTCCTTTTCTTTTAAAATATTATTTTTATCATAGCTTGAGAGAAAGTATCGTTGAGAGTGTATGTCTTAGTAGGCCTGGTTGCATCCTTTCCACATAAGGAATGTGACCGTTGGAGAAAAGGGGTTAGTCATCACGCCATCTCTGTATAGGTCAGCTGTACTCCGCGACCTGGATCCCCCACACCAATCTGACATCCAGCCCAACATCCACTGCTGAACGGATAGGGAAGAAAGAATAAGGAAAAAAGAGGAAGGAAAAGGGACGAGACTGCTAAAGAATCTACCCTAAGGCTTGGGCGGAGCAGACACAAAATTTGTCGCTCCAGATTCACGGCAGAAAAGAAGGAACGTGACAACTAAAAAGAAAACTTTGAAGGAGCATTTTGTACAAAATCCATGCGTCTTGAAAACCTTTGAATTATCGAACGACAAAACAGAAGAATTACTTGAACCTCTCCGTCACCACATGTCGAAGATTCGGACATTTTATTTTCATGAACTTCAAAGGTGTCCCAACAATTTGTAAGTGGACCCCTTTCTTTCTCTCAGGCTATATTTTTTTGCATTATATATATATCTTCGCTCGATCTAGTTAAGCTTTTGTTAAAATCCTATCCCATTCTATTTTTGTTTTTATATCCTGTCCGTATTTATATATTTTATGAAAATAAATTTTGTTATTTTAATCTTTTAACTTGCATTGGTTTTCCGTTTCTTGACAAAGTGTTTGCCGTTTGTTTCTTCATCTTTACAGGTGTTGCGAGAAAGAGTTCCCCATTCCCCTCTCGTTCTGTGTGCATGCATATTCGAACCCGAGGACCTAAATCTTTTTTTTTTCTTTCTATTGTGTGACCGTCTTGTCGTTCCCAACGAGACGCGACCGTTAAAGTGGTCAGTAAAAATGTAAAAGCTAGAATATGAAATATTCCTTTATTTTAGCTCGAAGGCCTAAAGGTTTAAACATAATAATTGTGCGTCAATTTGGCTTTTTCAAAAAAGTGTAGCATCTGTTGTTGAATGAATGAATAACAGTCTATCCATACAAAAATAATTCATTTTAATTGGCAACTTGTTAAGACAATGCAAAATAAAGTGCTAGCAATGAATGAGAGTTCAGAGTTCCAGAACGTTCTGGTGAAAGAAAGGTGTCTGTAAGGAGAAATTGAGTAGCCATGTTTGTTTTGGCTGACGCTCCGTGAGTTTGCATGTGTATAAATGGGATAGGCATTGTAGGGGTGTGTGTCTATAAGCGTGCCTGTTTTGCCAGTGAGAGAGTATAGTTATGAACTGTGTACATTAGTTCATGTAGCAGTGTCTATATGCTGTCGCTATGCTTAATAGTTTGTGTGTGTATTCTACTTGTCGAGAACCTTATGCCCCCAAGGGCCTAGGCATAATGTGTCATACGCACATGTTGTTTCTGGGTTTTTCATAGTACGCACAGATTTTCAGCAGTGGATATCCTTGCTTCATTGGTTGGCTGAAAGAAAGTGCTGATTAGAGATTTTGTCCAATCTATAGTAGATACATGAAAAAAACATTCACTACCACTGCTACTTCTAACACACCTGTTTCTTACTTCTCACAAATGGCTGGAAAAAAAAACAAACAAAGAAAACATTTTAAATAGTATGAGTAGAATAATCGGTATCCTTAACGGTATTTGATACTTAGTGTTAAGAAAAAAATAAATGAAAAAAGGGGATAACCGCCAAATACAGAAGACACATCAAATTCAAACCATTTTTGGTTGACTAATATTTTGTTCTTTTTATTCAAAGAACTTTACTGAAGTGTTGCTTTTTGGACGGCGAATATGGATATGTTTTTAGATGAGAAAAAAAACAGGAACTGGACAAAGATAGGTGCATTGTATGTTTGTGTTACTTTTCTTTACAACGTAATACAATTGAACTACACAGTGCACAGATGGGTAGTAGTTTTATGTTGGAGAATACGGGAACAAAACAAAAGATAGTACATTGGGTTAAGTATGGTAGACAAGACGAAATAATCTTTATCCTGGAGTTCATCGATTCTTCTGAATACGCAGGATCACATATTGTCTGTTTGGAATACAGTCTCGAACTGCAGATTAATATTGATCACGTGATCTGATTTTAGCGCCAAGATGATTCATCGCATATGAATCTCGTTACACGCAGACATGCTATACACGCACCTGATGAAAAGGTGATGACTACATAACCGTTAAGTCGAATCACAACTCACGTAGATCGACAGAAAATAGTTCATTCATGTAACTGCTACATGTTTTTTATTTATTTATTTTATTTTTAATTACTTACTAGTTGTACCTACCCGGCATTGCTCGGGATTCTTTTTACTTGAATTTTTTTATTTATTCATTTTTAATGGGGTTTTGAAAATTAAATTAAATTATTACGATATCGTTTGGTCATTAATTTATTAATCGAACTAAATTATGATAACGTTATAACTAACTTTGTTAAGATAATGTTGTTCTAATCTCTATTTATAAAACTATTAGACGTAAAAAAATAGCTTCCAAAGTACATGAGGATTTTCTAAGAATTTTAAAACCAGAAATGTCTTTCTATTCGACAGTTTAAATTCTTTCAAATTTCGAAAGATCACGAAATAATTCGATCATTTTCAATGTTTTTCAAATATTAACAAAAGATTAAAACGACTGATTTATTTACGAAGAAACAGAAATGCAATCTGGTGGAGTTAATCTCGTAATTAAATTCTTTTGAATAGGATTTTTAGAAGTTCATTTTTGTACTTTATGCTATTGTATTTTTTTAAAATTCTAATAAAAGGGTTGAAGAAATTGTCTACGGATGCCTGAAGTGATACAACAATTTTTTTTATTCAGATTAATTTCAGATTAATCTTTTTTTCATATTAATTTCAGACTGTTCTTTCATCATATTCTAATAACATAATACAGACTATTTGAAAAATAATTTATTTGATTGTTTTCAAAACTTTAAAAAAATTTTCATTGAAAAAAATAAACAAAATAGAATAATCTTTTCTTTTTTTTTTTTTTTCAAGAAATAATGTGTTTGAGCAACAGAATGTGATTTTTTTTATTCAATGTTTTTTTTAATACTTAGTGAAAATAATGTTTTGGGGGACGGTTAGAGTTTAGCGTTAAGGCTTAGGGTTAGGGCATTTCCATTTCTAAGAAAAAAGTTTGATTCCGGAAGTTACTCCATTTCCAAGAAAAAAGGTTTTCACTATTATTACAAAAAAAATGTTTTGAAAACAATCAAATAAAAACAAATAAATTATTTTTCAAATAACCTGTATTATGTTAATTATTAGATTATGATGAAAGAAAAGTCTGAAATTAATATGAAAAAAAAAATTGTATCACTTTCAGGCATCCGTAGACAATTTCTTCAACCCTTTTCCACCGGAAGCCAGCGTTCATACCTGTTATGCGCATCTGCCAAATGTTTTAATCTATTGGTCGTGACTTCCTATAGATTTCTGGTCTTATTTTAAAATGTTATTTCATTAAAGTCGTCTGGTTAGAAGCCATTCTTAACAGGGGGGAGGGGATTCGTTAACATTCGAAACGGCGTAACTTGGTTCGTATTTTTCCGTTCGTTTTCGTAGCATTCGTTGTGCATACGTGCCTGCAAACTTTTGGTTGTCTTTTCCTAAACAGTACCATTAAAATAAAATATGTAAGTCACGCCGTCGCGAGAAACACACAGACACATGAAGTGTAAACACTTTTATCAATATAGATAAGGTCGCTGCGTACACGCAGCCACGACGAGAATGGCTACAAGCAATTTTTAGTGTTTGTGTAAATAAAAAAAAAAAAGGTTTTGCATATTTTTTTTTTTAAGAGAGAAAAAAAAAACATCAAATAGTTTGACCTGACCAAATTATTTATATCTTGATTTTTGTAGGTTAGAAAAAATAATTTCTGTCATTTAATTTTGAACAGGAAAAGTTAGAATTGTAATTAAAAAAATGTTTTTTTTTTTCTCAAAGTTCAAATTAGTATATATATGAAGCCTCGTCCCATTCCCCCTTTTTGTTGGAATGGAGAAATGAGTAGAACATTGAATTTGTCTTTATGACACATTGATGTTCTTTTTAATTGTTTTTATTTAATTTACCCTAGCAAACATATGCTCCCTCTGGTGGCATATTTTTGCCAGTATATATGACGAACCAGCAAACATATACTACATTGCCTCCCCCACAAGGGGGGGGGGTAATGTCTGGGAGGATATTATCATGATTACAGCATAGATACTACACTACCCCCCCCCCCCCCCCCCAAAAAAAAAAAAAATTGAGCGTGTAAGATAGCAATAATACAGTTTCGGCTTCAGACAGCCACCAAATCTCCATTAGTAATAGATATTGTTACGCATTTCAGTTTCCTTGCCTTGAAAAAAAAAAAAAATACAAGTAGCTATTTTATTTAAACAAAAACCGTACAATCTCAAACATTTCTTTTTGGTAACAAAAATACAATGATGATTAGGTTTGTCCTTGGCCTTACACATGAAGCCCGAATCGTTTTGGGGGAGACGGGGATCCGTGGTTTTAGAATTTGTCAAAAAACTTTGTGCTTACCCTATGCTAGACGCTCTCACCAAAATACCACATTCACTCTACGGGGTTGGTCCTACTTAGGTGATCCCCAATTTGTTTAAAAAAAAAATTATTTATAAAAATTCATCGTTGGGGAGTGGGAGAATATTTACAATTGTTCTGCAAAAGATTAAAAAAAATATGAGTTTGCAGAGGGTTGGGAGGGCACTACTAAGCTTAAGACTGCCCACTGTTTACCGGGTGATCCAAAAACAAGCAGGTCGGGCTAATTGGGAGTGGGAGTTAAGTGGGATGTCAAAAATAAAGTAAATCGGGATGGAATGTGGTAATTGATGGTGTCCTCCAAGATATAAGACAACAGGGGTGTCCGGGGGCAAAACAAAGTGTGGGAGTGGGCATCTTTTTGAAGGCTTTCTAGTACCAAAAAACAAAACCGGGTCAGAACTCATTTACTCTACTAGCTCTGGGTCTTTTTAAAATTGAGGGGTGGGTTCCACAGAACCTAGTACCGTGTGTGCCATGCCTAAGCAGGGAACACTAGACGGATGTACAAACTAGTGTCGTGCACCCACCTCCTATCGAAATCCATGCGATGTAATCTCCAATCGCATCTGATCTTCACTTTAAGCTGATGTTTAAAGTAAATGACCAGATCTTCATCGGAAACAGATCCAACTCCATGGACCTCGTCAAGATGTGAAACCCACGTCACCATTCTCGACACGGCTAGGATGGCTAGAAATACCATTTGTTTCTCCCTATGCCACAGCAGAGCTACATTGCGGACGACCAATACTACATCCAGGGCCATTGGATGTTCAACATCGATGCAAGCCGTTACCTCACTGACATATTCCCAGTCGCTGAAGTTTGCTGCAAGTTAAAAATGCATGCTCGGCCGTTTCTCTTTCATGATCCTCGCAGCGTGAGCAGTAAGGATCTATCCTCACTTCATCTCTGATAAGTTTGTCGTAAAGGGGCAGCGCATTCCGAACCAATCGCCAGGTCAGAGAGTACTCAGAGTCGTTGAGATAACTTTGGCCTGTAGATCTCCCATTCGGACGATCCCAGCAGATCTGAAGAGGTACCTTCCACTAATTCCCGATACAGTCTCTTCCTAGGCTGTACAAGGATGCTAGACCCAAGCAGCACTTAAGCGCGGCTCGCTATTTGGTGTACAATTTCTGTCTCTCTTCGGTTTGCGGCGGGCCCTGACCGAGGGGTCGGGTATGAGATTTGGAAAGGCGCTCGCAACCGCAGGGATCCATGGAGCATCTTCTGTCAAAGAGCAACCCAGAAAAGCCAATCTTTCGGCATGTCTATGACTTGCCAGATCCGGCATTCTCAAGCCTCCCTTGCTCGGATGTTGAGTACAGACCTGTCTGCGGACATGTGGTTTCCCCTTCTTTCAAAGAAGCGAGAAGAGCAGGCGGGTGAAAACCAAAAAGTGTTCCACAGGCAGGGGTTGTACAGCTAGTCGGTAAAGGATGGTAGGAAAGACGTAAGTGGCACACGCCTCAGCTCTACTCTTTAAGGAAAGTTTCCTACAAATCAAAATCGCGACCGAGTAGTTGACCTTTAACTGTACCTCTGACCAATTTTTATCCAGCTGGGGCTCGGTCTGAACCAGATTCCAAGGATCAAACCAGGCCATCCGACCAGCTGAAAATACCTGGAAACGCAGTTTCGCTGCTCCAGGCAGCCAACCTCAGGCCATTGGACTTGCTGTGGTTGATTACAGCCCGTGTAACTTCTTAGTACTGACCGTTCAAATGTCAGTGCGGCTCGACACGAAAATGGTGATATCATCAGTGACTTACGGAAAACCCTGGTACACCCTCTGTTTTCACGCAGGACTGGTGTCACCGCCCCGTCTCTTAATTTGCGGAGGAGAGGCTCCACCACCAGGACACAAAGCAGGGGCGACAGATTTGTTTTGGCCGACCTGTTTCAACGCAGTAATGATCTCACGCTCCATAAACATGCCATCACAGCTAGCCGCTCAGGCCGCTTCCAGTTGGGGAGTCAGGCAAATAGCTGTCAAATTCCTCGATGCAGAGTCTGGGTAGTTGGGTGAAGTGTTTCTCCAAGTGCTCCCGGAACCCCTTGCAAATCTCATGAGTCAATGCAAGGGTATATCTTTCCGGGTTTTTGTACTTTCTGAATATAGCTATCCAGATCACGATGTAAAGCAGTCTTACACTCAACAGTGTCAACATTTACAGCTTCGTTCAAGACTCTCTTTAACCTAGCTCTAACTACCTGACCTTCATACTGCCCACTAGCCAAACGATTCAGGTTCCCCTTAGTTAGCACTGCAGTTAGGGAATCCCCCCCCCCCAGCCACCGTCAACTTATTCTCTGAACGTTTTTCTGCCTTTGCCTTGTCTTGAGCGAGGCGTTGGACATATTGGACACAAAAGTGTTTAACTTTAGCCTTAGTGCTAACCCACCACCTACTCTCGATAACTGCTGGTTAAGTAGTGTTATATTTAAAAAAAATTAATTATGAAATTAAATCTTTAGAATAGGAAGCAAGTCTCATTCTAACATTTAAAAACAACTTTATTGACCATCTTCGTTAACATGGAAATGAATTAGGAAAGTTTGTTGGCTGCCGAAAGTCTACGAGCAGTTTATCTTCGAGTGAAGATAGGCGGTGCTAGGGAATCCAGTGGATAAAGAAAGGAGAGAGAAAGGGGGTTAGTAGCAGAGGATAATGTGTCTGGATGAGGAAAAAAAATTTTTTTATCATATTTGTTTTATTTTTTTATAATGTTTATTTCTAAATGCAAGTCATTATTTTTTTGTTTGTTTTAGTAATTGTGGTGTGTTTTAGTTACTATTTTCAAAATATAAAAAATCTTTTTCACTAATTTATGTCTGTATTGTGTTCACGAATACTGAGAAAAAGAAACTTCTTTTTCTAATAAATGTAAATGATTTCATTTGAAAGTAAAATGTCACTTTACAAAACTAATTCTGAGACGTGTAAATGAAACAGTTTTTGGCATAATTACAAATAAAACAAATAAACTTAGATTTTCATTTTATTTTTTCTTTCAATTCTGTATATGTCTCTTTTTTTTTTCTTATTTCACTTCAGTGTAAGTCCTCAGAAATCAAGGACACCTTCCTGGAGTTAACACTTGATCTCTGTATGGCATACATAGACATTTGAGTGTTCCATTAAAGTTTTTCTATACCGTTCAGGTGTTGAGTTAGTGAAGAATATTAATTTTCCTTTTCCCAATTGACCAGTTAACTATGTTATAGTATATCTTTCTTGTGGTCTCATGGTCTTGCCGGATTTATGAACAAGAATTCATCTAGTCTGGTGAAGTATCCACCTTAGTGCTGTTACTAGAGGCAACATAACTTGGAGAAGGTGCACCATTCCTCTTATAAGCCAGTGTGTAGCCATACCGAGGGATCTTATTTGGGCTTCGAACACTATTATTTTGAATATTTGGTCAGGGTTTACTTGTAGATGGAAGTATCGTCATGCCAGGT
Organism: Sepiola atlantica; assembly: GCA_963556195.1. Taxonomy (NCBI): domain Eukaryota; kingdom Metazoa; phylum Mollusca; class Cephalopoda; order Sepiida; family Sepiolidae; genus Sepiola; species Sepiola atlantica. The sequence continues at coordinate 84,834,640 of OY744519.1, read as the reverse complement.
TGTCCCGACAAACCCCTGTATAGAGAGACCTTAGGCACTCGAGGACAGTGTCTAGTAGGCATTCCAATTCTCTCTCTCTCTCTCTTTCTCTCTCTTCTTTATATATATATATATAATGCCTATACTGAGAATACTCGGAATAATAAGAGGATAAATTTCAAATATATATAACTTCCAAAATATTGATAATTTTATACAAGAATTCTTGAATTCAAGATTTCAGCATTATTATTTTCAAAAGTCATCAAACTATTTTCTTTGTCTTTAATTTCATAAAAATGATCACCTACGTGGATTTTTCTCTCTGGCGTGGAGCGATGTATTAATTATTGCACCCTTTGCCACCAGAGTGAGTTTTGTACATGGTAAATTTATCCCGTTATGGATAAAAAATGTCAACTTGTGTTCAAATAATGGAATACAATTGTTTACAACAAATGGTTTCGGTAATCTCCTCACAATAGTTTATATGCTGTAAAACAGACAAATCAATTTGGTGCTACCAGATCAGGCTGTCTGATGATACCGGCTTCCTGACTTGAAATGCACCAAACATTGATGTCATTGTTTTTTTTCCATTTCCTTTGCAAAACTCAAAACAAAAACATTTTTTTCTCTACAAAACAACTAAACCAAACACCATAAATAAATATTTGAAGATATAAAGAACTTGAAGCATAAAAACCTTTACCAAAATGACCGGATTCAGCGTTAAATAAACCGAAAATGGTTGATATGCCGTAAAATAAAACAACCAAACCAAGACAAATCTAACGAACACCAGTTTTTAAAACGAGTTACTCAGTCCAGCATCTTTTGACAGTCAGGACAAGGACAGTTGTTAGAAAGAATAACTTCATCTTACTCTGCACTGCACTTGCATATGCATCAGGAATTGATCCTAATCCTCGTTTTCTTTGGTGCAATGGGATATGCGCTGCACCGGAGCAGCCTCTTGGAGTTGGGTTGGATTTTGTATTATGAGGCAAGGCAACTACTGCCACGAAGGACTTAAAGGAGAGCGTGTTGTAGGATGAATGGAGCACCAAGGAAAGAGGAACAAAACAATAGAATTAAGATTTCCATTTTTTATTATGTTGCAAAACTTTATATCATTTTTCTACTGCAAGTTTCAATGAGTGTGGGTGTGCATTCAGTTAAGCCGTTTTCAGCATTCTGAAGTAGTTGTTGCAATGTTTACTTAAGATTACAGTTTTTGTTGTTTATATTTCATTCTGTTGTGTCAACGCTCTAATATCTTTAACATTTTGCAGCGGTGATGTGTGTGAATGTGACTAACCATTTCAATAAGATCATATCAGTCCAAGATGATGTTGGTTTTTTCACATTTTACATCTAATGTTGTTGTTTGTATCCCACCCACCCACTAGGAACTGAACTTTTGGTCAACAAGTTGATTTTTTTTATCTCCGTGAAGAGGCTCCTAACTTATTGATAAATAGCAGTAAGCGTTCAGATTGGTTAATGAATACTGGGTTACTTTTTAATTGTGAATGTTTCATGTGACCTGGTTTTGCAGACGTAGTTGTAAACAATTGTTATAAAAAAAGTTGTCAGAGGGAGAGATTTTAGTCAGTCGGACTCTTAAGAATGTTCGGAGTGTTTTTTTTTTAAATCTCTGAAGAATCAACAGACAGTCTGAATGTTGGAAGACTTTAAAATAAGGAGCCAGTTGGTTATTTTGGAATCCTAGGAGTCCGGGTCAGACCGTATACATTTTAACTCCACGACTCTGGTTATAGATAGATTTTCACTTTTACTTAAGCGTTGCTTTAACAAGGAAAAGGGGAGGGGGGGGGGAAGTAATGAGTGAATCAAAATAAGGAGAAAAGGAAAGGCAGTGGCTTAACATGTCAGTAATCTATTTTGGTTTTTATCGTCTTTTCGAACATACTACAGACTCTGATACAAAATGATAATTTCTCATTTTTAAATGCTCCAAACCGGAATAAAAATGTGATCCCTAAGAAAGAGTGAAAAAAATTGCTGATAAAGTGAACTGGAAATAACGACAATTTGTTTTAAAATTGTATTCCATAAAATAATAAACTAACGGGGGCCCCGTGGAAATTCCACGGTGCTTTCTACATAAATCTGTATAATTTACTGTTAATAATAATACTCCTTTTGAAATAATAAATGTCTGTCAGGTTCAATACTATTAAGAAAACATTGCTCTTTCTACTTCCGTAAAAGTAATTCTCCTTCTAAGCTAAATATTAGACACAAGGTCATGTGTGGGTTTTGATGAAAGTGTTTCTGTGGAACGAACTGGATTCAAACCCGGCACAACCAAGTTCTCAGTCCGTGTCGTTAACCACTTAGCTACATTGCCATCTTCTTTATTTAAAATTCTAGCAATTTAATTCTTTTTAAAACAATAAATCTGTGTTATTACCGTAAAAATAACTAAATATTCATAAAATCAATAAAACGAATATCACGTTTTGAAATGTATTTATTTAATATTGTACTGTATTACTCGATCGGACGACATAATTTGATTTTGGAACAATTCATTTTAAAATGGATAAAGTCGGAATTTTGTACCTTGACAACATCACATTACTTACCATCTTGGCTAATCAGACAATCTCATTCTTTTAAATATGTGTAAAAGGTGATAACGTACATACGAACATGAAATGCTTTAGCATATTATTATATAGACTAGCAGGGCTACCCGTCGTTGCCCAAGGCAAAAGTGTAACATATTTGTATTAAAACTTCTATCTCTCTCTCTCTTTCCCCCTCCCCTGTTTTTCCTCTCCCCACCCGATCTTTCTTCTCCGCCCAGCCCATTCCTCTCTGAACATACACACACACTTTTATGGATTACTCAAGGAATGAGTCGGTGTAAGGGAAATAGCTCATTAGAAAAAATCAGAGTTACTTCCCTTTAGTTATCGGAGGAAAAGATGAAAAACCTACCCACCTAACAAAATCATGGTCTCTTTACCCTCAAAGAATAAATGTTTTTCGTAATTTGAGATATGATTCATTCCAGGCAACGCTGATCAAGAATATACCAACTTTGTGGCTGTTTGTTTTGTAATTTTTTACTTTTAGCTGCACACATACAGACACTTCCCTTTATATAATAAAACATTATTGATTTTATGATGACTCTTTGAGTAAATTAGCCAACCTGAAAGTTATAATTTAAAGTTGCATTTGCATTGTACAATCATGGTTTATTTCGATCGTGTAAACTGCATCGTCTAGATACGAAAGAAAACGTTTTCTTAGTATGGCAGTCGACCAGTACTTTGGTTGCATATGACAACACCCTTTTGATAAATCAGCTTTCATCAGGCCTCCGGCTACCATTAGATTTGTTGGTTATGTTTGGTGCTCATGAGACCATCCTCCCAACAATTACCATCTCCTTTCAGGTGTGAGAAGGAGGACCTCCCCCCTTTTAGGTATGGGGAAGGGTTAACTCCCCGCCATCGTTAGAAAGAGTTTACCATTGATCGTCTAGATTTATCGTTGATCATCCGAAGTACGCTACAGAGAATGCTGATGAGTCAGATTCCGGCAATTTTTATAGGTTGTTCCATATTGGCCGAGGACATCCTTGATAAGGATTCTGACATTTTCTGGTATCTTGCAATCCCAGTCTCCAAGCTCCTTGTTGGTGGGTTGCGTCCAAGTTTTCTCGTGTCATCCGGCCTTCCACCTCAAGATCTCTGCATCCAAGAATCGCACCTCTCAATGTGGCCAAACCAACGTAGCAGATTGATATTTGTATTTTTCCGTTGCCAGCGTGGGGGTAAAGGGTAAAATTTTACCATACACTTTCATCCTAGCCTCAAAACACTGAATAAAATGTAAAAATTGACTTCTGTATAGGTTTACCAAGGGTTAGGAATCCTTGGTAAAAAATAAACTTAGAAATTAGCACAAGTCTTAAAACATTGACCTATATTTCTTTTCAAATTACATATTTTATCAACAATCAGTCTGACAGTGGCTTTGTTGCTGTCGGGTTGAGGTATAGTTCTGTTCAGTCCTAGGAGGTCCACTCTGCCAGCCATTACTTTTTCTCTTTGAGAAAGGGTTAGTTGATTGCTATTCGCCTGAGGCATCTCTACTGGGGAATGCGATGGTGCTGCTGAGGGATTTTTTGTAGGCCAGAGTATGCTGGCTTTTCAAAACCTCACCTGACCATGTCTAACTCCCTGGCAAGGAAGTAAATAAATACAATAAAGAAAAAAAAATTCAAACACTCTTGGACAAAAAGATGGGAACTTTTGCGATTACCTAAATTTCAAGTTACAGCGTTTTACATTTCAGTGTCAGATTAATTATTGTGTGACCTTTCTGCTTCACTCTTAGTATTTGCACGCTTCCCTATGAGGACAAATGTGATCCATATGAAGGGAGGTAGGGGCTCAGAACAAAAAAAAAAAAAGAAGAAATCCCAGCTCTCTTATCCCCCCCCACATACACACACACACATACACACACATACACACACATACACACACATACACACACATACACACACACACACTTGTAGATGTCGTCACAGGCCTCCTTAATAATTCACCTTTCTTCCACCACACAAGTGAAGAGCAATCTCCTGAAAGCTGAACCGGTAAGTTTTCACATCGGACAAATGGTTGTCAGATCGGAGTGTTTTGCCTTTCCACTGATCCATGTTGATACTGTTATGGTTTTGATTCCCAGGGGTGTGCGTCTTTATTTTTTATTTATATATATATATATATATATATATATATATATATATATATATATACTTCTCTGTCTTTCGTCTGAATAGTTTGACTCTCTGTGAAGAGTTCAACCTAAACATGTATGCACATATGTAACCAATAATGTTTGTATAAATAAAAAATTTATACTTAAGAACAGCTCTACTTGTTATTGAGCACTCTTTATAAACACTTGAGTTTCAACGGATTTACATCTACAGAAACTAATACAATATGTGTACCATATACATATATATATATATATATATAATGTGGTGCTAATTTCTAAGTTTAATTTTACCTGTACAGAAGCCAATCTTTACATTTTATCCAGCGTTTTGGATTAGGACGAAAGTGCACAGTGAAATTTTACTCTTTCTTCCATGCTGTCAAGAAAAAATACAAATGAGATTCTATTTTTTTTTTTTTTATGCGATTACATATCAACACCCTGGAAATACCTGAAAACAGTTTAAAAAAATTTTTTTTAATTTTTAGAGTCAAGTTTCACTTTACTATATAAATTTAACAAAATGTTCACCCAGTTGTTAATCATATAGTAGAGGACAGAACTAGTAACCATTTTTTTATGTTTCTTAAATGTCCATCATTTAAAAAAAAAACTGTTTCAGAACTGCTAGTATATATTTTTTTTCTCGTATTTAGGAGGGTGGATGGGTTTGTTGTATGTTGCCTGAGGCACCCTCATTTGTGATGGAGTGTTGGCTGACCTATACAGGGTTTTTTTTTACCTTATCCAGAATGCCTTATTTTGGGGAGCTGGATTTTTGCCACATTAAAAACAGGGTTGGGGAGTCGGAGGTTATGGAAGGAATCAGTCTGAATCACTTAAAAGAATGCTAAGAGTCGGAGTTGGATTTTTTCATCTCCGAAGGATTGACAGACAGTCTGAATATTGGAAGACTCTGAGGAATCTGAATATTGGAAGACTCTGAGGAGTCTGAGTCTGAACTTTTACCTTCTGACTCTGCAATCCTAGTTATAAACATGAGTATTACTGGTGGGCAATCAGACAAAATAGGAAATTTGTGTTTTGATTAATAGTTTTCATAAGAGAACCTCCACCCCTCGTTTGTTGATTACTGACACGTGGAAGTGATTACAGATAAAAATGATATTTTAATCATTTATTTCTCCAGGATATATGTAAATAAATGTTCAGTATATAATTACAAATGAAATGACATGTGTAATTAATGAACGTGTATCGTGAGCCGCGGAATGAGATAAATGATGACCTTTCGTTTTTGTGTACCATGACTCATGCTGACAAGTAAAAATAAAAAGGATCTGGGAGAAAGAAAGAAGATAAAAACAGGATTACTTAAACGCAACATTTTTTATATAAAAAGGTGTTGTAGTTTTCGTAAAGCATATTTTTTAATGTACTAATGGGTTACCGCTTATCAAGGCCCAAAGGCCACTCGAGGATAAGGGTTAATGAGTTGGTCAGGCGGACGGTGAGATAACACCTTGAGAATTGTTAACGCCGGTTGACACTAAACAGAATTTGATTATTTAAGAGGACGGCTCAACAGAAATTTGTTTACATTGGACTTAAAAACGGCCATGTTGTAGTCAGCTGGGAAGTATCCCCCCCCCATGATATTGTGTTCCACGAACAGGTAGTTCTTGGGAAGAAACTTTGCTCATGGAAGTTCCATTTAGTTTTTTAGGTACACAGAGGAAGAAAGAAAAATTATTGATAGTGATTGTAGCTAGATGACTTCTTGTGAATGTTTTACAAAGGGGAACCATCGATTGGAGCTCAATTGAGCACCTACTATGAAAATAACAATAGAGTAGAGAAAGACTAAGGAGGGCCTGTGGACGAGTGGTTATAGCACTTGTCTTTGGGCTGGACGACCCGGGTTCGATCCCACTCACAGCATGCGAATTTTCGGGTCTGAAAACTCCCTCTGTCCACCCAGCAGTAAATGGGTACCTGACTAAAACTCAGGGAAGTTTCAAGGCAGCGGAAGGAGAGGGATGGGCTCCGCCTTCCATATGCTGTGCCCTAGACATGGTGATTCTTAACAAATCACCGCCGCTACGGCCATGGGCAGTGTGCGATGTCGGCAACGACACTCGTGCGCATCCAGGCTATGCGACCTTTACCTTTACCTTTTTAGAGAAAGACTAGCAACCTTTCTTCTATGAGAAATAGGCTGTAGGGAAGAGAAGAGGACATCCTCCACTAGATTTCGAAGTCGGTTTTGTAATCTGTCAAGGCAGGAAAAAGTGCTCTGAGCGGCCCTTCTCTAGATGTGGCAACAGTACTCTATCTTAGGACATATTTGACTCTTATACAGATAGAAGATTGCATCAGGAGTGAGATACTTTCTGGAGCGGTAAAATTATCCAACCATTTTTCCAGCAACCTTAGCAACAGATTTGATGTATGTCTTCCATTTCAGGTGTGGAGTGAAAGTCAATCCTATAAGCTTATCAAACCAGGGGGCTTCCTCAAGGAGAGAGTCATTCATTTCAATTGGGACAAAGTGAGGATCCGAGCATTGGTGGTGAAAGGAGAGAAACTTGGTTTTAGATATATTAAAAATAGCCAGTCACCCTTTTCCCCATAGCATAAGGTTCTTCAGGTCGGAAGAGAGAGAGAAAGAGAATCAGAAATATCTTTATAATTAATTCTTTTTGAAGTTTTGCCATAGATGGTTGTGTCATCTACATAAATGTCACCGAATGATCTTAGAGTGTGATTTAGGAGATTGTTGAAGATCAAGAAGAGGTTGGGTCCAGAATGGATCTGGCATTGATACTATGTGCTTTAGACGTCTGCCCATCAATGGCTACTTTTATAAACCTATCAGGGAGAAAGGATTTAATGGTTGAGAAGACATTTCCAAATATTCCATAGCTTGCAAGCCTGTGAAGCAAACCTTTGTGCCAAACCCTATCAAAGGCCTTTGATATGTCAAGAGTTATTTGCTCTAGAAATGAAACCCGCGTCAATAGATTCACTCGTCCTTTGTAATATTACAGTCAGCACAATGGCTGTTGATCTTGCAGGACGAAATCCATAATGCTTGTCATTGAGTAAATTGTTTTTGATGAGGTGGTTTACAACTTCTTGATTTATCACAGATTCAAAACACTTACTCACGACTCACAGGAGACTGATTGGTCTGTACTGAGATGCAAAAGACTGATCTCCAGTATTTAAAAATACTGGTCAGACTGACAGTTTTCCAAGGTGATGGGAACTATTATTTTTCCTTTAAGAAACAATTTAATAGCTTTGTAAGAATAGGAGCTAGTTCTGGTTGTAGCTTCTTAAACATTATGATTGGAATGTTGTCAGGACCAATTACTTTGCTGACATCAAGGTTCTTGATAAGCATTGTGCGTAGTGTGTAAGAAGTTGAATTTTGTTATTTTAAGGCAATGCCAATGCAATTTTGGTTAAAGACACCGTTTGATAGGGAATCACATAAGGCAAAGGTAAATAGATCAAATGATAATATTGAAGAATTCAATAATTTTAAATTAAATATTTATTTACCAACGTACTGTATCAAATAAGTGTGGTATAGGGTCATATTTTTTTTTTTTTTTTTTTAATTTTCGAAGTATCAACTCCTCCTCAAAAAGAAAGCTCAATTCAATTTGGAGAGTGTTATTGTCTGGAAGCCGGAATCTGGAGTATTATGTGTTGTAGCAGGTTGGCAGAAAATTAAAATATTTATTTAATTATTATTTTACTGTAACTGTTTCTTCTTCTTCTTCTTTTATTATTATTATTATTATTATTATTATTATTATTATTATTATTATTATTATTATTTTCTTTTGTTCGTTTGATTTTCTGCTTAAGTTAATATTTGTTTGTAATTAGTTAAAGGGATGTAATTGGTCTGTATTAAATTAGGTGTTATCTCCTTTGATGGAGAAGATTTATATATTTACAAGTTATGAAAGTTGTTTGTATGAGTGAATTGTTCATTTATGTTTGTCAGTTCAGGCAGTTAACTTGTTTTTCTTTGTTTGTTGAGTGGAGAAAAGGAATGTAAGAAGTGGGCGTGCGTGTGTTTGCCTTGGTCAGCGTGTATGTGTTAAATATGAAAGAAACTAATAACATTCCCCCAGCAACGAGAGCATCAATGAACTGAAAACAATATTTTGTTACCACATTAATAAACAGAAAACCTTTTAAAACTAAAAGTATAAGAATTGTATGTGTTTTCTTTTTGTGTCTTGTGTGAACTAACAAAACCGAAACATAATCGTTGATGATACATTGAAAGCATTCAGGAAACTACAACTAACAGCAACAAGCAGCAGCAGGAGTACATAGCTAACAAAAGATAAGGGGGTATAATTGGTCTGTATTAAATTAAGTGTTACCTCCCTTGATGGGGAAGATTTATATATATATATATATATATAAAATATTTGTTGTTGTTTATTATCTATGTACGTATACGTTTCGTCCCTTTTCAATCGAGACTCATCAGCATAAAGATATGACTATTCACTACCGGTCGTACGATTCGAAACCCTGGATTACAAGTATTTTTCAACTTAAATCCAACGTCGTTAACCGTGCGGCCAATATTTGAATAGCTGATAAACAATGATAATTTAACACATTTAAAAGCGGCACGATGTCCAGGCATTCTACTTCTATTAGAGAAGGAATGATGCATATAAAGCAAGTGACGTCATGCTGTGTTTGTACTACCATTTAGAGTGCTCTACTTATTTTACGAGGAGTGACAAATATAAAATATTTGTTATTGTTTATTATCTATGTACGTATACGTTTCGTCCCTTTTCAATCGAGACTCATCAGCATAGAGATATGACTATTCACTACCGGTCGTACGATTCAAAACCCTGGATTACAAGTATTTTTTAACTTAAATCCAAAGTATATAAAGTTACAAGGTATAAAAGTTGTTTGTATGAGTAAATTGTTCATTTGTGTTTGTAAGTTCAGACAGTTAATTTGTTTTCCTTTGCCGAGTGGAGAAAATTAACTACAAAGTCTATCGGGTTTTGATCCCATTCAGAGAAGTTAAAGTGGTATGATACAACTATCTTCATAGTGCCGAGCTATGTTACAGCCTGAGACGCCTGCATTTTGAGGAACTGATTCTCCATATTAAATACCGACTTTGTGTCTAACTTTGCCCACAGGGGAGACAAGTAAATAGGAAACTTGTCTAATAACGTTTTTATGCGTTTTTGCTTAGTGGGATATGCATCATTTTTAATTAATCTCTATTTATATAAAGTTAGGTGTGTGTATATGTTTATATTTTTTTATGTACAGGATTCACTCCTAAACTAATTAACTGATCATTGTGTATTTTGGAACACAGCTAATATATGTAAGAGGTCGTAATGTGGGCTATATTAAGTTTTAATTTTATGCAAAAGGGGGTAAAAAGGGGGTGGAAGCCCTTTGTGAAAATGCAGATACCTTCGATTTTTGTGAAATTTTAATAATAGGTATTAGACATAAATTAATGAGTATTCCCCAAATTTCAGTTTCTTTGGGGTATTTTTAATGAGTTTTAGAGGACATAATATAGTACAAGCTCTCATTTAAAAAATTCAAATATATCAGATTTGCATTAAATTTTATTCATAATCATTAGGCACCAATTAAGCAAGATCCCCTGAATTTCCATTTCTTTTTAAAACGCCTTAAGCTTAAATTTTAAATTTTAGACATTTTCTAGAATCAAAATCATGTAATGGATTTTGATCAAAATTGGAATTGGGATTCTGGACATATGGTTTAGTATCATTAAATATTGATTTTAATCTTCGTAAGGGGACATTAATTTTACCCGTCCTGAGACGAGTATTTTAGTTTTAAAAAATAAAATTTTAAACTTAAACTATAATTTTTAGCATTTTTTTCTTTGTGTGCCACAAGATATTCAAATAAACAAAAGTTTATATTTCTGAACATTTAATTTATTTTTACTTTTTATAGGGAATATTGGAAATTTGTATTCCCAATAGATTCATCATTGTTCTCAAATGTTGTTTGAAAGTTCAGTGCATCAATCTTGATTTAAATAAAATAAAAAATAAATACAATTTTTGTTCAGTTAGTGTTTAAAGATTAAGGGAGCCCCCTCTTGGGGCTAACATTTGATTTCATTTAAGGATTGACATTCTCCATTTTTTAGAGCTGCTATCTGGACTTTGCAACAGCTTAGTTTACCAGAAATTGTTTTCAGGTATTTTTTAAAGATTTTGTTTGATTAAATCCATTGCCCCTACCACAACTGTTATGTTTATTTCTGTCAGATATCACATAGTTTTCAATAGTTGACTTTTCATTTTAGTTCAGTCAGTTCTTAGAGATCAAGGGGCTCCCTATTGGGGCTAACACTTGATTTCTTTATGAGTGACATTTACATCCAAAACAGTGTGCAAAGGATGTCGACGGAGTGGTGGCCCTGGGCATCCAATCAGATTTAAACTATCTCCCTTTCTCATTATATTTCTCAGTATTAGGACTTGTACTTGAGTCTTTCAGGGCATATAATCAAGGAGTTGCATGCAACTGAATTTCAAGGGCTCTTTCAAGGATTGGCATTGCCCCTTTTTGAGCTGCTCTATGAACTGGGAAATTTTAAAAAAAAATCTTTTTAATTTTGTTTGATTAAATCTGTTGCCCCTACCACAACCGATATAATGCTTATTTCTTTCAAGGACCACATTCTTTTCAATACTTGATTGTTTCATTTTACTCCAGTCGAAGTTCTCAAAAATCAAGGGGCCCCTTCCTGGGGCTAACACTTGATCTCTATATGAGATACATAGATATTCGAATATTCCATTAAAGTTCTCTTTACCTGTCAGACATCGAGTTAGTAAAGAGATTAAAAACATTAATTTTCCTCTCCCCAATTGACCAGTAAACTCCGTTATAGTATATCTTTCTCTTCTCTTACCGGATTCCAGCACAAGAATTCATCTAGTCTGGTGGAGTATCCAGTTAAGTGCTTTTACTAGAAGGTGCACCATTCCTCATATAAGCCAGTGTATTGCCATGGATCTTATTTAGACTCCGAATACTATGTTATTTTGAATATTTGGTTAGGGTTTACTTGTAGGGTGAAGTATTCTCATGTCAGGTTGTCCTGACAAACCCTTGTACAGAAAGACCGAAGACACTCAAGGATTGTGTCTTGTAGGTAATTCAAACTCTCCTGTAATTCAAACTCTTTTGATACTGTGTTGCTCTGTGTGAATGTTAAAACAACCTGTAATTGAATTATCAATAATCAATCAAATCAGTCATAAGTTTTGGCTTGTAAACTGATGATAAATGTATTGGAGTTTTTTTGTAAAATTATCCTTAGTGATTGCCAACTAATTTCTGTTTGTTTCATTCTTTCTTTTTGTAGATGTTTCCAATCTAAAACATTTTTTTTGTGTGCAAATTTGAGATTAGTTGAAAATGAAGACATAACTTTGTTTATCGATACAAGAATTTTTCTAAGCTTACATTTTTAAGTTTAGAAAAGTTCATTAGTTGAATCAATTGCAGTTTTTAATGACACAACAAAAACATTTTGGCTAGGAGCAAAATATCTGTTCCTGATACTACACTTCATCTTTTCTGTACTCTGTCAGTGAAGGAGGAATTTTCCTAGACTGAGGCAATTTTAATTTTTGTTTCAATCCAGAGTTTCCCTTTTTGGAGAGCTGGATTTTCTCCACATTAAAAACCGACCTTGTGTCTAACTCTTCCTTCGTGGAGAGGCAAGTAAATAGGAACAAAAACATGTTTTATGTGTCTAATGGGTTCTTTGTCCAATATCTTTTCACCATAAAACGGTTGATTTTCTGATAAGGACACCGTGAAAATTGTTTGCCTTTGATTTAGGAGCATAATACTTGACTGTTGTTCCTCTTTACTTGCCTCTCCAAAGTAGCAGTTAGGCACAAGGTCGGTTTTTAATGTGGGGGAAATATAGCTCTCTAAAACGGGGTACTCTGGGTTGAGATAGAAAATAAAAATCGTCTCAGTCTAGAAGGATCTCTCCTTCACCATCTGAGAACAGAACAGATACTTCACTTTGAAATATTTATTTGCAGAAAATATTCAAAACTTTTATTTTAAACAAATTAGGCACAAGGCCATCGAAAGTGTGAAGGAAAGGTGGTCGTTGGTCATACATGGTCTAAAATGATAAAAATGCCTATTCTACTCTTAACTAAAATCATCTCAGTCACCACAATACCAGATTTACTCAAGGGGCCATCCTACTTAGATATCCCCAATCACTTTGATCCCGTCCAGAAACTCCATTCTCTTTTGAAGGACACATAAAGTGTAGTATCAGAACAGATACTACACTTTGATTTTAGTCAAAAGGCCAAACTTTAAGTCGAGCCAAAAAAGGACTTTCTATTTGTCATTTGAAATGTTTCAGAATTATGTTCAGTGTCAAGGTGATATACATAAATCAGCTATGTTCATAGATTATAAAAAATGTCTGACACTTCGAAAATCCAAAGTAATTTTGAAACCTTCAAACCCTGAATAGAAAGTCATTTCTGGCTTAAACTAAAGTTTAACGTTAAGGATTCTGGTTCATTTGTGCTCCTAATCAACGAAAGCATTAATTTTCTCATGCACCCCTGTTGTATCAATTAACTGAATCAGTTGAATGAACAGAAAACGTATTAAGCTGAATCAGATGGTTGTTTTGTTTAAGGAGTGGGGAAGACCGGTCTTATGTACAATTTTTCTTTTAATTGTAAAAGCGATCAGTGTATTAAATGTTTTTTTTAATCTCTTTATCTGGTCTTTTGTCCATCTAAACTTGTTTTCATTTGAATGAAAAAATAACAATAAAATAAACGTTATTGTGATGAGCTCACTTCAAAACGAATCTAGCCATGTATCTCCACGACTAATCAGAATAAAACAAAGGGCGAGAATTTTGGCCCCAAAAGAAAGTTCAATTCTTGCATAAGAACAAAAAAGATATGTACTCAAAGATAAGTGCTGAAGATTGAATTGGGAGCAACAGCTTTTGAAGAAAGGAAACAACAACTGTGTATATTAATTAAACAATTTTACTTGGGCAAGTAATAAAGAATGATTTACAAAACGGTTAAAAGTAAGTATACAGAAAAAGGAGTTTGCGAACTCGTGTCTTTACGGAATGTATCTTATTTGCAGTTGTTGGTGCTTCAGTCGTAGGAAGGGTGTCTTGCAATAGCCGTCCGGATCTTGTCGTAAAGCAGTTAACTGTTAACTAATGTAACGTAGTATTGAAAATGGGGTAAAAAAGGCAGAAACTCCAAGCATTTAGGTTTATATAGGCTTGCTCACATGACTCCTCAGTGAGCAGTGATTGGGTCTACCTTTTGACCAATCCACACGACCCTTATAAAAGGACAAAGGAGACAACCAATCGATGTGTATCTTATAAATTCCAATAAAGAAGCACTCAATCTGATGTGATTTTTATTTCAAGCTAGAAATTATTTTCTATTTAACAGTTTCGAAGTTTGAAGGGACATGAAATAAACACATAGCGTAAATTTTTTTCAAAATTTGAAGGTGATTTTTAATTCTTTAAATTGACGAATAGAATGTAATTTCTAGCTCGAATATTATGCTTCATTTAATATTAATTTTCTCACAAACCGAAAACCTCATCGCCTCGATGTCGGTCAAGACTCTTGGTTTCCGTTGAAAAAGATTTCAAGACGATTCTGGCTGAAGCGCATCGGATGGAGAAAATTGCCAGTCCCACTGTAAAGGCTTCCATGAGAAATTGCATTGCACAACGAGGTATAAACTGGTGCCTCCACATCACCCACCGTTAGTTATCTGAAACACTTCAAAGCATGTCCCACATAAATGTCCATGTCCCAAAGCTGTGTGGTAGGCCACTTAAGACATGGAGGAGATCAGTTGGTGACTACGTGATCCTAGTGGGTGGTACAAGTGAAGTGGCAACAGACAATAAAAGTTGGAAGTCATTCATGAAATGTCTAACCTCAGCATGAGACACGAAGATGAAAAGTGAAAATATAATAATAATAACTATGGAAATTCCAGTGTTTTCTACATCAATCTGTATAATTTACTGTTAATAATAATAATATTATTCTTTTTGAAATAATAAATATCTGTGAGGGTCAATACTATTTAGAAAAAAATTACTCTTTCTTCCGTACAAATAATTGTCATTGTCAGCGAAATATTCTTGAAAAAAAACTCAAAGATATTTCTTATTTATTTAAATTTGTAGCAATTTAATTCTTTTTAAAACAAATATTCTATGTCTTCTTACCGTAAAAATAATTGTCAGCTTAATATTCTTCAGATGAACAAAACGAATGTCACTTTTTGAAATGTATTTATTGAAAATTGTACTGTTTTAGTCGATAAGACAACATAATTTGATTTTGGAATAGGTAAATTTGGGAAGTTTTACTTATTCCAAAATCAAATCAGATTAATCAATTAATCACCAATCACCATCTTTGCTAATCAGAAGATCTAATTTAAAAAAAAAAAAATTTTTAAATGCGAAAGGTGATTAACGTACGAACATAATGTGGCTTAGCATATTATATGCATAATAATAAAAAAATCCCATTTTTAACCAATTTGCTAGAATCATTACTCAGTGTTTTGGAAAATGGTTAAAAATGTGCTTTAGAGTATCTGTTGCAATTTCCCACTTGGTGCGGGATTCATACTGTGTTTGAATCTATTGTAATCGAAGCCCACATTAATAATTTAGAAATTTTGTTTACAAAGATTTATTGAGAGGAATGCTGGGATGAGGGAGAGCTCATCCACGAGGTCTTTCTCCCCACTTTCTCGACCTGGTTAGTGGTGACAATCAAAGGTGACGTGGCAGCACTATCAGACCCACAAGTGGTTGGTCTTCAACTACGGAATCTGAATTAGCTGGCTATATCATGTGACCTAGCTCAGGATCGTCGAAAGTAGGCTGCGATGCTCAGAGACACTGTACTTGCTTGGGAGAAAGTCAGCTCAACCGGATCAAGGTGATAGATATTATAAGTACAAGTAATTAAGAATGCTAGCATTTGCCATTAAATTCTTTTAGACTACGTGCAGATTTTATTTCCAAAAAGCAGTTTTTTTTTTCTTGATTTTTTTTTTTTTTTCATTTTTGGTAAAGGGAAGATGCATGCTTCTCATTGGCTGAAAGTTGATGGGTATTTCTATCTGCAGGCCGATATAACTCCAGGCACTCAGTTCTCAATTTACAGACTTCATAGCCAGTCACGTTTTGAGGGACCCAATTTACTTGCCTCCACACGAGAATAGAATTAGATACAAGGTCGGTTTTTAAGGGGGGGGGGGGGGGGCACTCTGAATTTGGACAAAAATTTAAATTGTTTCGGTCGAGAAGGATCTCTCCTTCACGATCTGAGGACAGAACAGATACTTCACTTTGATCCCATCCCGAAACTCTATTGCCTTTTGAAGGACACATAATTTTAAAATTTTTATTTTATTTTCCAAAATCCATTTGAAGGATTAAAGTTGGTGTTTAGGAAAAATAAAAATTGTCCCAACCAAAGAATGTCTTCTCTTCTGACTGAGGACAGACTTAAAGTTGGAACAAACACAAGTTTAGGTAGTCTAGCAACGGCAAGAAATGTCAAAATGTGTGTCATAAATCTGTTAATATATCTGATCGTGTGTCTGAACTCATTGTAGAAAACGATATTTGTTTTTTCTTTCTTTTAAAATAAAGCCCAGTTACTTGCCCCCCTCCCATTCCAGTCGCTCCTTTCTTGGATTTTTCTACTTCTACTTTTTTGAATATATTTTGTCTCCAACTTTTTGTTTTAAATAAGTTGTTTTTTATTTAATTGTTGAATTAAATCAAAGAATTTTTTTAGAAAAGGCTTAAAATGCTGATTTTTATGTAGATGTGCCCTCCTCCCTATCACACATACACAGATACTCACACACTACAGCGTTATTACAATTTTAAGCATATTTTTATTCAGCCTTCGGATCCAAGTGTAGTATTTGTTCGTTCTGAAGCCATCCTCCCGGGAATTACTTCCTCCTTTCGGAAGGGAGGATTGGTTTATATTGTCTGTTGCCTGAGGCACTGGAATTCGTTAAGGAGTGATGACAAGATTATACTTATATTGTTGTTCCCAATCCAGTGTAAATGTTGTGGAGGGGGGGCTGATTTTCCCCGCATTGTGTCCAACTTTACCCTTGTGGGGAGGCAAGTCAATATGGACGCATAATTGTTTCATTGTTCGAATAAAAACGATCCAGTCATCCTGTTTATTCACTCTACTGGTACAGGAAGCTGTGAGTAAGATGAAGAAAGGTAAGGCTGGAGGACCCTCAGACATTGTTGCAAAAATGTTGAAGGCTGCGAATGAAACGGCCATTGAAATGATCAGACTTGACAAATCGGATCATAAAAAAAGACTAGGAACTTCATACAATTCTGAATTGTTACAGGAGTACTAGATAATTAGAGGTTTAAATTTGATGAACCCCAACTTCAAGTGTAGGAGATGTGTGGGACAGGCACACCCTATTGACAGTCATCCCTACAAAGAGATGGCACTAGATGACAATACTCTGGAGGTAGTAGATTCTTTCTGCTATCTAGGAGATATGCTGAGTGCAGGTGGTGAATGTGAACTCAGTGCAGCCAAAAGAGTGAAGGCAACTTGGACGAAATTTCGTGAGTTGTTGCCTCTGATAACATCACGTGCTGTCCCTCTCTACATCCGGGGTAAGTTGTATAGCAGCTGTGTTAGGAGCGCCATGATATTTGGCAGTGAATGGTGGGCTCTCACCCAGTCCTCTCTCGCCCGTCTGCAGCACAATGACAGATCCATGATCAGATGGATCTGTAATGTGAAATCTGACCAAACCCAACACATCAGGTCAGGGGATTTGCTGAAAGCATGACACTTGCCCAGCATGGAGGTTATCTTAAAGATGAATCGATTGTGCTGGTATGGTCATGTGGAACATTCGTCCTCCTGGATAAACCGTTGCAGAAGCATGAATGTCATAAATCGCAGAAAGGTTCGCCAGCCAAGGAAAACTTGGAAGCAAGTGATTGGACAAGACCGCACAAAGTGGAATTTGGACACTGTTGATCTGCTGAACTGTGAGAGGTGGAGAATGAGCTTGCATAATATCGTTAAACATCTGATCCCTGAACAAGGGAAAAGTGACGTTAAATGAATAGAAGAAGGTCCTGAAACTGACTGAAAGAATAATTGAGCAGTAAATAAGAAGTCAAATAAACATAGATGAAAAAACAGGCTTAGTTCTGATGACCTGAGAGGAAGATTAAATCTGGACAATATAGAGAGATGTGTATAGAAGAGTAGACTTCGATGGTGTGACCATGTTGAAAGAATGGATGAAAGTTCTTGGTTTAGTAGATGTAGAACAGTTGAGGTAACAGGTTCAGTTAACAGGGGAAGTCCAAGGAAAACATGGGAGAAAGTGATAAAAATGGACTTGAGGGATAAATAAAGACCTGGGCGAAATAGGTTAGTTTTGAAGTCAATTGTTTAAAGCCGTCCAACGCATGCCAGTATGTAAAACGGACGTTAAACCGATGATGATGATGATGATGATGATGATGACTAACAGGAATTTGTGTTGCGTGAAAATCGTCTCATGGCATGATCAGTTAATTTTATTATTAAAAGGCCACATTGTTGCCCCCAAATAAGATATTGGTCAGCAAGATATAAATGCTTATTTACTTGCCTGCCCACAAAGACAGAGTTAGACACAAGGTCGGTTTTTACGTGAGGAAAATCCATCTACCTGAAAATAGGCACTCTGAATTGGGACAAAAATTTAAATTGCCTCGGTCTAGAAAGAGCCCCCCCCCCCCCCCTCATATGATGTTTTCCCTAAGACACTACAGATATTACACTTTGATCATCATAGCCTAAAATCTTCCATTCCACTAATTAGCTTTTTCTGGTGCCTCAATTAAAACGAATGCAGTAGAGATGGTCTTGTTTTGAAGTAGGATCAAGCTGAACCACACATTGTTCAAATAAAAAAGGTCTGATGGTTCAAGCCAGTCCCTAGGTTGCCAGAATGAAGAAAAGATAAATTTCGACTTTTATAACAACTGGCAAACCAGCATGAGGCAGTTGGCAAATTATGAGGTGTGTGTGATTGACCTAATGGCTACTACAGACTATTATATCGGTGATGCCAAGTACAAATCCAATCAGATCTACGGTGCTTATTTACACATTAATATTATAAGTAAAGATATGAACCCAGAATTTTCCCCAGCCATGTATAAAATAGCAACTTGGGTTACATTACTGGTATACAATAGTAATGTGTTCTTCAGCATTAAATAACTAAAAACTGTTGATTTGCCGCTAAACAGATGGACCAAACCCTCATTTTTTTTTTAATGACAAACTTAGCTATCAGTTTCTTCAGTCCGTATTTAATGAACAGAGCTGTCTTTTTATGGAATCATTTTTAGCTTTTGTTTCTATCTATATAAAGTTAGGGGTGTGTATATGTTTATATATTTGTATGTACAGGATTCTTCAGTTTAAAAGCTTCAAAATTACTTTTGAATTTTGAAGGAACACAATATGTCAGCCATTTTTTAAAAAATCAATTAATAGATTAAAATGGCTGACATGCTTACTACTATCGTGACAATTTCAAACATAAATTTGAAGCCTTTACTGGCAAATCGAAACTAATTTCTGGCTTGAATTTGAAATATAGTTTAGAACAAAAGTCAAGTATTATGGCTTAAGCTAAACATTAATTTTATTGTGCGTCTCTGTCATATCAAAGAACAAAAAGATTTCTCTATGCCATCATGAATATGGTATGGTGGGGGTGCTTTAATAATTTCCGCTTTTATATCTAGTTGTATGGTCATTTTAAAACTGCCCGCTCTATTTCCCTGCCACCACACGTTGAAGATCTGGCAGCTGGAACTAGGAAATGGTCAAGCATCTCCTTTAAATGCCATATACGATTACATACTTAGTCAAATTCTCTCTCTCTCTCTCTCTCTCTCTCTCTCTCTCTCTCTCTCTCTCTCTCTCTCTCTCCACAGGAAAGTCGCATTGTGTATGTGTGTGTCCGGCTAGAAGTCAAAAAGTTTACAATATACACTTACACTACTATAGAGCAACTATCTCCAATCCATCGAGTCCTTAGATGACAGATAGGGAAACGGTCTTTAGATATGGAGGTTAGGTTCGAATACCCAATAAGCAGTTCCGAACCAACCGGCAGTCTATTCAGAGGACGCATATGGGATATGCTCTAGTCAGGTATATCTCCATGAAATGCATGCAGATGCCCAATGTAAAGTTTAGACGTGTTCATTTGTGCATTTCAGCCTGATCAGATAAATATCTTAGTTATCACCGTTTCCATGGCATTACTTTGGAAATACTTCATACAATATGGAGAAGTAAGGCCCAAATAAGACTTTGGACCTTGTTTTAAATCCTTATTAAATCGTTCTAAAAAGAACATTTTATTTAGATCATTCACGAGCTGCCAGTGGCAAGAGAGAGAGGGGAGGGGGAGGATTAGAATTAATAGTCAGCTGGTGAATATATCTCTCTTTATTTTCTTTTATTATGAAAGAGTGGTCAAGACGTCTATATATTATTTTCAATTTAATTCAATATTTTCTTTTACAAGTATTTCAATTTGTCTGGATCGATAACAATATTAAACTTTTTGATTTTATGTGCATAATACTTTAATTAAAATGAAAAATTACTGAATTAAAAAAAAAATGGTTGGCATGTCGTCTGCTTAAATGTTAGCTGAAAATAGAGAGAGAGGCGAAGGTCAAAATTGAAAATAGTCTATATTTATTGCTTTTTAAGGTGGGAAAATCCAGCTTTTCAAAAAGGGTCCGTTAGCAGGAGCCACGGCACTGATGGATAATGGCCAGTTGTCTAGTGTACCACGGCCCCGCTCACAAGGAAAAAAAATAATAATAATGAATGAGGCGTGTGATGAATGTAATAATGTTAAGGAAACAAAAACGAACTGGTATGTGCAACAAAATATAAAGATGGTATTTATTTCTTTGAAATAATGTTGGGGAAGGATGACCATTATCATAGGATGATGATATAGCCTGACCAAAATGTTTTTTGCTTTTTCACTGAGAGTTGCTGATTTTGATATTGCTGCTGCTGCTGTTGTCTCGATCGCCACTGTGGTGATTATGGCTGGCAGAAAGCTGCTGTAGACGATGATGATGAATAAGCAGACAGATGAGAAACTGCTTGCTATCATCCTCTTTGTTGCTGTCATTCCTGTGACAAGGGCTGCTGACAGATATGCGGTCTTGTTAAGTAACGAGGCAAGGGGACGGAGCCTCAAATGCGCCCCAAGTGAAGAAACGCAGCCTTTTTATACAGCCGAGTCAGCTGTTGCTGATGAAGACGCATTAATGAGATTTGATTGGCCGACCGAATGACTGTGTGCAGAGAGATGAAATTGTGTTTATCTCTGTCACACAAGCTGAGCTGTTGAAAGATCAGACATCCGGTTTTGTTAGAAGTGCTAAACCATAAACAAAGGTGGTGGACAATAGGCACTATGGATGGGAGCAACAATATTTGTATAGTGCCATTGACACATATTCATGAATGAGGGAGCCTTATTATACAGGCAATAACCCCTCCCCCCCACCCCCACCCCCCGGCCCACAAAACTGGAAGAGGAGATGTCTGATGGGATACAATAATTTCATGGAGTCTGTATTCGCGTCGGACATCCATAAAAAGGAAATATGTCACAAACTTACAATTTTGGAGATATACCCCCATAACCATATATATTTTGAAACGACATTGCCCAGGGTTGTTGGATAAGTACATTTCATTTTGATCAAAGGGAGTACAATAACATTATGAGGTCTGCATTCGCATTGAACGTCTATGAAAAGGAAATATAACAAATTTCTCCTAGGGTTTTAAAGTAGACCCCTACTTCCTTGGACAGAGCTTCTTTGTAAGGAACACATTACTATTGGACTGCTTCCCTGCTGATTACAACTTGGTCATCTTCAAATCTAATATCAACAAATTCTTGTCATGGTTCGCCCCATAAGTAATTAAACATAGTTCATACCATAGATCAATGTTATTACTCCCATAGTGTTCTTGGCCTTTTGGCTAAGATCAAAGTGTAGTATCTGTTCCGATGGATACTGCACCCCATACTGGTGTTGTCTTGGCCTTCGGATCTTAATTTACGCCGGTCAATGGGTCTGTCCTGTGCAGTTCTGGGAGGTACACCTTCCCAGGCTTTGCCTCCCCTCTTTGGGGAGGAGTAAGTTTATTGCTTACTGCCTGAGGCGCCCCTACCGGGGAATGCCGACAGGGGTTGCCCAGGCAATTTTTAAACCCCACTTTCCCGACCCGACCTTGGGTCACATCTTACTTGTGGGAGTAAGATAAAAACTGACCTTGTGCCTAACTCCTGGAGAGGAGTAAATCAATACTCCCATAGTGTTCCTCATCTTTTGGCTGACAATCTCATTAACCCTTATCTTCGAGTGTCTCTTTGCATTGATAAGTGGTGACTCAATAATAAAAGAAAATATTGATAATTATTACATTTTCTCTTGTCATCATCGCTAAATTTGCATGCCCTTTTTAAAGATAAAGCAAACATGAATTGTGTTGCTATCTGCGTATGACACTTTAAAAACAACTTGGCAAGTCACCCTGTTCAGAAGTTCTACTTACCAACCCTTTCTTTTGTAAAACAAATATATATATTAATTTTTTGTTGCTTTTGTTTTCCCCTTTCTTCACTCTAAACAAATATCTCACCCTTCCTCTTGTTTGAGTTTAGTTTTAATACACCTTAGTTCATAAAAGATGTCCAAAGGATTTTTAATCTGTATATCTACTTATTGAATTATTTTTCTTCTATTTTAGTTGATATCATTTTGTTTGTTTGTTTTTGTTTAGTTTTATTGTTTTATCGCATTTTTTATTTTATTTTTTTTTGGGGGGGGGGGGGATGCTTTGTTTTTGTTTTTTCCGGTTTTTCTTTTTCTTTTCTTTTTTGTTTATTAATAAAGAAACACCTAATAATAGTGCTATAAACTTGTAGAATCCTGTTCTAGCGGATAGCAGCAGCAGCAGCAGCAACAGCAAAATAATTTCTGTAAACTACTTAATTTTGATTGGTTACTGAAATCAGTTCAACCAATCAAAAGTCCAGAATGATTAACTCACACTGGGAGCCGAGTACCTGTTATGTGCTGACTATTTAAGCGAGTACCCAAAGGCAGTCAGTTTAAATCCTCCACACAAATTCTTGTCAGTGTTTTCCATAAAAACATGGCACAAACTATTGTGGGGAAAATATGGATGTGCACAACGGCTACTCCTGCATATTTCGCTAAGAAAATACTGACTTTTCTATCTTCCTTACAGAGAGTCTTTTACTTGGTATTTTAAACCAACCTTGTAAATAAATATTAATTATTATTTGTATGAATTGACATTGCCTTTTCCATCACAAAATCTTTTATAAAAAAAATGTAACTTTAGCTCTAAATTGTTAATCGTTCATTTGCTAAAAATTTGATATTCTTGACAAACTGATCAAGAGATTTTAGCTACCATTCTCGGTATTTGGAGCGGGCAAGAAGTAAAAAAAAAAATTTTTTTAAATTAATATTTGGCATGTCTGCAAAATTTTTTTTTTTTTTTTAAACGAAAATGTACATTTAAAAAAATAATTAAAATGCCATTTTTTTTTTTAATGCAGTGCAGTGATTAAATTCTAACTTATTTAACAATTTCTTTACATTTTATAGACAGTTTCCTAAAAATAAATTATATTTAAAATTTAATCATTTTTAATTATATAATGCAGTTACCCTTACCGAACAACAAGTAGGAGTGCACGTCCCGGGAAGGGACCATAGTATTAAAGTGCTCATAGTTCTTTGCAGGTTATACACAAATATAATTCAAAGTAATCAAAAACATACAATTTATTATGGAGTATAAAAGTGCTCCCCACCCCCTTCTTCACCATTAATGATTAAAATTTACTCAAATGTTGAGTCTGTACATTATTGTAATTTTCCTGTACTTTAAATTTCATTAAAATTTAAAGAAAAAAAGTTTTTCGACTGAGTTTAGTTCTTTCTATTAGTAGGTATCCAAAACCAAAATTTTATTTTCATTAGCTCTAAAAACTTTTAATGTGGTTCTTAGATCTTTGCAAAATATAAACAATGATGCCAAATTTATCTTGGGCACACAATTAGCCACCGAATTATGACGGTTCAAATTTTTTGGGAAATTAGAAAAATTTTAATCTTGTTGTCTAGAAGCCACATTTACAGTGTATAACTAAAAACGCAGACTTTGAACAGATAAAAATTCCTTACAAATGTATTGTCATCTTGTGGTAAATAAAAATTAATCATAATAGAAACAACAATTATTAGATCAATTCAGACGAAATATTGGGCAAAATTCCATTACCCCATCGAAAAAAATGTGCAAAAATGACACAAAAGTGAAAATTTGACTGTTCATATAAGATTCATTTTAACAGCTAACACATTAATTTGTTTAATATGATTCATAACGCATTAGAAATCATGCTATTTTTTTCTTTATAGTAAATAAAAATTTTAAAAACTCAAATTTGGACCATGTGAAAACGGATGAAAACACAATTTGATAATCGGGCAAAAATTTCATTCACTAAATTATTAAACTTGGATTTTTTTTTGTGAAAAATAACTTAAATCCCTATGTTAAGCTCATTATATTGACGGGTGGCCCATTGTTTTTGTTTTTTTTAAGATGGGACTATTTTTATATCCATAATGTGCACGATATTGTGTGGCATTAAGTTGTAAAACACCAACATAAAAAATAAATCACTTGTCACTGAAAATAGTAACTTAACTTGAAGTAACCTGGAAAAAAAACTATTAATGACGCAAGAGAAAGAATTGTACATTTATACAGAGAAAACATTAAATTTGTTTTCATCCAGATTATATCAAAATAACCCCAAAAATGAGTTATCATAAGTTGAAATTGAAGGGAATTTCACTATATTTACCCATTTTCGCACACTAAACTGGCTGGATTGTGATATCTACTATTATAGTGAAGTTCTGGAACCTTCTCTAGCAGTAGTAGCAACAGCAGCAAAATAATTTCCATTAATACTAAATTTAATTTGTTAATTTTTTCCAAAATATTTAATTTCAATCAATAACTGAAATCTGACTTCAACCAATCAGAAAGAGTTGCTTTGGGAGCCGAGTACTTGTTTTGTACTACAACCCAAAAGCAGTCAGCAGTGAAAGACTCTACCTGCTACATGGACCCTTGTCAGTCACAATGCAGTGTTATAAACTACTACTAAACTCCTTGAAGGAAAACCCAACTCTAGCTTTGGCTGCTAGGCTATTGGCTCGTGGCAGACAACACAAATATTTGTAAACTCAGTTGCGCACAGTTCACATACTGCTTGCTCAGTCAGCCTACAGTTTCCACATAAATCCTTGCCAGATGTTTCCATGTTGACACTGTTCAATCAGTTACTACTAAACTGTTCATGTGGGAAAACTACACATGTGCACAAAAGCTGCTTCTACTGGTAAGAAACTCCAAATCATTCATTTTTATTATACTGAACAAATACTTTTAAACCAAGCTTATAAATAAATACTAATTATCATTAGTATGAATTGTTTTTGTCATTCTTTGATATTTCTTTTCCATGTGTGACCTGGCATGAGGGTGTGAATAGATGGATAAGCAGATAAAAATATGATACACATATCCACGCATACACACCAACACACCGGTACACAGACCCGCGCCCATCAACTCACACACACACATGCGCACACACAGGCATATCTCCATACAAACACATAGCAGTTACAAGAGTTTCCTCATGAATAAGAGTGGCCATCAGAGGGAGAAATGTGTCCATTGCCTCAGTTGAAATGAATGGCTTCCTTCTTAAGGAAGAAACCCTGTGCTTTAATAAGCTTCTAGAACTGAGACTCACTCCATACCTGAAATGGAAGACTTACATCAAGTCTCTCCCTAAAAATGGTCGGTTTATTCTACCGCTCCAAAAAATACCTGACTCCTGACGCAATCCTCTACCTGTATAAGAGTTAGATACGTCCTAAGATGGAGTATTTCTGCCACATCTGGGGAGGTGTCGCTCAGAGCACTCTTTCTTGCCTTGACAGTGTAAAATCAACCTGAAGGATGATCTCTTCTCCTTCCTACAGTCTATTTCGCACAGAAGAGACATTGCTAGTCTCTCTACTCTATCACTATTTCCATGGTAAATGCTTGACTGAGCTCCAATTTCTGGTTCCCGAATCTAAAAAGATTCACAAGAACTCGACTCCCTACTCAATTTTTTCTTTCTTCCGGTGTGTACCTAAACCAAACAGTAATCATGAACAAAGTTTCTTTCCAAGAACCTCCCATCTGTGGAACACATTGCTGTGAGACTGCTTCCCTGCAGATTACAACATGGTCGACTTAAAGTCCAATGTCAACAAATAACACCCTACCTGAGAATCTAACGTTCAAACTCCTCGGCTTAACATTCACAGGTAACATGAATTGGAGCAAATACATAGAAGACATTGCCAAGGCTGCTGTAAAGAAGGGGGCTCCCTCTACCATGCTAGAAAACCTCTCACACCTGACAGTATTCTATATCTCTACAAAGCTACCATCCGCCCATGCATGGAGTATTGTTGTCACATCTGAGCTGGTGCACCATCTGCCATCTCTCCCTTTTAGATGTGGTAAAAAAAAACACTCTAATCTAATAGGTCCCTCACTATCCACCAAACTCCAGCCTCTGTCCCATCGCCGCAAAGTTTCATTCTTGTGCTTGTTTTACAAGTACTTCAATGGAATGTGCTCCGATGAACTTGCTGCTCTAGTGCCCCCTCGGCATAAATACGCTCGACCAACCCGACAATCAGCTAAATCCCATCCATTTACTGTGGAAATCCCCAGATGCTGGAGAGCCTTCAACTCCAATAGCTTCTTTCCTCGTACTGCCGGCCTCTAGAACTCTCTGTTTCCCGACTGTACTAACATGCAGAAATTTAAAACTGATGTTAACAAACATCTAGCTGCACAGCTCCCAATTTAGGATGATCCCCTAAACTTTCACCCTAATTCTCAGTAGCCCCTTACGTCTACAGTGACAACTTGCCTTGTTTGGGGTGAACTCAGTTTAAAAGAAAAATACTTGTTGAGCCGTCCTCTTAAGTAATCAAATTTTGCCTGTTTCCTCCATCGCTTTCAACCATCTCATAATAGTTCAGCATCCAACTGACAATCTCATTAATCTTTATCTTTGAGTGGCTTTTGGTCTTGATAAGTGGTGATCCATTTAAAATAAAAATGATATTACACACACTTTTTAACTCTTCTATTTTTTGTTCAGGATCCCAGGCAACACCGGGGAGAACTGCTAGTTTAAAGTAAGAGCTATCATCTGTTCAGCTCTTGTTTTTCTTTTTAAGCCTTTAATATTTTATTTTGTTTAATATTTCACAAATTGACATTCAATCAATTAAAATAGATTAATTAAATCAAGGAGGCTATTGGGAGAGGTGGGGGGTGGCTCTGTCTCATAAACTGGTTTCCGATTTTTCACTTTGATGCAAATGTCTTGGTTTTAAGAGAAAAGAAAATAAGCTGCATGAAAGTAATTATGATGGAAGGATGAAAACGAAAAATATTCACATTTTTAAATTGTTTGAAAAAAAAAATGGAAAATTATGCTGTTGCTTATTTGAACAAAAATGGGCTGGTCAAGTTATTTATCTCCCTCCCATGGTGGGAAGATTAGACACAGGGTCGGAAAGTGGGATTTGAAACCAGCGACCTAAAGGAAGAGCACTCTGGCCGAACAAAAATTGCCTGCGCAGCCCCATCGTCATTCTTTGGTAGGAGTGCTTCAGGCGATTAACAATAAACTAATCCCTTCTCAAAGGGTGAGAAGGCAAAGCCTGGGAAGATGGACTTCCTAGAACTGCACAGGACCATACCTTAGACCGATAGCGAACATGCCATCTTCAAAAATGGCAGAGACTCTGCCGGTCTGACCTTGGTATGAACTAACCCCGAAGGGCAAAAATGGGCCAGTTCAATAGAGTACAAAGGTTAAAATAAAATAATTTAAAACATGTGTAATTGTATTTCGGAATTTTTGATATGAGGATTGATAATTTAGATTATTCGGACTACTATTCTCATCTTGGATGTTATTCTCACATTTCAACCGATGTAACTTCCTAACGTCTTCAGGTGCATCTTGTCGAACTCTACCATTACTAACTAGCAGAGCGTTACCATTACCACTGTCGACCAAGGGAAGAGTCTATCGGGCATGTATACGCAGTGTGATATATGGAAATTAAACTTAGCCAGTGATGGTTGAGGGCATGTGTTGCATGGCAAGAAATGATATGAGTGATAGGTAATGTTAATGTTAAAGGCTGGCTTATACCTGATGACCTCACAGGAAGATTAAATCTGGAGAGCATAGGGAGATGTATGAAGGACAGGAAACTTGGTTGGCTTGGTCACGTTAAAAGAATGGATGAGATTGCTTGGAATAGTAGATGTAGAACAGTTGGAGTAGCAGGGTTAGTTGGCCGGAAAAAGGCCAAGGAAAACTTAGGAGGAGGTGATAGATTTGAGAGAAAAAAGGATAAAGATCTGCCCAGAGATAAGTTAGTTTGGAAGTAAATTTCTAAAAGCTGTCCAATACATGCCAGTATATAAAACAGATGTTAAATCGAATATGATGATGAAAGTATAGATGAGTTCTTGGGTTAGTAAATGTAGAACAGTTGAGGTAGCAGGATCAGTTGGCAAGGGACGGCCAAGGATAATATAGGAGAAAGTAAAATTGAATCTTTTCACATTAATCTTTTTTTTTCCTATTTCTTTTTCTTTTTTTAATTGTTTTAAATCTATAAGTGTTATTGTAGAGATTGTCAAAGAATTTTGTTAAAATTACCAGGTACTTGTCCATCGTTTAAAACTTTTTAAGATGTGCCGAGTGAATAACATTTCAGATCAATACTTTTTTTTAACAAAAAACAAAAACATAAAATCTCACAAAATTCACTACAAGTCCTCCAGCAAAAAAAAACTTCAGGCTGACCTGTTTAAATGATTCTAATAGCTGCATCGATATCTCTCTCCTCTCTCTATCTCTCTTCCTCTATCTCTATTCCTCCCTCTCTCTTCCTCTATCTCTATTCCCCCCCCCTCTCTCTCTCTCTATCTCTATTCCTCCCTCTTTCTATCTCTCTTCCTCTATCTCTATTTCTCCCTCTCTCTTCCTCTATCTCTATTTCTCCCTCTCTCTCTCTCTATCTCTATTTCTCCCTCTCGCTCTCTATCTCTATTCCTCCCTCTCTCTATCTCTATTTCTCGCTCTCGCTCTCTCTCTATTCCTCCCTCTCTCTATTCCTCCCTCTCTCTATTCCTCCCTCTCTCTATTCCTCCCTCTCTCTATTCCTCCCTCTCTCTATTCCTCCCTCTCTCTATTCCTCCCTCTCTCTATTCCTCCCTCTCTCTATTCCTCCTTCCCTCTATTCCTCCCTCCCTCTCTCCCTCTCTCTATTCCTCCTTCCCTCTCTCCCTCTCTCTATTCCTCCTTCCCTCTCTCTCTCTCTCTATTCCTCCTTCCCTCTCTCTCTATTCCTTCCTCCCTCTCTCTCTATCTCTATTCCTTCCTCCCTCTCTCTCTATCTCTATTCCTCCCTCCCTCTCTCTCTATCTCTATTCCTCCCTCCCTCTCTCTCTATCTCTATTCCTCCCTCCCTCTTTCTCTATCTCTATTCCTCCCTCCCTCTTTCTCTATCTCTATTCCTCCCTCCCTCTTTCTCTATCTCTATTCCTCCCTCCCTCTTTCTCTATCTCTATTCCTCCCTCTTTCTCTATCTCTATTCCTCCCTCCCTCTTTCTCTATCTCTATTCCTCCCTCTTTCTCTATCTCTATTCCTCCCTCTTTCTCTATCTCTATTCCTCCCTCCCTCTCTCTCTATCTCTATTCCTCCCTCCCTCTCTCTATCTCTATTCCTCCCTCTCTCTCTCTATCTCTATTCCTCCCTCTCTCTCTCTATCTCTCCCTCTCTCTCTCTATCTCTATTCCTCCCTCTCTCTATCTCTATTCCTCCCTCTCTCTCTCTATCTCTATTCCTCCCTCTCTCTCTCTATCTCTATTCCTCCCTCTCTCTCTCTATCTCTATTCCTCCCTCTCTCTCTCTATCTCTATTCCTCCCTCTCTCTCTCTATCTCTATTCCTCCCTCTCTCTCTCTATCTCTATTCCTCCCTCTCTCTCTCTATCTCTATTCCTCCCTCTCTCTCTCTATCTCTCTTCTTCCCTCTGTCTCTATCTCTCT
>OY744519.1:84639395-84799395 GCA_963556195.1 Sepiola atlantica | reverse complement strand
AAATTAAAGGGTTGATATGGCGTAAAACAAAACAACCAAACCAAACCAAACCTCACATTCCATTCGATGTTTCTGACAAAGCGGAAAGAATTGCTGTATTCTGGGTCGGTTGTTGCTTTGATTGGGTGGTATGTAGAGATTTTCAATCCTCTCATAGTATCCATCATCATTTAGCTGTCAATCAATCCATCTCATTAACCCTTGGCCTTGATAAGTGATGACTCGTTAGTAAAATTTAGAACTTTTTAATATATCATTGGGTATAAACCTAATCTCATTGTACATATATGCAAAATCCTACCAAATTTGAATTTAGATAAAATATTTAAAAAATGTTTTCAACATCAAATAAAGGCTTTGTTTTAAAATAGATTAATTTTTTTTTTAAGGAAATAGTTTTATCTTTTTCATCTTGCATGACCTTCAGTTAACCTAGGTTATGTGCATGGCAAGTTTGGTTGAAATCAATGCAGTAGTTTTGGTATATCGCAGATAAACACATACTTCATTGTGTGTGTGTAAAATATAGTTGTCCACAAACACGTTTTATTGTCTCAATGACTCATTAGTGTTGTTAGATGTAGCAAGATTTGAAATCTGGACCCTAGTGGTTAACGCCTGTGTAGCAGTTATAAGAAAGACCTATTTCCTAATGCGGAGAACTGTCCTTGCTGGCCGATTTGGTCATACACTGACCAATCAGCTTGCTTGGTGTATTAATTTCAACTGTCCTGAAAGAAGAGAATTTCAAAAGATAGCCGAGAAAGCGCATATAGAGTCAGTAAGACGCCAAAATGCAATGCTCGTTTCGATTTTAATATCTTAGTAGCAGCCAAATGGCCTAGGGGTTATAAGCGCCGACTGTCGTCTTAACGGTCGAGTTTTGATCGTGGCTTGATGCTGTTACTTGTCTAGCCAGACTGAAGAGCTGTGATACAGTAAAACAGTCTGTCTGTGGATGACTATATACATATATATAATATATATATATATATATACAGGGTGGGCAAAAATAAGGGTCCTATTTTTAAAAATTCATAACTTTTTTATTTATTTATTGATTTTTTTTTATTTTTTTTAGAATAAGTAAAGGACCCCTTCCGAAGCAAGCATGAGCCGTATTAGCCCTAAGGAACGTACCCTCATTTAGAAAACATTATTTTTGCTTAAAAAACTCAAAACAGTGTAAAAAACAATACTTTAGTTTTTGTAAGTTTTAAGAAGTGTTTTTCGGCTAAAATTTGTTTTGTTTATTTCAAAAAATCTCGGAAGGGTCAGTCTACACACACATAAAGTTTGGTGAGTTTAACTTTTATTTTGTGGAAGTTATTCAAATTCAAGTTATTCAAATTTAAAGATAGGACCCTTATTTTGGCCCACCCTGTATATGATAAATAAAAGGATAAAATCGACAGTATGAGTTAAAAGGGAGAAGCGGAAGATTTAAAATTCAACGTTTTGCCCAACTGTTGTGTGGGCTTTATCAAAAGAGAAAAAGCTAAGGGTGGCAAAAAAACGAGAAGAACTGTTATTTTTGGGAATATATATAGTGATAGGGTATAATAAATTTAAATCTATGTAGAGAGGTCAGATATATGCACATACACATACATATAAATAAATAAAATAAATTTTATTTTATCTTTTATATGTATATGTATGTACGTATTTGTATATATCTGACCTCTCTACATAGATTTAAATTTATTATACCCTATTACTATATACATTCCCAAAAATAACAGTTCTTCTCGCTTTTTTGCCACTCTTAGCTTTTTCTCTTTTGATAAAGCCCACACAATATCTGGTCGAAATGTTGAATTTTAGATCTTCCGCTTTTTTCTTATTAACTCATATATATATATAGTAATTTACTCCTCTCCAGGAGTTAGGCACAAGGCCAGTTTTATCCTACTCCCACAAGTAAGATGTGACCCAAGCTCGGGTCGGAAAGTGGGGGTTGAAAAGCCAGCGCCCGAGAGGTGAGCACTCTGACCATCAAAAATTGCCTGGGCAGCCCCGTCGGCATTCCCCGGTAGGGGCGCCTCAAGCAGTAAGCAATTAACTTACTCCTCCCCAAAGAGGGGAGGCAAAGCCTGGGAGGGTGGACCTCCTAGAACTGCATAGGACAATCCCATAGACCGGCGTAAATCAAGCCCCGAAGGCAAAGACAATACCAGTCTATAGGGTGCAGTATCCATCGGAACAGATACTACACTTTGATCTCGACCAAAAGGCCGAGCATGATACACACACACATAAATAGTGGATTTTCAATTCATATTAGCCAGCTCAGTTATTTTTCTTTTATAGTGATTGAAAAATTTGTGTTAATTATCAAAGTACATAATTATGTATGAGATATATCAATTCATTTAAAAAATATTTCTTAATTTTTTAGCAAGTTCATAAATTGTTAGACTTCTCAGAAAAATTTAAAATTAGAAAAACAAAACCTTAGTCACCAAATTTTTCAGTCAATAAAATATTGATTTCACACAAAATATTTTTTTTTTTCAATTACTTTTTATTGATTAAAACTTAAAGCATATATTAATGTACATGTGTAAGGTTTCCAGATCAGTATCATGTTATTTCTTTTTCTATATTATCGAATTGAAAAAGAAAAAATGAAGGGAAAAGCAATTTTGAAATCCTCCGCTCTATAATAAAGACAATGTGTATTTATTTGTGGGTGTATGTGTATAGATATGTGTGTGTGTACCTCCATCCCGTCACACAAGTAAATGTACTCCCCTTCTCTCCCGTAATCTCATCATGTAAGTAAAAAACATGCCAAACAAAATCCTTTCAAAGGAAGAAAGCAAATAGCAAGTCAGACAATCCTCTGCCTTCTGAAATGAATTTGGAAAGAAATCCTATACTCTATTTCTATAAGGAGACGGTTTTTTTTCCCTTGTTTCTATACCAATTGATATTTAAAAATAATTTTTTTTTTTAACTTTCCAGTTTGAAACGTTTTCTCTCTTTCTGATTTCTTTTTTTAACTTCACCAGTTGAGACGTTATTTTATATGAATATTAGTGCGGACACTAGTGAAGCATAATTATTTTTCTGTCGTTTTAAGATGCTTTCATTAGATTGACGCAAAAATTCCATCTTAAAAAAAAAAAAAAAAAATTCTTTTTCTTAATTTTGTCAAAATTTTTAAAAATTTGGTGTTTGTCTGTCTATTTGCAACTTCAAATGAAAACTACAAAGATCTTCATGAAAATGTTAACAGAAATGTACCCCATCGGATAATAAGGAAGGCATTATTAAATTTTGAAGTAGTCATACAGTATGGTTAACAGCTGAGAAATATATATATATATATGAAGGTTTTCTAAATATTTTATAAAAAATATTCTCTTTATCTCTGCCATTTCGCCAACGCTCCTAATGTGTGAAATTTTCAAATATATATATATATATATATATATATATATACACAACAAATAACGTTTACCAAACGATATAAAATTTTATTTTCTACCGACCTGTATAGTTTTTAATTTTTTTTTTAATTTCAGAATTTGTTTTTTGATTTTCATGTAGTTGAAAAAAAAAAAAAAAAAAGAATAGCCAAAAGTTTTAAGAAACTGCAACTTGTTTTGAAAAAACAAACAATTTAAAACACTTTCAGAAAGTTAAAAGGTTGATAGAAAATTCAATTTTAATGCATTTGGTGAAAGTTATCAGTTTTTTTTTTTCGTAGCTATTAACTATAAGATAAAGTGAATAAACGAAGAACGTTTGCAGATATGTTTAATCTTGAGTGGGTCTGAAAGACAGCTATTGATAAAATCTTATATTGAAATAAAAAAAACTATACAGGTCGGTAGAAAATTAAATGTTATTGTACTAGAACTATGGGCCCTAGTATATATTAAATTGTGCTTAACACCAATAGATAGTTAAAGCAAAATAAATTGTTTGACACTTACAATAATTTCCAACGCTATTGATAATTTTTACCCATTCATTTATTTATTTTTATTATCGTTTGTTTGAATTTATGTTTTAAACATGATATAAATCATAAATCGATGACGTCTCATCAAAGTTATAATTATTTTGTTATTATAATGTTTTAAGCTCTATTTATTAGAAAGTCCAAATAGATCAGTTGGTAGAACCTCAGACTGAAGATCTCAAGGTTTCGGTTTCGATTTCTAGTCATGGCATCTGTTTTATTTGTTGGAAATTTATTATTTACTATTAATGCAATATTTTCCATTTCTAAAAATATTTAAGATATCTGATATTTCAAAATGAGACAAATTCCGCAATGTATTTATTACGTTTAAAAAAAATTATGACTGACAGAAAAATTGTGACTGACAAAATTTCTATTTATATAAGATTTAGTAAAAGTTATTTGTTGTATTTTTTTCTCGGCTGTTAACCATATTGTATGATTACCAATTTTAGCTTTAATTTGGATCTGAATTGTATAATTATTTGTTGTAGTTGTAGCAGTACTTCCAGTAGAAGGACAGATTTCTAGTTCCACGGGATAAAAACGCACGCTAGACAGATAACAAAAAATAAAAAATAAAACACAAACTTTGAATTGTGTTGGACTAATGCTGACGGAACATTCTAACCACACATAAATGAGGATATTTGTGTGATGTCCAAAAACTTGTTGCTGATAACAATATCACTCCTTTTTTTGAGCTTTTTAGCCTGCCAAGTCACACATTTTTAACCATTGCCTTTGAAATCAGACAGTCCCTGGTTGCACACAGCCAACGGATCTTTGCAGTGGGCACATGCCAGTCGTGGTCACTCATCTCATAATCTGCCTTCACCGTCACCACATTATTTGAAGGATTCAAGATGGCATTTTTTTTTTTTTTGTCAATTTGGATTTAACTTCTGGACAAACTAAATACTCAAAGACATAAATCATGTTGTCCCACACCAGTAAGGCCTACAAAATAGTGTATTTGAATTCAATGGTACATTTGTAGGCCTTGGTGTCCTTGTACAAATTCATGGCATCATTATTCAGTTGGTTTGTTGGTAAAAATTTTTTTTTACTTTTGTTCGCCCTGAACAAGGCATATTGCTACTGAAGCATAGGGGTTACTGTGATAAGAACCAGATTTATAGGGGAGTAATCTGGGTAGAGAGTGAGGCAGCAAGATGTTTGTTCACATTACATTTAAATTTCTGCATGCTGATACAGTCGGGAAAACGGGGGGGGGGGTCCAAAGGCTAGCAGTCCGATGAAAGAAGCTATTAGAGTAGAACATCTTTTGGCATCTAAGGACTTCTACAGGGAAGGGATGAGATTTTGCTGTTAATCGGGTAAGTCGGGGGTATTTATATTGAGGGGGGGGGGTACAAGTGCATTGAAGCACATTAGGTGGAAGTTCTTGTAAAACAAGCACAGGGATGCAACACTGTTTCGATGCGACAGGAGCTGGAGCTTAGCAGACAGTGTGCGATCTATTAGGTTATAAATTTTTTTTTGTACCCTGTCCAAGAGAGAGAGGCTAGTGGTTGGTGCACTAGCTCAAATGTGGCAACAATACTCCATGCACAGGCAAATAAGAATATTCCTTGTTTGATTCTAGTGCAAATCTGCACTCCAGGTGATTTTATTTTATACAAATTTATGACATCAGTATTCAAGTGTACTCCTTGGTTTCTCATAATGACACTACTTTTTAGCTAAGTTGTATTGTTCTAGTTTAAATGAAATGTTTTTGATTGAATGCATCCAAGAAATGTTTTGATAGCTTATTTATGAACGTCCAAGGAGTAGTCTAATGAAAATAAACATAAAATAATGAGTATATTTAAAAGTAATGAGTAAATTGAAGCATATTGTCATAACATCCAAAAAAAATTTGTTTACAAACCTATTAACACTTCTACCAAAGATCAAAGGATGTTATGTACCCTGTCTTGCAATTGAGACTAAATCTAACATTGACATTAAAGAGCCACATCCTCAGTCGGAGGAAGAGAAATCCTTCTTGATTGGAGCAATTTTAATTTTTGTCTTATCCAGTGCACCCCGGTTTTGGGCTTCTGGGTATTCCCCACATAAAAAAAAACTACCTTGTCTCTAACTTTGCCCTCATGGGGAAGCAAATAAATAGGGATATTAAAGAACCATGTTGACCACATTGTATTGTTTTTAATCCAATCCGTAGCATTCAAACTGTAAATTTAGTTTTCAGAAAAGCCAGAAATCTGGTCTGATAGACCTGAATCTTAGATAACACAATGTTTTTTTAGATTTTTTTTATTATTTAATTTAATTTAAATACTTAACAAGATTTGAAAAATCACTTAATCAATCATTGCAAATAACACTCAACATTGTTTTTGTCTTGCTACATTTTAGCCAATAGATTGTACCTGATTCTTTTTTAAAGTGTTTAGACATGACCTACTTAAAGAATCTCTTATTGCAACATTTATCTGTTAAATGCAATTTTGATGATGGACTAGAAGAGAAAAAGATCAGAATTAAACAAACTTTATCTATGTGGATGAGATTTTATACCTGAAGAATGATGGATGTATTCATAAAAAAATATTGTCAGAATCATAAACAAATCAGAAAATGATATGAGTGAAATATATATATATATATATATATATATTATTATTATTATTAAGCCCCTTTAAAAGAAATTAAAGTTGAGCACTGTCAGGAGATATTTAAAATAGACATTCACTTAGCTACATAGCAAGACTGAGTACGTTCGTTGAGTTCTGTGGTCTGTCTTAATGTTTATGCTGTAATGGGCATAAATATAACAAATTCTCTGTATCACGTGGTAATTTGATATGGCCGTGATGATAGTGAAAGCATGCAGATCCATAGGTGGATCTGTGAACTGGGTTCGCGCCTTATGACCGTCTGAAATTATCACTTCCCTACACTGAAGAGAGCAATAAGCTCAAAACGACATCGTTTGTAAGTAAATATAATTTAATATTTATTTATAAATATTAATATAATAATATATATATATATAATATATATAATCTGGTTGTTTTATGTTCAGGGTCAATTTTAATCATGATTGCAAACTCGTTAAATAAATAAAAATATAAATAAGAAAAATAAAAATTTATAAAAATTTGGTTTCATCACTTTCTAAAACTTTATCGGGATAAAAAACGATTTACAATATCGCAGAGAATATAATAAAAATACTTTCAACCTCACGATCAACAGCTAAAAACTGTTTTCAAGTCAGTGGAGATACTTCAATTAAATACACCTAAATAAAAGACCTCTTTATATTCAGTGGTTCTGCTTGTAAAAATTATATCCAGACCCCTTTCCCTCTCCATTCCCACCTCTTCTGTCTTTTAAACAAAGAAACATGATGTTAAGGTGGATTGATTTTCGTCCAGGATATTCGCCAATATTATCAAGCCTGAAGTTCAAACGGCTTACTTTGCAGACATTCTTGGCAAAAAAGCTATAAGCGATGGCGTTAGAAAATGAAGACAACTCAAAGAGCGGATGGAATGTTCAGAATCTCAGAGAAAAGGAACCATTTCTTGATTACTTTTTTCTTTTACGCCTGACTTCAGATATCTTTCTTGAAAACTTTCACTTAAACTCTTTGTTGTCTGACTAAAGTATATTTCATTATTTCGCAAGCTTTCTTTTTCTAACTGGTATCTTCATTTTTTTTTTTTAGTCTATTAATTTTTTTATGATGCCATTTTTGCCAATCTTTTCTTCAGACTTTAGATTTAATAGAATACTAAAAGTTCTTAACCCATAACTCAAGATAATTTAGGCCATTATCATTGTTGCATCTCTAATTAAGGTGTGACCAGTGTGTTCTATACTTATTTTCCAATGATCGTCTTAGTGGTTTTGTCTAGACTCCATGTGTGAATGCAGCCATCTTGAATTTCATTCTTCATAGTGGCTGAACTGCATGTGTTAGATAATAAAAGGGTAGGTGGGACTCAGAGATACTACAGACTGATTGTATGAGCAAGATCAAATGTTAGTGTTACATAGTAATCTATATGCTATTACAATCTTATGGTGTTTTTAGAGTTTGTCTGTCTGTACACAAATAGAAACGTGTGATTGGTTGACAAGAAAGGAATAGGCAGAGTTGACTGAGTTTTTTACACTTGCCATACCCGAGTTCGAATCTCGCATGCCTAAAAGATTTTTTAACTTGATACGTGTTTTATAAATTAAAAAAAAATTAACATAATAACAAAACATATATATTTTTAAAACTAAATGACCTGTTTTTGATAATCCACAAAAGGGTATTCAGCATTTGATATTAATTCAAAGCAAATTATTTTTGTTTAAAAACATCATTTCTAATGTTTTTTGCCAACAAAAACAATACGTAAATACATTCATTATAGTTACTTACTTTCTCATGAAAATTCTAAGTAACATTTTTTACTGTATGAACCCCATCTCAAGGGGCGAGTATAAACTTGTTTCATGTCTTTTATCAAATTAAATCCATACCTTCGTTGCTGGTGCCATTTGTGCATGTGTTGCTGCCTTCCTCCCAAATCCAAGAATATTTCTGTTGACTGAAATAAAAGGCCGGCGGCATACTTACATGAAATTAATTCGAACAACACGTTCTTAGAAGTAGAAGGATTTATTCAGCCAAATGATCGTCTCATGGCTGAAAGGTCAGAAGGGATTAATTAGGTGTTAAGAGCATTGCTTAATTCTACCATCGTTTCATCCACTATTCTCAAACGTGTGTTCTTTCTTTCATCACTTCCTCCAAACTGTCTGAGAGTTAGGAAGAGCCTCCTTCCCAATTTCACACATGCGTAGAATGAGTCTTAACTTCCGGAAATAGGGGAATACATTCTCTGGTAGTTAGTAGTGGTTATGGAGAGGTAACTTGGATCTGGTCCAACAAATAGCATATAATATTTAAAATATGCCTGTTCGTATGCAAACAGAAACTTGTGATTGGTTAACAAAAAGTAATAGGCAGAGTACACATTACAAAGGCAGTAGTTTTTACAATGTCAATACCTAAGTCCGAATCTAAAAGATTTTTTTTAACTGGAAATGTGTTTTATAAATTTAAAGAAATTAACATAACATTAAAAAAAACATTGCATAAATATATATATTTTTAAACTAAGTGTCTTTTTTTTTTAATTTTTATTTTCTTCTGATAATCCACAAAAAAGTAGACAAAGGTTATTCGGCATTAGTTCAAAGCAAATTATTTTTGTTTAAAAACATCTAATGTTTTTTGCCAATAAAAACAATAGGTAAATACATTCATCATAGTTACTTACTCTTTCATGCAAATACTAAGTAGCATATTTTTTCTACTATATTTCACATCTTTTTCTTCATATTAGCTATAAAGTAGTAGAAGCTAGATAAAGATGGAAATTAACATACCCAGGTACTGCACCAATATCGCTCAAAGAGCAGATATAAACTAGTTTACAAAGAACATTATTTCTTTTTTGGGTTAAGATGACATTCACTCAATTAGCCTAGATAAGCAAAATAATAAATGTGAGATGCTGTAAGGATTGAACCAGTCACCAACATTGAAACCACTTAAGTACAGGGTGATCTAAATGTCACCGATGGAATCATTAATAAAATTCACAATCTTTCGGCAATCCAACCATATTTGGTACAAATAAAATTCAGTCCCTGTCTGACTTGTACACCAAGTTTCAATCATCAATGTCTAACAATCTTTATTTTATCACTGTTGATGATATGCAAGGATACTCTGGTGATCGTTTCATCAGTAGGTGTGATCCTGAATGGACTTCACACTCACCGGACCATAACCCACCAGATTTGTATCTGAGGTTATCTGAACAATAATGTCTATTAAAACTATCCTCAGACTATTCCTGAACTAAAAAAGGCCATCACAGCCCAAATCAATCATATTCAGGTGTGCTTGCAACACAGAGATGCACACTTGGAGCATATCATTGGACGGTCATCAAACATTGTTGGACATTCATGACTGAAACTTGGTGGACAAGTCAGGTATAGATTGAAGTTTGTATGTATGAAATATAGCTGGATTGCAGAAAGGATTGTGAACTTATTAAAAGATTTTACAAATCACACTTATAAAACTATTTTTGTTTTTTTTAATCTACAGTCCATTTGACATAATGATAAGAGTGTTTGCTAATGGACCGGGAGACCAGAGTTCAATCCTCGGTCGAGTCATACCAAGGACTTCAAAAAAATAGTACTTGATGTATTCTTGCTAAACACTCAGCATTATAAGGTGAGGATCAAGGGTAAGTGGAGTAATTCTGGGAAAGGAGTGGCGCCCTCTCCTACACTTCGGTGTAGTAGCAATGAAAAGGGAGCCTTCAGGTTGGCCTCAACTATAGTCGACCACTTTACTTTTTTACTTAATCTACGATATTAAAACAAAAATTAAAATTACAGTGATATGGGGGTGAATTTGTACATTAGGAATTTTTGAATGTGAAATTATTTATTTATGACATTTTTCTTTATAATTAACTATTTTAAATAAATTATTAATTCAATCTATTATTATTTACACGCACACAGATATATGCCAACTTTTGATGTAAGTTTTTTTTTTTTTTGTTCCTTTTTAACTTGCAAATATTTTTACCAAGCCTTCTTCTTGGACTTTTCTCATCTTCCTTTCTCCTGTTTTGGATTTATGTTTTTTCCATGACTATTAAATGAACAATTTCTCTGATCAGCAATGTTAAAATAAAAACTATATATTTTTCCTGACTAAGCTGTGAAACGTGCATTAGATATGCAAAAAAAATTTTTTAATTGGAAAATAATAAATATAAATTTTGTTTTGTAAGACAAAGGGGAAAAATATAGATATTCGTCAAAGTTTGAAAATGAGAAAATTGAGATAAATAAATAAAAACAAGCTGCGATGTGGCGAGTGTAAAATGCAATAAATTTGGGCAATTTGGGCAATTTGGGGCATTTTGACCCCCTGGGGGCGCAAACCAGAATTTTTCTGAGGTCAAGGATGCTCATTTTATATCCAGAACAATTGCCTCTACATTTTGGCCTAGTTTCAAAAAAATTGAATGGATGAATCAACATTATGGGAGAAAAGGGTCATTTTTTGCAATTTTGGGGGCTTTTGACCCCCTGGGGGCGCGAACCAGATTTTTTCCAAGGTCAGCGATACTTATTTTCTATTAGGAATAATTGCCTCCACATTGTGGCCAAGTTTCAGAGAAATTGAATGGATGGATGAAAAGTTATGGGGCAAAAAATGTCATTTTTTGCCATTTTGGGGCCTTTTGACCCCCTGGGGGGCTAACCAGATTTTTTTTCAAAAATCGGAGAATGTCACTTTCTAACCTGATCAAAGTTACAACTTCATGCAAAATTTCAGAGAAATTCAATGGATGGTTGCGGAGAAAAATCCGGACGGACGGAAATGCCTCAAAACATAGGTCCCCTGATTTTATAAATCGGGGGACCAATTATGGTAATGGATTGATTTTTCCTTTGGTCATTGGAATATAACTAAAAAGTATATATATATATATATATATATATATCTCTGTCTCATCGCACAATGAGTAAATATTTAGGACAATTAAGAAAACAAATAGCAAGTCAGACAACTCCGCGTTCTATTTTCATAATGAGACTTTTTTTTTCTTTCTGCTTTTTATACCAGTTTATACTTTAATACGTTTTTTTTCTGTCCTTTTTATCTTTTTTAAAACTTTCAAGTTTGAGACATTTTCTTTTTCTTTTTTTAACTTCACCAATTCAGACGTTTATTTTATGTGAATATTAGTGCAAACACTGGCAAAGGATATTTTTTTTTTTTCGTCATTTTTGACGAAGGGTATTCACTCGTAATTGTATTTATACTGTAAACATAACATTGTAAATCAACTTTTTTTTAAAGTGAGTCAAAAAAATCAGACAACATTTTCCGAACAACTTAATATGGCGAAAAAAAAAGTGCTATGTAATAATGAGTTTAGTTTGCAGGGAAGGGCAACATTGGAAGAGTGAAAGGAATTTTCCTTTTTTTTTCTTTTTTTTTTTCTCCTACTTCCTTTCCTTCTGTAAATGTTACCAGGGTCAAATTCCAGTTAATGCTGTGAAGAATAACAGTTTGTGACCCCATGTGCCAAAATAATGATTATGTATGTTGGTATTTCGAGTCAAAAGTCTCGTTGGAATTAGTCTAGTTAGTCTTGACATTTTAATTTCGTTTTGGTTAATATTTTAAGACTAGCAAAAGTACTTGGTGTTGGCTGGGTAGCAAATTTTATGGAAAATAAGACTGAGTGACGCCGGGTAGCCCTGCTACTTATTTATAAATTCCTTCCTTGAATTCTTTCCATAAATGT
The DNA here is from genome assembly GCA_963556195.1 of Sepiola atlantica. Lineage (NCBI taxonomy): Eukaryota > Metazoa > Mollusca > Cephalopoda > Sepiida > Sepiolidae > Sepiola > Sepiola atlantica. The sequence continues at coordinate 84,787,023 of OY744519.1, read as the reverse complement.
AAATATTTTTTACAGGAAATTAAGAGAAAATACGGTGGGGGTGGAGGTGGGGGTTAGCAATGAGTGAAAAAAAAATGAAAGTAAGGACTCTCGGGCAATGCCGGGTAGATGCAGCTACTATCTATCTCTATATAAATTTGTGTGTGTCTGTGTATATATATATATATATATATATAGAGAGAGAGAGAGAGAGAGATCAGTTTAGTATTCTGCGTATGATATATTTTGATAATAATGAGTGGATGGTGGTTGAAGCATAAAACAATGTTGTTTTTTATAATTTTTTTATTCATAATTCAATATTTCAAACGCCCTGCGTTTTTGGTGGGAATAAATAGTTATGACAACAAAACAGAAATGATGTCGTCCATGTGCAGGGTATTAACATGCTAAAAATTGGACGATTATGTTTTTTAGTTGGGGAGAAAGGGAGAAAATGTTGGCGAAGTGTTTAGAGGATGTTATTTAAAGAAAAAGCATGTGGTTATTTGATTATTGACGTATAATAATGGGATCTGAGGTATCTGCGAGTCTGTTAGCGACCACTTCTGTTGTTTTGAATCGTCTGTTAACTGTTATCTTATAAATAAAAACAATGACAGTGCTATTTTGTATTTGAGATCTTGTGTTTTGCTATGGTAGTGTAATTTTGTATGCCTAAATTATTTTTGAAAAAAGACTTTTTCAAGATTGTATTTGAATGTGGTGTTATTTATTTATTTTTTGTTTATATTAGTACATGTAATTGTCAGATTTAAAGTGTGTGCGTATCTGTTAGCATCCATTTCCAGTTGTAGTTAAGTAACATGTTACCTGATGTTTAGTAAATGAAACTGTTTCAGTATGTGTTTTTGAATAATTTACTTATTAATTTTGTTTGTGAGTCTGTTAGCGATTGAAGCATAAAACGATGTCATAGTTTTCCTTACTTTTGTTAAAATAACGAGAAGTCATTCATACCTTAAAAAATAACCAAGACATCACGATCAAATCAGTTAACAAAGGAGAAGCCATCACCATCATGGGCACTAGCAAATATATTGAAGTAGAAACCCAACTCTGTAATACCAACTACCAACCACTCTTCTATAACTCCACTAGCACATACAAAGCAGAACTCGGAACCCTCACCCAAAGCCTCAGCATTCCAATATCAGCACTTCTTTTATCCCTACTAATCCCCAAATAACCAAATTCTATACAAACTCACAAACTTCACAAACTTGTAAGAGATACAATCTCCAACACTACTACTACAAACACATCGACCACTGACCCTCAACAATCCAGACAACATATACCATCTAGCTAAATTCTTTAACATTCTACCCCGAGGTAGATGCATAATCTTGATCATTGACACACTAACTTAATCTATATCAGGATACATAGACATCTTAAACCCTCTACTACCTAACATTCTTGGCTACATTAAGGACGCTATACACTTCCTTAACAGTATCAGACAAATCGATAAACTTCCCCAACAACCTATCTTAGTCACTATGGAGGTATCAGCCCTATACACCAACATCCCATACAATTAAAGTATACAGGCCTACAAAGAATTCCTTTTTCACTATAATTTAACCAATGACCAGATACAAGCCATATGCAACTTGATACATTTCATCCTCACACACAAATTACACAATAGCTTCCAATTCAACAACCAAAACTACTTTCAGATCAAAGGCACCACTATCGGCCTTTAGCTATGCCAACATATTCATGCACATATTAGAAACCCAACTACTCCAACACTTCCCACTCAAACTCTCCCACTACTACTGCTACATGGATAACATTTTCTTCATTTGGCCACACAGCCTTACCAACCTAATAGACTTTCACCAACAATTACCATAACACTATCAAATTCATCATGGAACACTCATATGATTCCATTCCATTTCTAGACACCAGTCAAATCACACAACAAAAGAATATTAACATCACTCTACATGAAACCCACAGATAACCATAAATTTCCAAACTCCAACAACAACCACCCATTAAACCTGAAGAAATCGATCATATATAGTTTGTGCATATGTATATGCGCAAACCCCCTTGATTACATACACCACATAACCAATCTTAAACAATAATTCACTGTCAGTCAATACCCCATCAAATATATCAAGAAATCCATAAACAAAACTACAAGAATACACAAACAACTCCTAAAATGCAAACAAAAGACATCAACAACTGCATCCCAATGGTCTATCACCACGTCCAACACTCAAAAACAAACCTTACCAAAAATTTCAACAGCCTACAAACAAATCCTATCATGAAGTCCATCTTCATCCAATCAATGCAATTAGGCAACAACCCAATTTAGCAGCTATACTAATCCATCCACACAAACACACTACATCATGGTAATTACAAATGCAACAACCTCAGATGTCTCGTATGCACACGTATAAACACCACACCCCTTTTTAACATACCAACATCCAACTTAAATCCCCACACCTGACATGCGACAGCCCCAACATTATATATTATATCATTCAGAATCAGACTAAAAAAACATAAAACATCCATCTGGCAAAAATTTCCTATCGCACCACTATCAGGACACTGCAACCTACATGGACACACACTAGACAACATCAAGTGCTTCCTAATAGACTCTGAATTCCCCTCAACTAAAATATGTAAACAAAAAGAAACTAAATGGATCTCAAATTCAGCACACACATCACTGGAGTTAACGCAGACCTAGGTGACCTAAACTCCAACAAATACTTCCACAACAATAAAATCAGTAGTCAAATAAATACTATAATTATAACCTATAATTAAATCACAGTGAAAACGGGAGCTACACATAATATACAAACCAATACCGTTACACGTTTTATTTAAATAAAAACAAAATAAAATAATATAAACACACACAGAATCAGACATAGCATACCCCCCCCCCCCCCCCCCCCAAAAAAAAATACGATCTAATTAGCAGAATAAGATTTATTTACTTACAGGTCAGATTGTTCGCTAACAGACTCGCAAACAAAACAAAGAATCAAATAATAAAAAGTAAAAATAATTCCCACATCACTTTTCTTTTTAAGTATAAATATTAAAAAGTGGTCGCTAAAAGACTCACAAACAAAATACATGATTAAATAATTCAAAAACACGCACTAAGATAGCTTTATTTACTAGACAATATCAGGTAACACATTACATAGCTACAATTGGAAATGGGCGCTAACAGATACGCACACACTGTAAATCCGACAATTACAGGTAGCAATATAAACAAACAAAAAATAAATAACAACACCACATGCAAATATAATCTTGAAAAAGTTGTTTTCAAAAATAATATAGACATAGAATTACACTGACTTAGCAGAACACAAGATCTCAAATACAAAATAGCACCGTCATTGTTTTTTATTTACATAATAAAAGTAAACAGAAGATTCAAAACAGCGGAAGTGGTCACTAACAGTCTTGCAGATACCTCATAGCCAACTATTATACATAAATAATCAAATAACCACACAAGATTTTTTAAATAACAGCTTCTAAACACATTTAAACAACACTTAGCCGACATTTTCTCACTTTCTCCCCCAAAATTGTCCAAGCATATTAATACCCCGTACATGTGCTGCCGTATCTGGTTTTTCATCACTCTATTCATTCCCGACGAAGAATGCAGGGTGTTTGAAATATTGAATTATAATTTTTTTAAATATAAAAAACTATATCGTTTTATGCTTCAACCATCACCCACTCATATATATAATAAATATATATATATATATATATATATTGGTACAGAAAAATTAGTATTAGTATTACAAAGAAATTTTATTTATATATACATATATATATATATATATATATATATATATATATATATATCTTTGGTTTAGCTTGGTAGAAAAAAATCCAACAAACTGCTCAATTATTTAATAAGATTATAATATTTATTTATTAATTGTTACATCAGATCAGATCAACATGATACCATCGGTTTCGAGTTGTTGCGGTCTCAGAAAACGAAACACATTGTAATGTAAACAAACCGACCGTCATCTCTCATCAGCCATGTTAATGTTTTTTCCTATATATTTTAATCACAAAAAGTATATGCTAAAATATTCTCTAGTTTTGGGATGGAGATATGTTTGAATAAACTTCCATTTTAATTGTTTTAATTAGCCATAGTGTGTAATAAACTAACCAGGTGGCCATCTCTTACTAAGTTTCTGCCTGTTACTCTCATCCTCTCTCACTGTATGGCATTTGTCTCCCAGTCTTATTTTATATAGTATCTATTACTCTCACGTTGTTTATTAATAGTCTTTTTGTTTTTGAACTGGCTTTGCAAACTCACTTTTTCCCGATTCAAACGATTTAACCCGAGCTCAATGGATGAAACAAAGTCTCACATTTTTTTCTAATGTATATTTCATTAACACAAAGGTTTAAGTTATAGCTTAATATTGTACGATGAGAGCTTTTAATTGAATGTCATGTGAAACCTTAGACTTTAATCCAAACGATTAGTTAGTTGAAACATTATTAGTATGTTAAACTTTTGACATATGTTTATCGATGGAATATAAACGCGCTACAATAAGTACATGGTATGGACATGTCACAATATAAACATTGTAATAACAAAATTAGGATTAGACAATTATTTTCCTTAAAAGAATATTGTCAGGAAAAAGAAAAAATATATGAAAATAAATGAAAATTAAATGCACTTCAGTTTATTCAGCTGAACTTTTATGCACTGACGAAGCCTCCTCAAGAAAAAAATCATTGCTATTTTGTATATCACAAAAATTTATTTTATTGATAAAGACAGAAACAATTGTATGCTAATAAAAGTATTTTTTGATGAATATATAGAAAACTGCTCCCTGAATCTTCTAGGGCTTCATATGACATTATATATATATATATAAATGGGGTAAGGTACACGGTAAGTCATGAAAATGAAATGCCGTGGTAGACAAAATGGTCCAATCGGATCATTTTTTCCTTCTCCCATGTGTGTGCCTTCAAAATAAAATTGTTTCCAAATCTTCACTTTTTCTGAAGACGTTTGCTAACACGAACAAAACCGGTCAAATCTCTTGTTTTTGTTTTTCTCCTGCATTTTCACCTGTTTTCTGTTTGTCATTTTTCACATAGTATATATATATATATATATACTAACGAGTCACTGCTTATCGTGGCTCAAACGCCACTCGAGGATAAGGGTTAATGAGTTTGTCGGGAGAACAATGATACAAACATCTTGGAGATTGAAGACGATGGTTCAAACTGGGCAAAATTTGATTAAGAGGACAACTCAACAGGAATTTGTTAACATTGGACTTGAAAACGTCCATGTTGTAGTCAGGTGTGGTATTGTGTTCAACAGGTAGTTCTTGGAAAGAAACTCTGATTATGGAAGTTCTGTTTTGCTCTAGGTACACAGAAGAAGAAAGGAAAGTTATTTACAGTGGTTGTAACTAGACGAGTTTTTGCTGTGAAAATTAACCGGGGGGACCAGAGATTTGAGCTCAATCGCACATTAATCTATAATATTAGACAAAGATTGTTAAAAAAAAAAAACAATAAACAACTCATAATAGTTAGGAGGTTTTAACAACTTTTCTAGGGATCTTACTATTTTTATCAATTCTTGAGATAAAGGGAAAATCCCAAATTCATAAATGTGTGGATTTATTTCTGTCCCAGCTTTCTAATTGCATAAGTCATCAGAGTATAGAGGATATTTTTGCGGACAGACTCGTGTACTTGAAGACCTAAACGCATACGGCATATTATATTGGATTTATATTCAATATTTCATGTGATTGTTTAACATTTTCTGTGTAGCGATTAAACACAAAACCTATTGTTCTTGTCGTGAGCAAATGAGTAAGCAATTGTTAACATATTGAGTCAAGCCTTTTCTTATTCTTGGTCATCATTTTCTCATTATGTTTTTCTTTTTTATCAACTTTTTCTTTCTATTTTTCTCTTTTTCTTTATTTCTTTTTCTTTATTTAAAAAAAAAATGTCTTTTCTTTTTTCTTTCTTTCTCCTTTTCTCATTTCTCTTTTTCTTCCTTTCCTCTTTGTTTCTTTTTTGTATCAACTTTTTCTTTCTGTTATTTTTCTTTTTATCTCTTTTTCCTTTTTCTTTCCCTCCCCAAGTAATCACTGACCATTTTTGTTTTTAAGCGAACAAAACCAATTGGCAGACTAACTAGTTTGTCGTTTATTAGACAAACACTTTACTCGACTCTATTATTTTATTTGTTTCTTGAAAATGTCAGATTTGATGCTCAATGAATAACCTTTTCATTAAAACGAGTGACTCTTAATTCTTTACAAAAAACATTTTTATTACACACACACACACGCCCCACTCGTGGCTACTATGGTGCCTTGAATTATATAAGATTTATCTGGTAATCCAGAAAACCATGGCTGCTCATATAAAGATGTGGCAAACACCCATGTCATTAAGCCACACCAATGGAACAATAGTAATCCTTTTTTACTCTTTTGCCTGGCGATAGATCTGCTAAGTAGGCTACTGAATAAATGCCAAAGTGCCTACAACCTAAGCCAGGACTGTCAACAAGACCCAAAGAAAAGAGTCAATCACCTGCTCTTCATGGATGACCTCAAGCTGTATACCATCTTAGACATTGACTTAAGTCAACTCTTGTAGGTTGTACATACTTTTTCCAAAGATATTGGAATGAAGTGTGATATGGACAAATGTGTCAAGTGTTCCCTCAGTGCTGGGAATAAGGTCCACGTGGAAAACGTAGCTTGATGAAAATACTGACATTAAAGACTTAGAAGAACAGGAACAATACAAATACGTTGGCATTAAAGAAAATGATTCAATCCAACATGACAAGATGAGAGAGAAAATTGGCAAAGAATATATAAGAAAAATCTGCAAAACATAGCTTACAAGCAAAAACAAAATAACTGACAGTAACCAACTTGCCATGCCAGTGATAACATACAGCTTTAGCATTATAGATTGGTCACAAAAGGGCATTAACAGACTTTGCACAAAAAACAAGGAAAATGTCAACACTGTACAGAAACTAGTGTCTACCAAATCTGTATCTGCCCAAACCTTGTGATAGTACATCAACCTCAAGAAACAAGAGTCAGGAGAACAACCTCCATCACAAAACTGGCCAAACATCTTGGACAAGACTGTCTTACAAATGAGACAAATACCAAACAAGCATGCAATGGAAATAACCCCAAAAAGCCGCCGGAAATACACCAAAACCTTCCATAGTAGAAAACTGGAAGAATGGACCATGTATTTTCTGGAAGAACTATCCCCGGAATATATAGATAAGGAAGGCTCTCTATACTGGCTCAAAAGAGGATCGCTTCACTATGATCAGGAGAAGATGATAATGGCTGTCCAAGATCAAGGCTTGCTGACCAATGCTTTTAAGAAGATAAGTGGTCTCAGCAATGACAACAAGTGCAGGTTCTGTCACACAGAAGTAGTGAGTGTTAACCACCTGACATCCAGTTGTAAAGTTCTACTGGGGGACGGCTACTATACAATGCGACACAATGGAGTGTGCAAATATCTCCACTGGACCTCTGTAAAAAATTGAATATCCAGTGTAGCAGCAAGTTCTGGAAACATATATTAGAAATAACTGTTGGAAATAAGTCATACACCTTCCTAAAAAGATCTCTCGGTTGAAGTCTGAAATATCGGGTGAATGCCTAGCATCCGTTAGGATGCCCTATCCCCAGCAAAAAACAAAAAGATAAGAAAATTTAAGAAAAAAACAAAAAACAAACTAAAAAAACTTTGTTGAAAGCAACTCAACGATTGTAATTTTTTTATCAACTTTTCCAGAGATTTAACAGATCATAGATCCCTGAAAAGTTGAATTTTATATAACCATATTCATCTCTTTAGCAAAGGCCTGACAGATTGTACAGAATCACTTTCAACAGATGCACAACATTCATTTTCATTGTACATCAGTTTTTCAAACAAAAATATTGTTGCATGAAATAATTAAATTTATCTGACAGATAACTAAAAAAAATTGTCAAAAAAAATAAAAAGATTAATAATGAATAATATTTAGCGACGAAAGATTCTGAGTTACTAATTTAATATTTCGTGACTGAATGTTTTGTTTTGGTTGCTAATTTAATATTTGGTGACTGAATGTTATGTCTGAATTGCTAATTGAATATTTGGTGACTGAATGTTTTGTTTAGATTGCTAATTGAATATTTGATCACTGTATGTTTCGTTTTGGTTGCTAATTGAACATTTGGTGACTGAATGTTATGTCTGAATTGCTAATTGAATATTTGGTGACTGAATATTATTTCTGGGTTGCTAATTGGATATTTGGTGACTGAATGTTTCGTTTTGGTTGTGATTGGATATTTGGTGACTGAATATTATTTCTGGGTTGCTAATTGAATATTTGGTGACTGAATGTTTCGTTTTGGTTGTAATTGGATATTTGGTGACTGAATATTATTTCTGGGTTGCTAATTGGATATTTGGTGACTGAATGTTATGTCTGAATTGCTAATTGAATATTTGATGACTTAGAGCTAAGTGAATTTTGAAAAAAAAAAAAAAAAATAGAATGACCAAATCCCAAATTAATCTTTTTGCTTGTTCTCTCTCTATATCTATCTATCTATCTATCTATCTATCTATCTATCTATCTATCTATCTATCTATATATAAGTTAAATAGTATTTATATTATATTCCCTATTGTTTATAATGGACTGTTCCAGTCTTCTATTTTATAGTTAGTTTTATTACCTTGACTGATAAGAGAGACGAAAGGGAGAGTGATAGATACCATATAAATTAAGAGTGTGGATCAAAGAGAGAGGGTAAGAATTATAGACAGAAATCTTAGTAAGAGATGGGTAACTTGGTGATTAAATTCAAAATTATGGCTAATTAGAACAATTAAAACGGATTTTTTTCAAACATAACTTAATCCCAATGCCAAGGAATATTTTAACATTTTGTTTGATTAAAATATATAGAAAAAAGACCTAAGGGAAACAAACATTTATTAACTAAGCTTTAATATAATAGATATCTGAAACATTATGTTAAAAAAAAAAAAATTCTCATTCTATTTACCGGAGATATTTTTCCTATTTAGTGCGTAAAGTAAAAATTGAGAATTGTTCTTGTTCATAAAGCATTGTTGATGTATAGAAAATTTGAATTATTGAAAAATAATAAAACCATTAGAAGCCATACAATGCCATTTTTTATTTATTTTCATCTTAAATTTTTCAGCGACAGACACCTTCATCAAAGATAAAAGGCACTTTGGTCACTTTTTTTAGTTGTAGTTGATCCGTGGGATGTTTCAAATGGTATCGTAATGGTCTCCAACCAAGAACGGTCGCACATGGCAACGCCAAATGAAATAGAAATTAAGGATTGTTCTAGTTTAAAAAGCATTGTTGATATATAGAAATTTGAATTATTGAAAAATAATCAGACCGTTAGAAACCATACAATGCAAACAGTTTTTTTATCTCCGAAAAATTAAAATCAAAATGAAAAATATTTGCATTGTATGGCTTCTAACAGTTTTATTTTTCAATATTTAAGTAAAGCCATTTACTTCTGGGTGACTGGCTTGATATCTATTTTTAATGTGCACATTGAGACGATGAATAAAAAGAAATATGTCCAGGTTATCTGTAATGTAGGAATATTTAGTTAATGTAGAAGGGGAGGGGAGATTATTGATATTATATCTGCAGATGGTATAACATGTATTGGCTTGTCAAGAATTGATTAAAAAAAACAACTTGTTTTTCTAAGAGTAACGTTTAAAATAGATTTCTTTTTAGTCATCCACAAACAGCTGTTTCGTCATACCACGGCTCTTCAGTGGTGCTAGATGTCGCGAGTTTTTCAAGTTGAGGTTCAGAACCTGACCCTTTGGTCAGCAGATGTGATCTATCTATCTATACTAAAAGAATACCCATTACAGAACGGGTAAAATTAATTCCCTGTCCAGAAGTTTTGCACCACTTTTATATAAAAATCAAAATATACTTGTTCTAAACCTTATATCCAGAATCCTTATTCTAATTTTGATCAAAATCCATTACATGATTTTCATTCTAGAAAATGTCTAAAATTTAAGGCTTAAGTTTAAGGAGTCTTAAGAAAAAATTGAAATTCGGGTAATCTTGCTTAATTGATTTCTAATGGCTGGATTAAATTCAGTGCAAATCTGAAATATTTGAATTTTTAAATGAGGTTGTACCCATATTATGCGCCTAATAATTCTTTGAAATACTCTAAACAAACCGGAATTTGTGAAATATTTATGAATTAATGTTTAATACCTATTGTCAAAATTTAACAAAATTCGGAGGTATCTGAATTTTCATGAAAGGGGTTACACCCCCTTTTTTATTCCCTTAACATAAAACTAAATTAAATTAAACTAAATATAACTCGCATTACAACCACTTATGCCTAGCCTACCGTTTTTTTGTAAACAAACAAATAATAACGCTGTTTTTTTTGGGGGGTGGTTTTCGTCAAAAACTCGCTTTTTAATACAGAGAAAGATTTATTTTAAGAAATATTTATTTTTAATGTAGGATGCGTTTTTTTATTGACAAAACTTTTTTAGGTGCTTGTAGTTGTACAGAGACGGGTACATATGAAAAATGCTGAAAATCGCAGCTCCAATTAAATTAACCGGAAAACTCTTTGATATACTTATGTATCAAGCAAAAATAGGTGTGTACACCAAAAATTAGCAAAAACTATCGAGTAGAATTGTAATAAAAAATCAAAATCCGGTCTATCGTTTAATCGGGTTAGGCCATTGATTCAAGCAAAAAACACGAAATTCAGGGGGAGATAACTCAGTCTGTCATATTAACAAGTAATAAATCAATGGCATTCACCAAAATACGATGAAACTGATTTTTATTTTTAATTAAAATTCTACTTGATCATTTTTCCTACTTTTTGGTGAGTATACTTATTTAAATCTGATGCTAATGCATATAATAATGTTCTTTTATGGTAGTGATACTTTAATACTCCAGTGTCTCTGTACAATCACCTTTTTTAATAATCAAACAAAACATTGCAGAATTCTCGTTCTAAAATGTTTTTTTACCTGTGGGATTATCTCAAAGATAATGCCTATCAAAACAATTTCCAGATTATTCCTAAGATGAAGAGGGTAATCACACCAAAATCGAGTGTGTCAGGTGGTATTATTTGGAATCACCTGTCCTATCTCTCTCTCTTTCTAAAACACTTGATTTTTATTTATAGAAATAATTGCCATAGTATCTAAGAGTATTTGGTTAATTCAACTCTCTTGTGGAATTGGAGAAACAGTTTGCAATTCAGTACTTAAAAAAAATAAACAATAAAAAAAATAATGTCACTTTGATATAAATGTTTATTTTATTTACTAAAGCGTTTAGAATGATAAGCGTTTAGAATGTAAGTGCTTTGTATTTAAGAGGCGGCACGTTTCATTAAATAAAATATCGGATTTTTATAATCCTAAATGTTTATTTCAAAGATAAATAATCTTTGAATTTGTCTGGAAAAATATGTATTAAAACGAAGGAGAAAATGAAGTTTGCTTGTTTGTTTTTGTTCTTTATTTTTTAATAATTGCTAACCTTTTAAAATCTGAAGAAGATTAAAACTCTGGCTTAGGAGAAGTGCACTAAAATCAAGTGGTTGATTTTCTGTTCTTTTTAGAGATGACTAAAATGAGTTGTGGGGGGGGGGGACTGAAAGAGACAGACACTGAGACTGGTTTATAGACTAAAATAGTATCCAATTATTTTGCATAGTTTTACCAAGATTTATAAAGTTTTAATGTATGACGCATCCTCTGTACAAGCAAATAAATAAACCGAAGTGGGAGAGGGAGCGGTTACTTTAACCAAGGAGGTTATGTTTTACCTAGCATTTATGTATGTTTGTTTATCCGTCTCTTAGCACTTCACAATAACTATTGATCAGATTTTCACGGAAACTCTTTGCTTATGGACAGACGTGAAGAATCGTTTTGAAAACAATCAGAATCAAGTCTCGGTTTTAAAATAGCAGACTCCTGCAAAAAGTTGCTGACTCCCGACTCTGGATCCCCTATCTCTACTTATAAATAAGGAAAGTTTCATTTAATTTGGAAATTGATCCAGATCCGGTGACTGATTGTAGAATCATTTGAAGGAGTCTTCAACATTTCAATATAGTGTTTTGGAATATTTGAGATGAGGATTGATGATTTGTATTTCTGATTACTATTCTCATCTTGGTTGTCATTTGCACATTGACACATTCATTGGCCATTTGGCTAGGAGAAAAGTGTAGTATCTGTTCTGATGCTACACTTCATCTTTTCTGTCCTCGGTCAGTGAAGGAGAAATCCTTCTAGACTAAGGCAATTTTAATTTTTATCCCAATCCAGAGTACCCCTTTTTGGGGACCTGGATTTTCCCCAAATTGAAAACCGACCTTGTGTTTAACTCTTTAGTGTGGAGGCAAGTAAATAGGGACACGTGACAACGGATAAAAGGTATTGATTAACAATCCGTTCTAAGTGACGGTTTTCTGGTGGTTGAGGGTTCAATCCTTACTACAGGCGTTAATAACTAAAAATAACTTAATAATTAACACTTGTACCCGGTTATGGCTGATAGGATGAGAACAATCTACCCCTGTATATTAAGTAAACAACGAGAGCAGAAATCCCAATTGACATTTCCCAATTTGTCAAAAAAAAAAAATATAAACATTTTAAAAAGAAAAAAAACAATATTTGCAAAATAAAGAATTTTTCTATTTTTTTTTTATCTAGAGATATTGGACTTGGGTGTGTAAAAATAACATTTAAAACTGTATTTTTAGATTCAGCAGAAAAGTTGAAAATTCCATTAGAAGTTAAAAGATTGTTTTGTTTTTTATGGAAATCGCTACAGACAAGGCATGAAGCCACTTGATGTAAGGAGCTAACAAAAACGAAAGATAATTATCGCAAAGACAAGAGATGCCTATTCACCGTAGTCTTAAAGACCAAGGCTATAGGAAGGAGAAAAACAGTCAGCAGGAAGAGAGTTCCACAAAAAGCTACTGGAATAGGAAGCTGTATTACCATGTAGTATCAAAAGAGCGAATTGATGGAGACCACTAGACCAACGAGTCAAACGAGCTGGAACAAAGGAAGCAGGGAATAGATCAGACAATTCTAAGAGGGTTCCACATAAGTGTGTAACATAGATCTACCTTCAACTCTTCATAATGTAATGTTATCTTTGTTGAGGAGGATTCACTTGTCACTCGTAATTATGTTCCGAAGGCTCCCTAACAGAGCCCACTTGCGGAGCAAAGTAAGCCTCTTTCGTTTTCTGATCAGTTCACAGTAGATGCCTATTCACCAGAGTCTTGAAAAGACCAAGGTTATAGTTAGGAGGAAAACAGTCAACAGGAAGAGAGGTCCACAAGCCTGCAGTTCTTGGAAAGAAGCTACTGGAATAGGAAGCTGTATTACAATGAAGTATCAAAACAACAAATTAATGGAGACCACTAGACCAACAGGTCAAACGAGCTGGAACAAAGGAAGCAAGGAATAGATCAGGCAATTCTGAAAGAACACAGGTCATGATGGTATTTATAGAAAAGACTGAGACTAGTAACATCATGTCTGTGAGAGAGAGGGTGCAGAGAAGAAAGTATAAGGCCAATCAAATTGTAGTTGGGGGGCAGCTGCTTCCTCCCTAGCAGCCCACCACAAAGCACATTCAAGAGAGTCTTGGACAACTGTTTTGAGGATGTATATATATGTACATAACTTTTTCCCTTACAACTCTCTCTTTTTTACATGAAAGTACTTTTGTTTCCAATAATTTTTGATTCGTTTAAACAACATTGTTGGGTGGTTTTATAGAAGGCTTTATTATTAATTTAGCTTAAATTAAATTCACTTAACTTTCTCAATATTTTTTAAAAACAATAAAATTAGAAGAAAAAAAAATTCAAATTTTCTTTCAAATATATTTTGACATCAGTTTTTCAAAAAATATTTCATTACTTCTGCTGGTGAGGGGTGAGGTGAATTGGTGTAATGGATACTCACACAGACTACGCTGAGTTTAAATCCTCTCTGATCTACAAGCTGGTCCAAATTAAATACCACCTTCCCATTGAATCGTTAATAAAATTTATAATCCTTTCTGCAAGCAAACCATTTTTGGTACAAATAAACTTCAGTCTGTCTGACTTGTCCACCAAGTTTTAGTCATGAATGTCCAACAGTCTTTGTTTTATTGCCGATCAATAATATACACCGAATGTGCACCTCTGCGTTGCAAGCACACCTGGATACAACTGATTTTGCCTGTGACGGCTTTCCTATTTTCAGAAATAGTTTAGGTGTTGCTTTGATACACATTATCTTTTGAAATAACTCCACAGATAAAAATATAGTGGAAGCAAGATCCGGTGAGTGTGAAGCCCATTTAGGATCACATCTCCTATTTATGAGATGATCACCAAAGTGTTCCCGCAGTGATAAAACAAAGACTGTTGGACTTTCATGGCTAAAACTTGGTGGACAAGTCATGAAAAGACTGAAGTTTATTTATATCAAATATGGTTGGGTTGTAGAAAGGATTGTGAATCCTATTAACGATTCCATGCGTGGCATTTTTTTTAGGAGCCACCCTATTACGTGGCAATACTGTTAGGGAAAGGTATAAACTCTCAATTTCACCTCACCCACCCCGCTATAGATAAAATAACAGCTTGTGTTCCATAAATCATTTACAATGGGTAGTTTGGCATTAAATAACCCCCCCCCCCCCCCAAAAGGGTCGATAGGGTGTAAAACACACCAACCACTTTTTGTCTATTTTCTCTTAAGTGCATTTTAGGACATTATGCCATATCATGTCTGGTAGGCGATGTGGGTCTTTTGTCTTAAAGATCACCCTTAAAACTAAACCAAGTATTAACACACTCAGCTAAGGACTCTGAAGAGAACTGAAAGATTATCGCATGACTCCTGCTGCCAAAGCAAAGCGTCTCCCAATTGGAAAAACGAGAAGGGAGTGGCCAAGATATTGGATTTCATTTCTTGTTAATGTTGGCTTCAATAAAGACTTTGACTCTCTTCCAGGAATCATTTTCAAGGCAGTCTCTTCAGTTACAGCATTGCAATCAATAAAAACATGTTTTCTCCTCCTCCCCCTCCTTTCACCGCTCCTTTCCTTGTCTTCTCCCTCCAACAATAAGAGTTGCATCAAATATTTCAAAGTTGGATTATGCTTGCTTTTGTGCTACGGTTTTAATAAAATAATTTGGTTTTATGCTTATTTTTTAATTTATTCTTTACATACATTTTCTAAATTTTCAAAATATTTAATTTTCTAATGCCATCATACTGTAACGATATTTAACTTGATAATAAATAGGTTACACAAAATAAGGTTAGTGAATGCAATGTGTGAGGTAGGATTTGATAGCACCTGGAATTCGAGGCTGGGTTGTTTTGATGGGTTGTGATTTTGGCATGTCAGTGAATAAATTATTAAAATAGACATTTGTGTGTTGTTTAGAAAAGCAATGTGTAAAAATAAAAATAGATTTTGATAACTACAATGAACTGATCAGAAAACGAGAAAGGTTTACTTTGCTCCCCAAGTGGGCTGTTAGGGTGCCTGCTGAACATAGTGACGAGTTACAAATGAATCCTCCTCAACAAAGATAACATTACACTATGAAAAGTTGATGGTAGATCTACATTACAAAGTTATGTGGAACCCCCTTAGAATTGTCTGATCTATTCCCTGCTTCCTTTGTTCCAGCTCGTTTGACTCGTTGGTCTAGTGGTCTCCATCAATTCGCTGTTTTGATATTTCATTGTAATACAGCTTCTTATTCCAGTAGCTTCTTTCCAAGAACTGCAGGCTTGTGGAACTCTCTTCCTGCTGACTGTTTTCCTCCTACCTGAAGATCACTAGACCAACGAGTCAAATGAGCTGGAACAAAAGAAGCAGGGAAAAGATCAGGCAATTCTGAAGAACACGTCATAATAGTATTTATAAAAAAAAGACCGTCTGTGAGAGAGAGGGTGTAGAGAAGAAAGTGTAGAGCCTATCAAATTACAGATACTTTTCTGCACCTTATCAAGAACCCTCAAATGGGACAGAGATTCACCAGCCTAAATATAACAACAGTACTCCATACATGATCTGATAGTAGATTTGTAGAGATAACATCAGGTGTGAGAAAGTATTTGGAGCGATAGAGAGAACTGACTTTACGAGAAACAGAAAGAGCAATGGATCTAATGTATGAACTCCAAGAAAGATTTGATGAGAAAGAAGCAATTTCTGAGTAATAGCCTCTGTAAAACAGGTTTGTGAAAACGATAAGCCAAATGCTTAACTTGGATTCCTGAAATTTTAAAAGGTCCGAACTTGGCTCAAATCTTCTCCATAAGTAATAATTTATTATTCCAATATATAAAGTAGAGTCAGTCTCTTTCTCTATTTTTGTTATCAATAGCTTCTTTCTCTAAAATCAATATTTGATTCTGGTTCAACAGTTCTTTGGGTGGATCGTTGCACTATGTTAAGAACAATAAAATTGAATTCTATTTAATTCCAACCAAAAAAATATTTTGAAGAGTCAGAATTACTTTCATACGGACATCATCTTAAAGAAGGGATGCAATTCTGTATTCGTTAAGAGTTTGTTCGACCCCCTCCCCACCAAAAAAATTAAATATTTTGTAAAAACAAAAAAAATGCAATTCAAAAGACTACTGAGTAAGACCGGGTGGGTATAGCAAGTATTATACTATGTTATTTATAGCATTTTGATTTTTAAAGTAAATTGTGGGTGTTTTTTAAAGCCTCTGGATTAAACATGTTTCTGTTTCTTAATGATAGAATTCCAAATAAATTCAATTGAAAAAAAAAATGTTCTTAGTCTGACAGTTTTTAACTTTGATGCCTAAATCAATGAATTTATTATGACTCTGAATCCAGTCCTGATGTAAAGTTAACTTAGTCCTTTCTGAAGGTCATAAAAAGTTTAAAAAAAAAAAAAAAAATTTTTAAATCGATTTCTCATGAAAATAGGCTTGAAATCAGTTTCATAAAGGATGTAAAACAACCTTAAAAATGTAAGATAGTGTTCCTACCAGGATTGTGGAGGCGGAAAGTATAAGGTCCGACTCTGACTCCTAGGATTCCAAAAATTCTCACTTCGACAATTCCAACTCCTTATTTTAAAGTCTTCCAATATTCAGACTGTCTGTTGATTCTTTAAAGATTTAAATTATGACTCCGACTATTGTTTCAATTCCTACCAAACCCTTTTACTCTGACTACGCAGCCCGGTTCCTACCAAATTCTAACTCGGTGAAGATGACATTTAAAAGATATAAATATGTATGTGAAATTGTTTATTTGTTCACTATAGGTAAGCAAATACTTGATGTTAGAAATGTTAAAATGAATTTATAGTAAAACCTGGAGAAAATTATTTTTTTATCTTCCTCCCACGGCAGAAAGATGTGACATGAGGTTGGAAAGTGGGTATTGAAAAGCCAACGCCATAAAGAAAGAGCATTCTGGCCCACAAAAAATACCATAAACTAACCCCTTCTCAAAGCGCGAGAAGGTAATGTTTGGGAGGTTGGACCTCCTAGAACTGCACCGAACCATACCTCAGGGCCAGAAGATGTTACAACGGCCCACCCTCTGTCAGACTGATTGTCTTTGGACATTGTTGCATGCCAGGTTTCTCTGCCAGTTTACAACAAATGTTTTGGCATTAGGTAACCACCAATAAAGGGTTGATATGCCACAAAAAAATATTTGTTATAAATTATTAACTGGGAAAATAGTTTTTTTCTTTGTTTTGGGTTTTTTGTTGTTGGTTTTATGGATTTGAGAGAGAGATAAAGGTTACCTCTTAAATTCACTGCTTCACCGTTGGAAGAATGGAAAGAATTGTATTCCATGTAAGCCAGATTCAATTTTCTTTAATGATATGAATGGTTTGCATCAAAGAATTAGCGCCATGGTAGTTTGTTTTTTTTATTTTTATTTTTTTTAGCTGTATCTAACTTGGTGTTGTAAATAACAGATGGAAGAACCGTTAACAAGTAACAATGATTTATTGAATGAGAAAGGTAAATTCAGAATAGTTCTTTTGATTATTCCTAGAGTGAATCAGCAAACTTATAAAGTAGTAAAAATAAAAAAAACAAACTGAAAGAAATTGCTTTCTTGGTATGCAGAAAAAACACAAACAGTAATAGAGCCCCTCTCTTTTTCTCTCTCTCTCTCTCATATATATATATATGTGTGTGTGTGTATATATATATATATATATATATATATATATATATATATATAAATTAAATATTTATGTCCACAGACAAGGGCTTGTGTCATCTTATAAAGACTCATCAGTGTGGCTATATACAACTGACCCGCCGACTCCACCGTTCAAACCTTAAACCTCTGGTCTGATAACCCAACATCTATATCAATGCGCCAAACGATTCAGTTGTACGAATGAGAAGTATAAATACTGCATTTTATCAGTACAACAAATTGTCTCTCAAGAGTATTCAATCTCAGCTTTTGGCAGGAGAGACAACCTTTGCATTACAGCTTTTAATCGAAGCAATTAATTTATCTCAAACAGTGCCCTAAGTACAAACGGATTCTATACATCATCTTTTTCCTGGATTACAAAGTATGCACTTTGATGTGCAAATAATTCCCATTTTATCAAGGTATTTGACATTAGATCATTATTGTGATTTTTGTGGCTTCGGTAGAGAATCAACTTGTTTTCTTTTTTTTCGAACATTGTTGTTTTTCTGGCTACATATGAAAGATGTTTGAGAAATACCATTCTGATGAGACACTGTTTAGACAAATTTTATATTGCATTGTATGACTGAAAATAAATATTGTCTTGAAACAGCTGTAATAAACTTTAATATCTTTGTGTATACACTTTATTTGAAATATGATTTGAAAATAATTTTAATCATTAAAAATAGATATGTATACTCAACTCTATCTCACTAAATATTGAGCTGTCGTTTTTTTTTCAAGTTAATGATAGATCTTTGTTTAGAGTTTTCTAATGGATTTAAGTTTGAATATGTGTGTGTATGTATATATATATATATATATATATATATATATGTGTGTATGTATATATATATATATGTGTGTGTATGTATATATATATATATATATATATATATTATATATATGTATATATATATTATAGAAATATACTCATGGCAGGTATATAATACTAAGTTCTACGTATGTGTTGAGCACTGAGGAAAATACTACTGAAAAAATGTCATATTCTGTTATGCTAAATTTGAATTAATCAACGTTTGTTTCCCTAAGGTGTTTTTCCTATACAACATAAAATAGATTCTAAAATATAGCTTAGTTTGGGATTTAGTTATGTTTGAAAACAGAATCTGTTTTAATTGTTCTAATTAGCTGTAACTTATAATTAACTAAACAAATCACCCATCTCTCTCTTTCTCTCTTAGATATCTATATATTTCTTTCACCTCTCTCACTCTATGTTGATCTAACCACTTTCTAATATTTTTTAATATCATTGTGAGCATTTTGAGAAAGAATTACTCTCTCTTTCCAGATAATTTACAGTGTGTTCGTACACACCATAAACACAGATGTAAATTAGATAGCAAAATAATAGGTCTGTTTGCTTCTATATTTTCCATAAGGATAATATAGAAGTAAAGAGACTTATTATTTTTCGTTATGCAAGAACAATTTCTTAACAGATAAGTCACAGTTTATGAATTTTCAAATGAAATCAAAGTGGAACAAATAATGGTAGTGGTTGTGACCCAACGGGTCACGGGTAGTCGAGTTTTATAATATAACTATGTATATCCTCACCTATAATAAAGACCAATGTGTATTTATTTGTATATAAATAAATATATATACTTCCATCCCGTCATGCAAAAGTTAGCAAGTAAAACGCATGCCCTTTTCTAGTCCCAGGACGAAACAATTTCAAGTAGTGAGAGGAAGAGAGAAAGCAAATAGCAAGTCCGACAACCACCTCAGACTTACCTTGCCACCTGAAATGAATTTGGAAAGAAATCCTTCACTCTACAATAAAAAGTAAATGGTAGGGTTTTTTTTTTTTTAGGTCATCAGAAATGATGATGTACAGGGTGTTGCAGCAAAATCCGACACTTGACAAAAAGTAAACAAAATAAAAGAAGGTGCTGAGGAGCGTGGTGAAACCCTGGATGGATGAGATCGCTGCCGGACACCTCTACCTACCAGCAGGACTCCGCTTGTGCACACAAGTCCAAGACAACCCAGGTGTGGCTGCTCAACAATATTCCTCACCACTGGTCGACGGACTTGTGGCCGCCCTCTTGACCATTTTTTTCTGGGGTGTGATCGAGGCCAAGACCAACAAGCACACCCACAACATGGTCAACTCTCTGAAGGCTGCCATCGTGGAGGCGTTTGCCGCTATAGACAAGAACATAGTCGCCAAAGCGTGTGACTCATTTCGCGCCTGGGTATCTTCACCGGCGGCGGTTACATTGAAAAATAATGTAGTATGTAACTGTTTCTAAATAAACTGTCAGGTATCTGCATATACAACTTTCGTTTTTAAGGCCTATTTTGTTTTTTGTTGTTTTTTTGCCACGTTCGGATTTTGCTGCAACACCCTTTATATATGAAAAATGAAATTACTAACATAATTCTATGATTTTTAGATGAATGTTTGTAATATATCTAGATAAATAGTGATTGCAAACACTGGCGAAGCATAATTTTTTTATTTGTCATTTTTGATGGAGACTATACACTAGTATTATATATGTATGTCTCCTATTTGCTGCTTTGACTTCTTTTTTTCTCTCCATGAAAATGAAAAAAGCATAGTTTCCATAACTGTAGAACTTCAGTCTTCCAGGTTAAATCTTTTTCTTTTTTGTTTGTTCTTACTTTTGTTAAATAAAATAAATCTGAACATTTTTTTTTTCTTTTAATCTTTCAGATTTTGGATACAAGCATGCTTGATATCCGTCGTGTGTTCTGCAAAGAGTCTGGGACGAACTTGCAGTTTGAGGTTGGAGAAAATCACCCCATTTTTGGCTCTAAGCTTGAGGTGAAATTACCGTCAGATGAAAAACTGAAGTAAGTTTCTTAATGTATTCTTATTTTTCTATATATTTCACTTGAAGTCATCACAGCCATTTCTAAAAATATTTTTGTACAACATATTCCAAATTTATTATCTCATTTGAAGAATCTAAGCTCTCTAGACTGTAAGCATTAAGGGCTCATGAGCCTGTCCCAAATCTATGATACAAGGGAGGGGGGGTCACTAGGAGACTAATCTTCGTAAACAGACCAATGTGTTAATTTTTATTTTTTTATGACCAAAAATTAGAATTATGTAATTTTCATGAAATTGTCAGCATTTATTCAATAAATTATGTATTTAATAACAAATACAAGTTTTCAAATTTAATATTATTTTCAAAAAAGTTGAAGTTTGACAGAATTTATGTTTAGGCCAGATTAATGCACATCCGTAGTAGTTACTCTTGTTCTCTGTTTGTTCGGCTTATTCCTTCCTCTTCTTTCCTTTTCACTTCCTCCTAATCCTTTTGTACCAAGTGGAAATGGGACATACTGAACTCAATTGCTCTGTCTGACGTCTGCACAGTTGCACCATGTGGTCCTGAAATAATAATTTTTAAAAAATTGGCTCACATATTCATTTCTTGTATTCAATACATACACTATCATTTATCAGCGTGTGCCTCTTTCTGTATGTTTATCTTTCCAATATTCGACAAACAACAACCACATCATTCCTTTTGCCATCAAATCACTTCAGTTCAATAAATTATTTATTTTATAAGGAATACAAGTTTTCAAATTTAAAATCATAATGATTTCCAAAAGAGTTCAAGTTTGACAGAATTTAAGTATCGGACAAATTAGTGAAAAACAAACAAAAAAAAATAATAGATCATAACGAAATTTGGGGTCATTGGATATTTTATGTATGATAAGCTACATCCTAAGTAGCTATAACTTTTAGTGGAAGTTTGACGGGATTACAGTTTATTAGTGTGATTGCGAGTGTTGGAAGTGGATAGAGTAAGTTAAAGGAATCTGCCATTACTAAGCAGCAGAGCATTATCACTGTTGACTAAGGGAAACTATCAAGCATGTGTACACTGCGATTATGTATGGATGTTAAACCCGGCCAGTGAGGGTTGCGGACATGCGTTGCATGGAGAGAAATGACATGTGAATATGATGGATGTGTAATGTGAGTCTTAAAGACAGGCTTAGATTTGATAGCCTCAGAGGAAGATCAAATCTGGACAGTATAGGGAGATGTGTGCAGAACAGGAGACTTCGATGGTATGGCCACATTGAAAGAATGGATGAGAGTTCTTGAGTTAGTATATGTAGAATAGTCGAGGTAGCAGATCCAGTTCACATGAGTAGGCCAAGGAAAACATTGGAAGAATTGAATTGAGAGATAGAGGGATCAATATAAAATGGACGTTAAATCAAATATAATGATGATGAGATTAGCGCATATGTGCAGTAAGTATTTTCTTTTTTTAAGCTACTGTTAAAAGTGACTTAATATAATTTTTTTGTTCCTACATTGTAAGCAAGGAGACCAAAACTAAGGTGCCCTCCATGTCGGTGTTCCATTTCTTATTTAGTTATTTGTTTTGAGTTTCTTTTGTCAGTAATTGAACTTTCGACTTCTGGGTAGAATTCACTTTCAAATATCTCTTAGCTAAGATAGGAGAACAGTTGTAAAAGTACATTATCAAACACGGATCTCATCGGTGGTCAATTTAACCCTGATGTTGGAGCAATCCATACTCATCAGAAAACAATTAAACAAGATTCTCTGAATTCAATTTTTTTCTTAAGACCCCTTAAGCTTAAGCCTTAAGTTTTTAGACATTTTCTAGAATCAATGTCATGTAATAGGTTTTGGTCAAAATTGGAATAAGAATCGAGACGTAAAGTTTAGTAGCATTATATCTTGATTTGAATCTTCATAAAGGGAAATAAGTGGTTCAAAACTGTTCTGTTTGGGAAATTAATTTTACCCATCCTGGAACGGGTATTCTTCTAGCATATATATATATATATATTATTATTATTACCTACAGACACTGGTGTTTGATGCTGATGCAATCATCAGTGTAGGAGATGCTAATCACTGCCGGTCGAACGATCTAAACCCAGTTACAAAGTCACCTTTAATTTTGCAGCCTGATATTCAACCCCTAGGCCAACATTGATTAACACAACAAAGGGAATTTAAACTATACAATTTCAAATCAAGCAAATATATACAGCAAGCTAAGTCAGATAGTGTTCTACTGCCAATATCTATATGGGTTTATTTTGAAAATAATATTTATTTATTATAAATAATTATTCAAAGCTCTCACACGATTAAGCACTTTAAGTTAAGTTGACAACAAGCTGTCAATCTGCGTAATGCTACGCCTATTGAGCTCTCTCTCGACTGTTTGCTGGATAGCTGCTGTGTTTGCGATTTATATGTTAACTTCCCATTTCTAGAATGTACGTTGGAGCAGTGGTATGCGCCTTGGCTACTGAGTCAAACATGACTTTCGTATCAGGGTTCGAACTGTATGACCAGCGAAGATTGTCTCCTCCCATATTGACGATTGCAGGTTTGGCATGAAACACTAGTGTATATGGGTTTATTTTGAAAATAATATTTATTTATAAATAATTATATAGGTATATGTACTCTAGATGGCTAACCTACTTGGTATAGAGTGAATGAAACTTGAAATTTGCCTCTGATGATCTGGTCATTCTATCCATATGTCTGATAGAAATTTGGCAAATAAATGTTTCTCTCTTAAACTCTGTACTAGTCAAAGAAATCTATTGATTCTCATGGTCAGACACAATGATTAATTTAAAACCTTTAATGATGCAACATTAATACAAAAGACTGGGAGGCCATTGCCTAGAATACACAATATCAAAAGTATTCAAGGATGAGTGAGTTCAGTTTGAAAGGGTGAGCATACCTCTGTTCCTTGTAAATATCAGTAATGTGTTTTCAATTCACATCAAACTCAGTCTGTCTCTAGCCAGGCTTAAGTCATATGCAAAGTGACTTGTGCAGAAACCTTTTTGTCCAGTTGATTTATCAATGGATTGGATGAGTATTGACATAATGACAATCTGGGCTGATAGCCATCATCTTTTTGATAAATGATAAAATGGGAAAACTTACAAAATATCCATACATTTTTTTTTTCCCCCTTAAAACTTTTTCAAAAGCAAATTTGAGAAACCCGAATATCGTACTTGTGTTAGACTCTGTCAAGCAATCTGTTTTCTTGAAGTTGACAGGAAGTTTGCTTGGAAGAATTCATCTGGTATGAGCTTTCAGTAATTTTGGAATCAAAAGAAAATAACAATCCGCAGTATCACCGAAGCAGTAGAGAGAACATCAAGTTGGTTGTGACTAAAAGATAAAAAGCGGAGAACCATGGGTCATAGTAGCTAGCTATCTGGACACCATCAACCCCGGCTGAGTGTATGGTGTTAAAAGATCTGAAATGCCCAATTGTTCCATAAACGTCACTGACGATATGTCCGGATGCAACGGATTGTTATGTTCATGGTAGGTGTTTGACAGCACTCCAATCCATGCTCCCCACCTCGATAAACATTCACAGCAAGAACTCACCTAGCTACAATCACAGAAATGAACTTTCCTTTCTTCCTCTCTATACCAAAAACTAAACGGAACTTCCACAAAGTTTCTTTCTTTGGACATCCTATCTGTAGAACAAAATACCATGAGGCTGCTTCCCAACCAACAACAACATGGTCGTCTTCAAGTCTAATGTAAGCAAATACTTTTGAGCCATCTTATCTGTCCCATGGTCTGGATGACCGTTTGGGTGCCAAAGATGACTTGACAACCAGATTTCTTCTGCTTTCCTGAGCGTGCTACTCAGCGCCAGTCCTGTCCACTCACGGATGTTGTCCTCCCACCTCTTTTTTTGTCTGCCCCTCCTCCTTCCTCCCTGTACAGTTCCTCGCAGGATTGTCTTTGCGAGACCTGATGATCATGTGACATGGCTGTTAATCTTTTTTACAATGGTCAGTAGATCCTCATATGGTCCGACTGCTTGTCTAAATGTGTTCTTAACTTCCTCATTCGTAATATGGTCCCTGCATGAGATGTTGAGTATTTTTCGGAAGCATCTCATCTCTGTAGCCTGTATCCTTCTCTCCAAGTCCAAAGTTAGGGTATATAATTTGCATGCATGCAGAAATATGGAGATGGAAAAGTATAGAAAATGTTAAATGATATAATTTCTGTTTATATATATATATATATATATATTAATGATAATTTCGAATATTCAAATCCAGTTCGCGAAATAAATATTTAACAACGTCTGTTTATGTACACACGTTTCTGAAAATCATTTTTATTACCAAAATGACATTTAAATTAAGTTTCCAAATCCTAAATTTTCTTCATCAGCATATTAGAATTTATCAATTACAATTTTGAGTAATAATTATACGAAGCATACGAATATACCAGAGATCACTAAAAACATTTACACGTGAATGATTCTAATATTTGAAATTATAATTACTGTTTTGAATTTTTTTACCCTATTAATATATAAAAGCTCCAATTGATATAACCTATTAATTATTGAGCTTATGTTTAATTGCGATATTGAAATGTATCCTAGGTGTATAATATCTATTTTATACTAAAATTATATATGAATTAATCTTACTCAAGAAAGAAATGTTTTAATTTATTAACTTCAATTTTTCCTTAAATATATGCAATATATATATATATATATATATATACACATACACTAGACCACCCTTTACCCATATAGCATTTGTTATATATACTATTAAATATATAATTTCTTAACTTTGACATTGGTTGATATATATATATATATATATATATATATATATATATATATATATATATAGTCCAAGATGCAACATATTGGTATCAAATATACGCATATGTCCCTTACAATTATCAGAATAGGATGACAAGAATTTTAATGCTTCCTTATTTAGTCGACTTGAAGTTTTTTTTTTAATTATTTAAAAAAAAAAAAGAATTGAAATGTATTCCACAAAATTTAGCATGAAGTTATGATGACTGACTGAACCAGATTTTGAGAGGAAGAGTCTGATTTCTACCCCCAAAAGGTGAAATGGCAATATCTTTGAGCAAATATCTCAAATTTCCTCGATTAATTTTTGCCAAAAGTCATTAAAAGTTAGGATTTGATGGATGGAAGAGAAACCTGGCCAGTCAGGGTTGAGGACATGCGTTTCATGGAAAGAAATATGAGAATGATACAATGGATGTGTAATGTAAGTCTTAAAGACAAACTTAGATCTGATGACCTTAGAAGAAGATTAAATCTGCATAGTATAGGGAAATGTGTGCAGAACAGGAGACTTTGAGGGTATGGCCAGTTTGAAAGAATGGATGAGTTTTATGGTTAGTAGATTTAGAACAGTTGAGGTAGCAGGGTCTGATAAGGATGGATTTGAGAAAAAGAGGTATAAATAAAGACCCTGGGAAAATAGTTCTTTTTTTGTTTTTGTTTTTATGAATTTGAAAGAAAGAGATAGGTTAGTTTGGAAGTCAATTTCTAAAAGCCGTCCAACACATGCCAACTTGTAAAACAGAGGTTAAACCAAATATGATGATGACGATGATATGAAGCAAGTACTGGTGACTCCAGAAAAACTCTAATTTACTCCCAAATATTTAAAAGTACTCTTATGAGGTTTCCTGCCAAATCTAACAAAAGTTGTGATTAATGGCTGTTTTCATTATTCAAGTCATAGTGATCACAGGGGAGACAACTCTTGCTTTATATGCTCCTCTCTGGGTACATCGTTTTTCTTTTTCACTAGTTTATACCCGCTCCTTAAACTGTGTTGAAACAGTAACTACGTATTTTCTATCTTAAACTAGCTCTACTCCTTTATAGCTAGTACGGAAAAAAATATTTGAAATTTCATGAAAAAAACGCTATTTAGTATTTTTTTTTAATGGAAATTGCTCCAGACAAGGCATGAAGCCACTTGATGTAAGGAGCTAACAAGAACAAATATGGTTATCACAAAGACAGGAGATGCCTATTGGACTTAGTTTTGAAAAAACCAAGGTTATAGGTAGGAGGAAAACAGTCAACAAGAAGGAGAGTTCCACAAGCCTATAGTTCTTGGAAAGAAGCTACTAAAATAGGAAGCTGTATTACAATGAGGTATCAAAACAGCGAATTGATGGAGACCGCTAGACCAATGAGTCATACGAGCTGGAACAAAAGAAGCAGGAAATAGATCACATAATTCTGAAAAAAAACATGGCATAATAGTATTTATAGAAAAGACTGAGACTAGCAACATCACTTTTGTGAGAGAGAAGAGGTGCAGAGAAGAAGAAAAGGTAGAGCCAATCAAATTACAGATATGTTTCTGCACCTTATCAAGAACCCTCAAATGAGACAGATTCACCAGCCCTAATATGACAACAGTATTTGCATGAGAGAGTAAGTAACTATGATTAATATAGTTATATATTGTTTTTATTGGAAAAAATCATTAAAATTAATTGGACTAATACTGAATACCTTTTATGTCTACTTTATTTTGCGGATTATCAAAAAAAAAGGGTTCACTTAGTTTCAAAAGTATTTATATCATGTTTTCTTATGTTCATTTCTTTAAATTTAGAAAACACATATCCAGTTAAAAAAAACTTTTAGACTTACATGAGATTCGAACTCGGGTATTGATATTAGTATGGTATACTCTGCCTATTCCTTTTTTATCAACCAATCACCTGTTTCTATTTGCTTATGAATAAACAAACTCCCCAAAACACCATAACTTTTAATTCTGACAGCTGTCATATCAGTGCACGTTAAAATTTTATCAGATTTCATATGCTTCTTTTTATTGATTCTAATATCAAAGAAGAAAATATGCAACATTCTCAATATTTTATGCTTTTATATATTATTATACTAAATGTGAGTTAATCAAGATGTTAGATAATGGGTGAGTACATTTGCTAGTATAGATTTTAGTGCAGGTGAATGAGTGTGGGTCCAAGTTACCTTGCCATATGTGATACAAAAGAAGTTGAAAGAGTGTATTGAGAATAACTTGTCACTAGTGGGAGATTTAACAAGTGGGGTCAGAAGAGGGCACGGCTAAGAACGATTTGTAGATGAGAGCCCACGAATGTGACATCATGGACGAATATGAGGAAGAACGGTTCGATTTGGAATGAGACCCATATTGGAAGTTGAAGCAGATGGTTGCAAAAAAACAATGACGGATTAACTGGAGAATCTCATGCAGCGATGGGTGCTGATCTGTCTGTCTATCTGTCTGTCTGTCTGTCTAGCTAATAGTTACTTAGGTTAATATAACTGCCTCTCTCCTTTATAGTTAAGAGTAAATTGTATTGCCGATAACTTAATATTTTTCTCTCAGTAAACCTCCATTTGCAGATTCTGTCTATATCCTAATTCTTCTTACTATACCTCAACAAAGTTATGCGAACAACGGTGTCTAGACACAGATCATACAAATCACAGAACGATGGCAAGAAGATTCGGAGAAACGACGACACGGTCCCGAGGAAGAAAGAAACAACGAAGAATCAACACAGCTACGAAGAGGAAAGAAACAAAAGGGACAATGTAACAAACGTTTGTTTCTCTAAGGCTTTTTCCTATATATTTTAAGAACATAAAACATTCTAAAATATAATCTGTTTTAACTGTTTTGATTAACCGTAAATTATTAACTGAACAAGTCACCTATCTCTCTTTTAGCTATCTATGTATTTCTCTTGGCCCTCTCTCATTTTTTAATGTCTCTGAGCATTTAACAAAAATGACTCTTTTTCCAAGTAATTCACATAGTGTGTTCGTACACACCGTCAACAAGTATGTAAATTAGATAGCAAAATAAGTAGCTTACTTTCGATATTATCCATAAGGAGGTAATGCCTGGGAGGATGGTATCATGGCGAATGAATGAACAGATAATATGGGGTGGGGGGGAATATCACATGGCAGGCATCAAACGGAAAAGACCCAAAGCCGATTTTTCATAAATAAATTCTTAAGATATTTGAAAATATTTAAAAAAAATTTTTTTAAATAGTATGTTTAACCCGGCATATCAGAAGAATACCTTGACTCAAAGTCCGCAGCAAACGGTGTCCGGTCAGATTCAGTTCCTAATATTAAACTTCATCCATAATATAACTTCCGGTGAGAATTTCAGTTTCCAAAATTTATTAATTTATTTATTAAACTGTTAGGTAGAAAGTACAGAATAGTAAACAAAGCTCCCCCCCCCCCCCGGTCCATGTTAAGAATGCCTTTTTAAATAATAACGTTATTATTTCAGCACGGTCAGTAAACTGCAGAGGATTTTATAGACAGCCATTCTTAACATGGAGAGGTAGGGGGATTTGTTAACTATTCTGTACTTTCACTTAACAATTTAATAAATAAATTAAGAAATAAAAAATAGTACAAAAACTTGGCAAACCACAAGAGTAAGCGACCAAAAACAGGAAGTCTTTAATATCAGGAGCTGAATCTGACCGAACACCATTTGCTGCGGACTTTGAGTCGGGAAATTCTTCTGGTTTGCTGTTTAACCCTTATCCTCGAGTGACTTTTGGCCTTGAAAATAATGATCCATTAGTAAAAAAACCCTGTATTGATTGATATCAAGTTTAAATGCTGAAAGAGATGAAAATATGAATATTATATATGTATATATATAATTTATTTAGATACTGTATATTACAGATTTTAGCAATGTACCGCGGTTTCATCCAAAAGGGCAGATTTAACAACAATGACGTTGTTGACGCCATTCCTTATCGGGACGGGACTACAATCATTTCAGCTTGCCGATGATTCCACTGGGCACAGAGATTTACTAAAGATGTCTAAATCTGCCCTTTTGGATGAAACTGCAGTACATTGCTGAAATATGTAATATACGGTATCTAAATAAATTATATTAGCTCTCTTATATGTTCAAGCACTTTATTTGATTTCTTTTCATATACAACCTAACACACTATATATATATATATATATATATATATATATATATATATATATATATATATATATATATTTATATATATGTATTTTATATAAATTTTTTAAAACTTCAGACAAAAGTTTATACAGTAGTTCAATAGTGTATAATGCCGTTAGAGTGCATAATAAAATAATATGATGATAGTTATTCCGAAAACATTCCAGATTTCCTTGAAAAACACTTTATTTGCATACAATTGTTTCTACCTATCTCAAACGTATCGATTTTCATGATATACAAAAAATCATGATCACTTACGAAAATGGTTTCATCA
This sequence comes from Sepiola atlantica, assembly GCA_963556195.1. Taxonomy (NCBI): domain Eukaryota; kingdom Metazoa; phylum Mollusca; class Cephalopoda; order Sepiida; family Sepiolidae; genus Sepiola; species Sepiola atlantica. Next base: position 84,756,394 of record OY744519.1, on the reverse strand, counting down.
GTTCATATATATATATATTACCCACAATCAGGCTGAAAAAAAAAAGTTTAAAGTGCATCTATATTCATTTAATTTATGTATTCCTTTTTTTTTCCACTCGAAACCAAAGGGAGTTTTATACTCAATTCTATGTACTTGTATTTAAAAGTTCCAGATATTTTTTGCCATTTCACTTTTCCTTCGTAATGTTTACAGTCGATTGACAAACCAAAACAACACATCAAAATTTACATATAAATTAATAATTGGTTTGCACCACCTTAATAGTCTATAAGCTTATTTTAGCTCTGTTTCTTCGTTCTTTTCTTCATTTTTATCATTTTTTACCTTTATCATAAGTGTACAATTCACCATATTGCTTTTATCAATCTCATATAAATCACTTCCGGCCAATATCCCAAATAATTTCAGTAATAATCCGATTAAATAACTAATTTTATTTTATTTTAACTATCATTATATCATATTACATCATTACTCATTATTATAGTGTAAAAAAATACAAAGAAAACACCAATTCAAAATTTATATAATTAGTATTTCCGGTCATATCACTTCCGGTCTAATCATAAATAATTTCAGTAGTAATCTGCTTAAAACATTATTTCCAAACTAATTGTTTATTTTAACTTTCATTTTAGGCTATTTCGTCTGTAATATTTTTAAAATGTAAAAAAAGAAAAAAAAACATGTGCTTCAAAATTTACTCAATTAGTACTTCCAGTAAAATTTAGATCCTATTATTTTTAAGATACACGATTTATAATTTCAATACTTAATTATTATTATAAATATAGTTAATATTATTTTTAAGAACATTTTGTATCGATCCTACAACTAAATGAACATCCGGTTATCCAGAAAATATTATTCATTCATCCCAATATTATTTTTTCACTTAGTTTTTATAATGATTATTTTAATAATAAATTATATGAATATTATAAATCATCATCATCATCATCATCATCATGATCATCATCCTTCTCCTTCATGACTAATATATATATATAGTGGTGGTATTATCTGCTGCCGTTTTCTTATTTAAACTTCATATTTGTTTTCATATTTTTTAATTTAAGATCTTATATAAAACGGTTGTTATTTGGATCACATGAGGGAATTGGTTTTGAATAAACTTTCTGTTTGTATAAAATGTTCAAATGAATGAATTCAGACAAGATTTGAATAATTTTGCTGAACCAATATTTGACTCTAAACACTGTAAAATAAAACCGACATTTATGGTCAAATTCTATTTCCGTTATAGAAATGCTCTCCTTATCTGTGATAAGTAAGATGAAACTAATCATAGAATCACTCGAGCCGAAAAATCGTTGCATAAAAACAGAAAAATCAGTTTAAAATTGTTTCTCAGAAAAAAAGAAAATCCTTATTTTTCTTTACATTGAATTTTGTTTTATAACCTAAAAAAAATGCATATCATTTTTTTTTCAAAATGGATGAAGGCAAGTAAAAAAAAAAATTCTATTTTTATCTTTCATGTTTTATCATTCTCGATGTTGATACATGTCAAAGTTCTTTGCATTTTTTCCACTTCTTTCTTTGTAATTCTATTTTAATTCTATCTATCTAATTAGCTATCTTTCTTGCACCACTCTCTCTCGCACGCGCGTGCCTCTTCTCTGTCTTTATCCTTTTCATTGTCTATTTTTCTCTTTGTCGTTATCTTCCTGTTTCTCTCTTAGCCTCCCTCTCACTCTCTCTATTCCTACCTGTCTCTCTTGCTCTTTGCCTACCTGTGTGTGTGTCTCTCTCTCTATCTTTTCCTCTCTCTCTATCTTTTCCTCTCTCTCTATCTTTTCCTCTCTCTCTATCTTTTCCTCTCTCTCTATCTTTTCCTCTCTCTCTATCTTTTCCTCTCTCTCTCTCTCTCTCTTTATTTTCCTCTCTCTCTATCTTTTCCTCTCTCTCTCTCTATCTTTTCCTCTCTCTCTCTCTCTATCTTTTCCTCTCTCTCTCTCTATCTTTTCCTCTCTCTCTATCTTTTCCCCTCGCTCTCTCTATCTTTTCCCCTCTCTCTCTCTATCTTTTCCCCTCTCTCTCTCTATCTTTTCCTCTCTCTCTCTCTATCTTTCCCCTCTCTCTCTATCATTCCCCTCTCTCTCTATCTTTTCCCCTCTCTCTCTATCTTTTCCCCTCTCTCTCTATCTTTTCCCCTCTCTCTCTATCTTTTCCCCTCTCTCTCTATCTTTTCCCCTCTCTCTCTATCTTTTCCCCTCTCTCTCTATCTTTTCCTCTCAATCTTTTCCTCTCTCTCTCTATATATCTTTTCCCCTCTCTCTCTCTATCTTTTCCCCTCTCTCTCTCTATCTTTTCCCCTCTCTCTCTATCTTTTCCCCTCTCTCTCTCTATCTTTTCCTCTCTCTCTATCTTTTCCTCTCTCTCTCTATCTTTTCCTCTCTCTCTCTATCTTTTCCTCTCTCTCTCTCTATCTTTTCCTCTCTCTCTCTATCTTTTCCTCTCTCTCTCTCTATCTTTGCCCCTCTCTCTCTATCTTTGCCCCTCTCTCTCTATCTTTGCCCCTCTCTCTCTATCTTTGCCCCTCTCTCTCTATCTTTGCCCCTCTCTCTCTCTCTCTTTGCCCCTCTCTCTCTTTGCCCCTCTCTCTCTTTGCCCCTCTCTCTCTTTCTATCTTTGTCCCTCTCTCTCTTTCTATCTTTGTCCCTCTCTCTCTTTCTATCTTTGCCCCTCTCTCTCTTTCTATCTTTGCCCCTCTCTCTCTTTCTATCTTTGCCCCTCTCTCTCTTTCTATCTTTGCCCCTCTCTCTCTTTCTATCTTTGCCCCTCTCTCTCTTTCTATCTTTGCCCCTCTCTCTCTTTCTATCTTTGCCCCTCTCTCTCTTTCTATCTTTGCCCCTCTCTCTCTTTCTATCTTTGCCCCTCTCTCTCTTTCTATCTTTGCCCCTCTCTCTCTTTCTATCTTTGCCCCTCTCTCTCTTTCTATCTTTGCCCCTCTCTCTCTTTCTATCTTTGCCCCTCTCTCTCTTTCTATCTTTGCCCCTCTCTCTCTTTCTATCTTTGCCCCTCTCTCTCTTTCTATCTTTGCCCCTCTCTCTCTTTCTATCTTTGCCCCTCTCTCTCATTCTATCTTTGCCCCTCTCTCTCTTTCTATCTTTGCCCCTCTCTCTCTATCTTTTCCTCTCTCTCTCTATCTTTTCCTCTCTCTCTCTATCTTTGCCCCTCTCTCTCTATATCTTTGCCCCTCTCTCTCTCTATCTTTTCCCCTCTCTCTCTCTATTTTTTCCCCTCTCTCTCTCTATCTTTTCCCCTCTCTCTCTATCTTTTCCCCTCTCTCTATCTTTTCCCCTCTCTCTATCTTTTCCTCTCTCTCTCTATCTTTTCCCCTCTCTCTCTATCTTTTCCCCTCTCTCTCTATCTTTTCCTCTCTCTCTCTATCTTTTCCTCTCTCTCTCTCTATCTTTTCCTCTCTCTCTCTCTATCTTTTCCTCTCTCTCTCTCTATCTTTTCCTCTCTCTCTCTCTATCTTTTCCTCTCTCTCTCTCTATCTTTTCCTCTCTCTCTCTCTCTCTCTATCTTTTCCTCTCTCTCTATCTTTTCCTCTTTCTCTCTCTCTATCTTTTCCTCTCTCTCTCTCTCTCTATCTTTTCCTCTCTCTCTCTCTATCTTTTCCTCTCTCTCTCTCTATCTTTTCCTCTCTCTCTCTCTCTATCTTTTCCTCTCTCTCTCTCTCTCTATCTTTTCCTCTCTCTCTATCTTTTCCTCTTTCTCTCTCTCTATCTTTTCCTCTCTTACTCTCTCTCTCTCTCTCTATCTTTTCCTCTCTCTCTCTCTCTCTATCTTTTCCTCTCTCTCTCTCTCTCTATCTTTTCCTCTCTCTCTCTCTCTCTCTATCTTTTCCTCTCTCTCTCTCTCTATCTTTTCCTCTCTCTCTCTCTCTATCTTTTCCTCTCTCTCTCTCTCTATCTTTTCCTCTCTCTCTCTCTCTATCTTTTCCTCTCTCTCTCTATCTTTTCCTCTCTCTCTCTCTATCTTTTCCTCTCTATCTCTCTATCTTTTCCTCTCTATCTCTCTATATTTTCCCCCCTCTCTCTCTCTATCTTTGCCCCTCTCTCTCTCTATCTTTGCCCCTCTCTCTCTCTATCTTTGCCCCTCTCTCTCTCTCTTTGCCCCTCTCTCTCTCTCTTTGCCCCCCTCTCTCTCTCTTTTTGCCCCCCTCTCTCTCTCTCTTTGCCCCTCTCTCTCTCTCTCTCTCTTTGCCCCTCTCTCTCTCTTTCTATCTTTGCCCCTCTCTTTCTATCTTTGCCCCTCTCTTTCTATCTTTGCCCCTCTCTCTCTCTTTCTATCTTTGCCCCTCTCTCTCTTTCTATCTTTGCCCCTCTCTCTCTTTCTATCTTTGCCCCTCTCTCTCTTTCTATCTTTGCTTCCCTCTTACTCTATATATTTTTGCTCCCCTCTCTCTCTATCTTTGCCCACCCTCTCTATATTTTTCCTTTTCTCTCTCTCTCTATATATTGCTCCCCTCTCTCTCTCTCTATATATATATATATATATATATATATATATATTTGCCCCCCTTCCCTCTCTCTATCTTTGCCCCCCTCTCTCTCTCTATCTATCTTTGCCCCCTCTTTCTCTCTATCTTTGCCTCTCTCTCTATCTTTGCCCCTTTCTCTCTCTCTCTATCTTTGCCCCTTTCTCTTTCTCTCTATCTTTGCCCCTCTCTCTTTCTCTCTCTCTCTCTATCTTTGCCTCACCCTCTCTTTACCTCTGTTTCACACACATGCTTAAAATGAATTATTTTGCTGAAAACGTTTGCAAACAACTAATCATAAAAATGTCCTTATCTAAACTAGTAACCATCAATATTTGGAAACATTTTATATTCAAATTTTTTTTATAAAAAGTATGGACAAAAAAAAACAAATATTTAAATTACAGAAATGCCTGAACAATTCTAATCAGTCATGATTTTACTCCAATTTCTTTTAAAAATAAAAATCCAGTATGACCTTGATAATGATGACTAATCATTTTCGCATGGATTTCTCAGATTTCCTGGGTGACTTCAATCCTTTCTTTTAAAGAATAAAGTAAAATATTTGCAGTTTATTAAACTTTAATTCTTTAATTCTGTGGAATTATTTCAACTATAATAAATACTCATCATAACAGGAAGGGAAGGTACTAAATAATCTTACAAAAAGGTTAAATCCCTGTTCTTCATTTATGAGTAGTTTTTTTCTTTGCTAGGTACGAGGGCTACTTTATCATAACAATGTTTGGGTTTTTCTCTTTGTTTTTTATTGATAGGTCACCACTTATCAAGACCAAAGGCCACTCAAGAATAAGGGTTAATGAGATGGAATGATTGCCAGTTGAAAGATGAAGAATATTATGAGAGGATTGAGAATGATTACTGGAATGAATTAAGTTTGATTACTCATGAGCATGGTATATAACAAAAATCTGTTGACATTGGATTTGAAGACAACTATGTTGTAGTTTGCATGGAGGCAGGCCCACAGTAATGTGTTGCAAAGAAGCTCTGTTTGTGGAAATTTTGCCTGGCGCTAGGCACAGGGAGGAAGAAGGGAAAGTTATTTTTCGTTGTGGTAGTAAAGCGAGTTCTTGCTGTGAATGTTTTATGCGGGGGGGAATCAGAGATTGGAGTTCAGTCGAGCACCTTCCATGAAAGATGAGTAGAGCAAGACTAGTGACATCTTTTCTGTGAGAAAGGGGTTGTAAAGATCAGAAGAGACCATCTCCCACTGGATTTGGAAGTCGATTTTGAACTTTGTCTATGTAAGGAAGAGTAGATGCTGTAGTCAGTGAGTCGTGAAATCCTTTCATATAATTGACTATAGGGCAATCTATACAAATATGAGAGACATGTCTCTGCATGTGTGTGTATGTGTTTATGTGCTTGCATGCACGTGTGTACATGTGTGCGTTTGCACATGTGTGTGTGTATATATATATATATATATATATATATATATATATATATATATGAATAAGTGAATACACTTCTCAAATCTTAGCTAAGTACATATATTAATACCCCCTCTACAAACAATAGCAACACATATAAAGTAAAATAAATAAATAATAAATAGGAATATATAAAATAAATACATATACAAATATGAGAGACATGTTTGTTTGCATATGTCTGTATGTGTGTATATATATATATATATATATTAGTAAGTTATGAAAATATATTTATGGCAATTAAGCTACACAGAGGCTTCTGCGTTTCATCCCTGTAGGGAATCGTCAGGCTAAAATGCATTTTAGCCTGACGATTCCCTACGAGGATTAAACGCGGAATCCTCTGTAGCTTAATTGCTATAAATATATTTTCATAACTTACTACCTAGCTCTACTCACGTATTGAGCACTGTTAAAGTAAATACTGAAAATTGATACATAAAAGATTATATCTCCTTATAACATTTTATGTGGATACATGAAATATATATATATATATATATATATATATATATATATAACAAATATATTTATAATTATGCTCTATTTGTAATATCGAGCACCCCTAATTGTATTAGGATTCTCTTCGGTATCTGAGAAATTGCCTGTTCCTATACACTTAATATAATAATTATAACTATATTTTTTTTTTTTAATATATATAATCTCAAATCTTAGCCAAGTACATAGATTAATACCCACTCTACAAACAATAGAAACACATAAAGTAACAAAAAATAATAATAAATAGTAATATATAAAATAAATAAATAAAAACAAACTAAAAAGACTAAAACCGTAAAATAATTCCCACCAATGGAGTTAACATATAACTTCATTTAGACCAATTACAAAAAGGCAATCTGTACACATATGAAATGCTTGTTTCTATGTATGTGTATATTTTAGGCTGTAAGTCATAGGAACTTGGGACTTTAAAGGAATAATCGTCTATCTATGTGATTATAATATTTATCCATTTTTGTTTCATATAAAATTAATACCATTTTAAGCCCATACCTTCAACCATATACATTGTATTTTCAGTTTTCACCAGAGCCATATGTTATATATTGATTAGAAGTACTTGAGAACTCTATCCTCTTGAAATTTGTTAAAGGACTCTTTGAGGTAGCATATAAGAGTCAGATACGTCCTAAGATGGAGTATTGCTGCCACATTTGGGGGAGATGCTGCCCAGAGCACTCATTATTGCCATGACAGAGTACAAAATCGATTTCGCAATGTAGTGGGGGATGATCTCTTTTTTTCCCTACTGCCCCTTTCTTACAGAAGAGACGTTGCTAGTCTTTCTTTACTCTATCGGTGTTTCCGTGGAAGGTGCTCATTTGAGCTTCAATTTCTGGTTCCTCCTTCTAAAACATTCACAGCAAACCTTATCTTCCTACCACAACTGCAAAGAACTTTCCTTTTTTCCTCCGTGTGCCTAACATCAAACGAAATTTTCATGAACAGTTTCTTTCCAAGACCTTCTCATCTGTGAAACGCGTTAGCACAGGACTGGTTCACTATAGGCTACAACATGGTCATGTTCAAATCCAATGTCAACAAATACTTGTTATAAACCGTCCTCATAGGTAATTAAATTTTATTCTTTTTATTCGTCATTCACATATTTTTCAAAATTCAACTATCCATCTCATTCATCCTTATCCTTCAGTGGCTTTGAGCCTTAGTGACTCATTAGTAAAATAAATGAAATAGATCACATACACTGAAAATGTTTAACCTGATTTTAATATCTGTTCGGCCTCAGATGGCCATCCTCTCTGATAATACCTCCTCTCCCTCCGCAGTGGGAGTGGGGTGGAGAAGGTTTATTTCCTGTTGCCTGAGGCGCCCTCATTCATGACAGGACTATGCAGGTATTTTTGTTCCCATCCAAAGTGCCTCTTTGGGGGTACCTTAATTTTTTCAGCATTAAAATCTGACCTTGTGTCTAACTTTTGCCTCATGGGAATGCAAGTAAATAGGGACAAAAATTATGCTGCTTCTCAAAATTTGAGCACATTTTGATAATGTTAAGAACTTATAATATGACGTTAACTTTATAAAAAAATCAATCTTTTCCTAGACCCATTACTTTAGTAGTGTAATCTCTATATCTTATACGATTTTCACTATTGCGATCAATGTTTTTGTTTTTAAAAAAAATTGTTTTGAAGTATTTAGGGTTCTGTCTAATGGACAACAAATTGTTAAAAAGTTTGTAAGATTTTTCTTTTAAAACTTCTCCTTTTCTCTATCTCTCTTTATCTTCTCCCTTCTTCCCCCTCTCTCTTTTTCCCTTCTCTCCTCCTTTCCCCTCCCCCTCCATCACCCCCCTCTCTCTCAATCACCACCTCTCTCTCTCCATCAGCCCCTATCTCTATCATCCCCTCTTTCACTTTCTCTGGAACCTGAAAAAAAACTCGTCAACGAATTACTACATAATAACATTTAAAAAATCGCTCTAAATGTCGCCCCCTCCCGAATAGTTATGTTCCTGTTGACCTTAAAAGAATGAATATTAAGAGAAAAATATGGTTATATTTTGTCCAAGGCAATGTTGAAAAAGAATATATCAGCTTAGTGGGCGTGTCTCATGTAGTTTTTGCCTTTTAGCTGGACACACAGACAGACAACTTTCCATTATATAATAGATTAATCCTCTTGGGTACATTATTTGGACAGAGAGGCGACTGGTGATTTTTAGATCTACATTTTCAGACGTCCATCTCGCTTCACTTCTAAACAAAATCTTCCTGCCTCCAGCATGTTAATCGGTAACATGCTCACTCACTTCCACTTCTCAACTTCAACCCATGTTTCTTGATTCTGGTCCTGGTGCGGCATGCAACTTGGTTCGGTTCAACCAGCTTTCTCCAGAGGAACAAGTTTCTAGGGAATATTAAATTCACAAGCAGTCCTCAGTCGCATGTGTGTATACTACTTAGGCGAGATGATTTTAACATTAATTTTTGCAGTTCATCCCACATATAACACTTGGTATTACCACATAATTTTGGTGATCAAACAGAAACTGGTGTGTCAAACTGATTATGCCGCATATCACCCATGTGTCCCATGCATGTCACCTCTAGACTTTTGATCTCTTGTTATTTTACTTCAAATTTCTGTTAGAAAGAGAAAGGCTTGTTTCAAGGCTGCCATTATACAGCAAGACAAAATAAAAAATGGTGACTCAGATATAGTTCACATATGGGAATCCAAACTGAAGCCACTAAGTTGATCACAGGAAAGAAGTATCGAATAATCTTTTGTGGGTTTATCTTTGCATACTGTGAAAAAGAAAAATAAGATTATCATCATGACAAAAAATAATCTATTGAATTTTCTTTCCTTCTCTCTCTCCCGCCAACCCTCTCTTTCTCTCTCTTTCTCTCTCTCACTCTCTCTTTCCCACCTTCTTTCCCTCCCCACCTCGCTCACTCTCTCCCTCCTCCTCTCTCGCTCACTCTCTCCCTCCTCCTCTCTCGCTCACTCTCTCCCTCCTCCTCTCTCGCTCACTCTCTCCCTCCACCTCTCTCGCTCACTCTCTCCCTCCACCTCTCTCGCTCCCTCCTCCTCCCTCGCTCCCTTCCTCCCTCGCTCGCTCCCTACTCCTTCCTCCTCCCTCGCTCCCTCCCCCATCTCTCCCCCTCCTCCCCCATCTCTCCCCCTCCTCTCCCCCTCTCTGCCTCCTCTCTCCCTCCCCTCTCTCCCTCCTCGCCCCCCTCTCTCCCTCCTCGCCCCCCTCTCCCCCTCTCTCCCTCCCTCTCCCCTCTCTCCCTCTCTCCCTCCTCTCCCCTCTCTCTCTCTTCGCTCTCCCTCCTCTCCCCTCTCTCTCTCTTCGCTCTCCCTCCTCTCCCCTCTCTCTCTCTTCGCTCTCCCCCCCCTCTCTCTCTCTCTCTTCGCTCTCCCCCCTCTCTCTCTCTCTTCGCTCTCCCCCCCCTCTGTCTCTCTTCGCTCTCCCCCTCTGTCTCTTCTCTCCCCCTCTGTCTCTTCTCTCCCCCTCTCTCTCTTCTCTCCCCCTCTCTCTCTTCTCTCCCCCTCTCTCTCTTCTCTCCCCCTCTCTCTCTTCTCTCCCCCTCTCTCTCTTCTCTCCCCCTCTCTCTCTTCTCTCCCCCTCTCTCTCTTCTCTCCCCCTCTCTCTCTTCTCTCCCCCTCTCTCTCTTCTCTCCCCCTCTCTCTCTTCTCTCCCCCTCTCTCTCTCTTCTCTCCCTTCTCTCCTTCTCTCTCTTCTCTCCTTCTCTCTCTTCTCTCCTTCTCTCTCTTCTCTCTCCTTCTCTCTCTCTTCTCTCCTTCTCTCTCTCTTCTCTCCTTCTCTCTCTCTTCTCTCCTTCTCTCTCTCTTCTCTCCTTCTCTCTCTCTTCTCTCTCTCTTCTCTCCTTCTCTCCCTCTTCTCTCCTTCTCTCCCTCTTCTCTCCTTCTCTCTCTCTTCTCTCCTTCTCTCTCTCTTCTCTCCTTCTCTCTCTCTTCTCTCCTTCTCTCTCTCTTCTCTCCTTCTCTCTCTCTTCTCTCCTTCTCTCTCTCTTCTCTCCTCTCTCTCTTCTCTCCTTCTCTCTCTCTTCTCTCCTTCTCTCTCTCTTCTCTCCTTCTCTCTCTCTTCTCTCCTTCTCTCTCTCTTCTCTCCTTCTCTCTCTCTTCTCTCCTTCTCTCTCTCTCTCTCTCCTTCTCTCTCTTTCCTTCTTTCCTTCTCGCTCTCTCCTTCTCTCTCTCTCCTTCTCTCTCTCTCCTTCTCTCTCTCTCCTTCTCTCTCTCTCTTTCCTTCTCTCTCTCTCTCTCTTTCCTTCTCTCTCTCTTTCCTTCTCTCTCTCTTTCCTTCTCTCTCTCTCTCTTTCCTTCTCTCTCTCTCTCTTTCCTTCTCTCTCTCTTTCCTTCTCTCTCTCTCTCTTTCCTTCTCTCTCTCTCTCTTTCCTTCTCTCTCTCTCTCTTTCCTTCTCTCTCTTTCCTTCTTTCCTTCTCTCTCTCTCCTTCTCTCTCTCTCCTTCTCTCTCTCTTTCCTTCTCTCTCTCTCTCTTTCCTTCTCTCTCTCTCTCTTTCCTTCTCTCTCTCTCTCTCTTTCCTTCTCTCTCTCTCTCTTTCCTTCTCTCTCGCTCTCTCTTTCCTTCTCTCTCTCTCTCTCTCTTTCCTTCTCTCTCTCTCTCTCTTTCCTTCTCTCTCTCTCTCTCTTTCCTTCTCTCTCTCTCTTTCCTTCTCTCTCTCTCTCTTTCCTTCTCTCTCTCTCTTTCCTTCTCTTTCCTTCTCTCTTCCTTCTCTTTCCTTCTCTCTCTCTTTATTTCCTTCTCTCTCTCTCTCTTTATTTCCTTCTCTCTCTCTCTCTTTATTTCCTTCTCTCTCTCTTTATTTCCTTCTCTCTCTTTATTTCCTTCTCTCTCTCTTTATTTCCTTCTCTCTCTCTTTATTTCCTTCTCTCTCTCTTTATTTCCTTCTCTCTCTCTTTATTTCCTTCTCTCTCTCTTTATTTCCTTCTCTCTCTCTTTATTTCCTTCTCTCTCTTTATTTCCTTCTCTCTCTCTCTCTTTCCTTCTCTCTCTCTCTCTTTCCTTCTCTCTCTCTCTCTTTACTTCTCTCTCTCTCTCTCTTTACTTCTCTCTCTCTCTCTCTTTACTTCTCTCTCTCTCTCTCTTTACTTCTCTCTCTCTCTCTTTACTTCTCTCTCTCTTTACTTTCTCTCTCTCTCTCTCTCTTTACTTCTCTCTCTCTCTCTTTACTTATCGTTCCTCCCCCCCCCCCTCCATTAAATCCTGCTTCTTGGTTAAGACCACTACAAGAATACAGAAAGAAAACACCGTTACCTTGTATGGGACAATAAAACCAACCCCAAGGAAGATAAATCAAGGAAGATTAGTCAAACCAGTCAAGGAAGATAAAATGAAATATGATGAATTGTTAGAAAATAATCCACATTTTATATAATCTAATCTTGTGAATACATTTTGAAAATAAAGTCATAAAATGGATTAGTCTTTAACAGAAATTGTCTTATAAACGGATAGCTTAGTAGATAAGATAAAAAGTTTCATTGTGCATTGTTGTGTGTCAACCATATAGGTGGAGACGTAAGAAGCAATGTTTCTTTAGATTACAATAAGTCTGCTTAAAGTCAGAAACTTTGAAAAGTTACTTTCACTGATTCCCGGGAAACGCCGGGTGTGTCTTGATATAAATTGACCGAAATTTATTTTTTTAACTATCTTACACCCCTTCCAACCGAATCAATGCAGAGTACATCGTTGGGTCCCATCTCAAAAATTATTATAAAATGTAAAAAAAAATAATAAAAATTGGTTAATATTGTGTTTTGGACAGGGTGCAAAAACGACAACGGGTTCCTCATTCAATCCCGGGCAACGCCGGGTCGTCTTGCTAGTTTATAGCACAAGGTTATAATTGCTTTAATATAATAATGAAATGAGACCTGCATAAATTTAAACAATATCTTATTCAGGCAACACTGAAAAGTTCACCTTTTACTATCCTCCACGCTATAATAAAGAGAAACGTGTATTTATTTGTTAATATATATCCATCCTGTCACATAAAAGTATGCCCAATGAATAAGGGAAGGAGGAATGCAAATCTATTTCCATGATGAGACGTTTTCTTTTTTTTTTTTTCTTTCTGCTTTCTATACTGATTGGTACGTTTTTTTGTTTTTTTTTTTCATTTCCTTTTTTTTTTCTTTTTTTAACTTTCCAGTTTGAGATGTTTTTTTGTTTTTTTTTTTGTCATGTGAGTCACGATTGTTCTCTTTCAATTTCATTTTTAACGATTTCACTTCCACTAATATATTTGATGTTAAAAAATAAAAAATAAAAGAAGCAAATTCAACGGTTGGTATTTTTTCTTTTTCTTTAGGTCATCAAAAATGACTTGCATTTTTTTTTTCAACTCTCGATAGTTTAGTCCTTAATTATCTTATTGAATAAAAATAAAAAAGTTTTAAAAATAAAAAATTAAAAAAACATTAGGAAAACTTACTTTGGAAAGCAAATAGCATGTCAGACAATTCCCGACGTCTGAAATGAATTCTGAAAAAAAATCCTTTACTAAATCAAAAGGCAATGCTTTAAGTCATCAGAAATGATAATAATTTATATATGAAAAATTAAATTACTGACGTAATTCTAAGATTTTATATGCATTTAAGTGCACTGGCAAAGCATATTTTTTTTTGGGGGGGGGGCAGAGGGTGTACACTAGTTTAGATATACAGTGTTGCAGCAAAATACGACACTTGACTAAAAGAAAACGAAGTTGGCAATGAAATCAAAACGTTGTATATGCAGAGACCCGACAGTTTATTTAGCAACAGTTAGTTACATACATTATTTTTCAATGTAATCAGCGCTGGTGCAGACGACCATCTCAAAGCAAGCACGAAATGAGTAACACGCTTTGGCAACCATATCCTTGTCCATACCGACAAACACCTCCACAGTGGCAGCCTTAAGAGAGTCAGCCGTGTTGTGGGCATGCTTGTTGGTCTTGGCCTCAATCACGATCCAGAAGAAATAGTCAAGTGGGTTGCAGTCGGGTGAGGAAGGTGGTCACAAGTCCGTTGACCAGTGGTGAGGAACATTGTTGAGCAGCCACGCCTGGGTCGTCTTGGCCTTGTGTGCAGGAGTGGAGTCCTGCTGGAAGACGTAGGGGCGTCCGGCGGCGATCTCATCCATCCAGGGTTATACCACGCTTCTCAGCACTTCCTGGTAGATTTCTGATTTGCTGCAACACCCTGTAATTGTTCTACACTAGGAAGGTTTATTTATCTGCCTTCTCACGGGGTCCTTTATGGTACAGGATCAAGTTTAAGGAGGTGAACCCAGAAAAAGAATGTCTCCGTCTCTCTCGCATCCCTCACTCTATAATAAGGAACTTTTCTTTCCAGTGATTGAACCTATTATTCTCTATCGAAGAACATCGTACCTGGAAGTGGGGTAAAGGAATAGCTGTTTGGGGCCAGGCTTTTGTGTATCTTTTGTCAGCCTTCGTCCCACATGACTGAGGTTACTTAAAGCAAAGAAAGAGAAAAAAAAGTCAGGTGACAGTAAGAAGCATGTTTAAAAGCTTGTTAATAAGTATATGGTGACAGGTGTGATTAATTCAGCCCAAAGAAAAAGATGATAAAATATTTTTATCTACTGCATTCACCATTTTATAAATATATCTATGGGAACTTTTGTTCTGTATAGCTCACACCTTCTATCACTAGAATGAATGAATGTGGTTTGCAGTTTTTTTCAATACAGTGCTCAATATTAATATAATAGAGCTTGATTATCGTCCACTATATAATAAACGTTATTAAAAACCAATGTGTATTTATTTGTGTGCGTGTGTATATATAGATATTATTATTTTATGTATCCACATAAATAATTATATGTATATATTTATATATATATATATATATATGAGAGAGAGAGAGAGAGAGAGAGAAAAAAGGGTAGTGCAGTATTAGTGCAGTTCCAACGAGAGAAAAGTATATATGTAAAGGAGTAAGGCTACCAACATTTGTAAAAAGTTTTTTTCAACATTTATTTATTTTGTTATTTTATAATTTTATATAACGCGTTTCAAGCGGTGGTATGCTCTCATCAGATATGTAAATCCATTTGAAGAAATGAAACAATACTCTTTCAAATCGAAAGACATTTCTTCAAATGGATTTACATATGTGATGAGAGCATACCACTGCTTGAAACGCGTTATATAAAATTATAAAATGATAAAATAAAAAAATAATAAATACATGTTGAAAAAAACTTCTTACAAATGTTAGTAGCCTTACTCCTTTACACACACACACACATATATATATATATATATATATATATATATATGAAGCAATCCAACAAAAGATATAAGCGTCAACTAATATCTTATAATTAGTGAAACATCCGGATAAAAAAACTGAAGCTCAATATACTGGATAGAGCATTAATATTATAATATAAAATGAAGTAATAAAATAAGGTGTCAATCAAATTTTATTAGAATTCAAAGTTCATGCAAAGCATCCTTAAGTCCTTAGCTCATGAGTTTTCAAAGATAATTCTTCTCTTCAGAGGACCATTACCGCAGTTATACTACTACAGGCAATAAAACTACGCTTTGAAAATATATAAAAAATTATATACACAAATATATAAAAATACATAACATCAAACATATCAATCCAAAAACATACTTTTGTTGAATCCATACAGTCCATCCAGGTATATATATATATTATTTTATGCATCGATTTTCAGTATTTACTTCAACAGAGTTCAATAAGTGAATAGAGCTAGGTAGTAAGTTATTAAAATAATTGGCATTAATATATTTTCATAACTTACTATATATATATATATATATATATATATATATATCCACCCTGTCACACAAAAGTTAGTGAGTAAAAAAACCTGCCTTTTTCTAGCCTCCGGATTAAACCATTTCGAGAGATCAGGAGGGAGCGAGAAAGTAAATAGCTGTCTGAAATAAATTTGGAAAGGAATCCTCCACAAAGTAAACAATGCTGGTTTTTTTTTCTTTAGGTCATCAGAAATGATAATTTATATATGAAAAATTAAATTACTGGCGTAATTTTATGATTATTTATGAATATTAGTATAATTTCCCCCATGTTTACACTAGTATTAATAATAATGTAGAAAAAATCGTATCTATCTTAATTGGGCCCTACAACAGTTTCTTGTTCTAACACTTCTCAAGGGCTAATAAAAATAGTTGGGTTTTTTTTTTTCATTTCGTCAAGAGGCTAAAAGACACTAACATTTATATACAAATTTATTGGTTAAATTGTAAAAATCTACTTTGTGACAGCTTCTGGTTTGGAAATCGACAAGCGATGTTAATCCAAAAATCAATCCCTCATAATTTTATACCGCTTAGATTTTAGCAGAATTTTTAATTTCACTTGTCTGTAAACATTTCGTTAAGAGTCAACCAAATTTCTTTTACCACTAACCTTAAGTCCGAATGGCAAGGTCGTAAAACCATGCGTAATCACCTAAAAAAAAAAAGTAGACCCCAACAAAAAGTTTGCTTTGATTATTTGTAATAAAAAAAAAAAATCCAATTATAAAAACAGTTCGATTTTCTTATGTGATAATTAATAATTTAAAAAAAATGCTGAAAGCAAATTATTGATTCCCCCCAAAAAAGGAAGAAAAAAACATCCTACTTAAAATATAATAGGGAACTATTTTTGGATAAATACCGCTTGTCAATTTTTGATTTCAAAACCAGAAGCTAGACTTTTACAATTTAGCCAGTTATTTATGAATAAGGGACAGTTCCTCTCGATACGGCCACCATCTCAGCCACTTACGTTACAGTAGCACCTGCTATACGGGTACTAACAATCTGCTCTCTTTAGAAATCTGATAGATCTGTCATTTAAATTTTTCTTACTAATATACACTATCTGAAATAAAAAAATAAATTTAACCAATTAATTCAGGACCATAAATGAAACTAACATTTTGGTATTTTTTTTTCAATTTTTATAGCTGTTTTAAAATTGATACAAAATTCACAAGGTGTTTCTATTCTTTTATCCAACTCCTCACTCTCTCTATTTATATATATATATGTGTGTGTACTTTTTTTTTTCTCTACCCAGGGAAAGGGTAGCACTTTTATTTCCCATATAAAGCTGCTCCAAGTTTATCCATGTAACCCTGACATTGTTACTTTCAACCTAAAAAAAACTCTTTGGTAGTATTCATGTATCGTTCGGCCTGGAAGGCTGGAACTTATACATAAGTAGGAAATGGTTTTGTTTGAAATGTCTCCCCAAGATATCTAAATAGCTTCCTGTAGGTTGTTTGAAATTCGCTACACAGATGTATTATCACATCGAAAAGGCCAAATCTTTACAAAGTAGGTAAATATAGATGGAAACATGGCTTGAGTTTTTCACCTTTTACTTTCTTTTTTTTTTGATATTTACATACATTGGTTTATATCTTAAACTTTACCACTCTTATAACTGTATGTATGTATGTGTATATCTCTATTTATATAAAGTTAGGTATGTGTAAATGTTTATATATTTCTCTGTATAGAATTCACGGCTAAACTAATTGACCGATCATTATGAATTTTGGGAACACAGCTGCTCGGCTTAAAGATGGGTACTGTGGACTATACTTAACTTAGTTTTATGCAAAGGAGGCAAAGAGGGAATGGAAGTCCTTCGTGCAAATTCAGATAGCTCTGATATTTGTGAACTTTTAACAATAGGTATTAGACATAAATTAATACCTATTCCCCAAATTTCAGTTTCTTTAGAGTATTTTAAAGGGGTTTTAGGATGGCATAATATGGGCATAACCCACCATTTGAATATTCAAATATTTCATATTTGCATTAAATTTGATCCATAGTCATTTAAGCAAGAATCCCTGAATTTCAATTTTTAAGATTCCTTTAGCTTAAGCCTTAAATTTTTGACATTTTATAAAATCAAAATAATGTAATAAGGATTCTAGACATAAGGTTTAGTATCATTGTATCTTGATTTTAATTTTTGTAAGGTGACCGAAAAGTGGTGCAAAACTGTTTGGTGAATTAATTTTACCCTTCTTGAGATGGGTATTCTTTTAGTTATAAATAAAATAAAGTAAAAATGCTGTCTTTGCTGTTTATGAATGACCAGCGCGAATGCAGACCCCACAATATTATTGTAAAAATAAAACTAATACGGAATTGATACCACCATTAACTTGTGAAATTTTACTCAAAAGTCCTTTAATCTTTGTATAGGACTTTGTTTTCAATTTCATCCCCAAACATGCAAAGACAGACACCGACAATATAGATTATTTGTCTTGATGGCAAAGGCAGACAATATTCTTTTGATACTATTCGCAAGAAAAACGACAATGATTTTAACGACAACTATATTTCATTTAACAACTAATGGATCTCCACTTCCTTATCTAAGAGTTGCTTCTGAAAAACCATATTCATAAGCATCCCTATTTCCCGAGATCTTGCACAACATTCTAACCAGGGTTTTGGAGTCAGACTCGTGAGAATGCTAGGAGTCTGAGTCAGACTCGTGAGAATGCTAGGAGTCTGAGTCAGACTCGTGAGAATGCTAAGAGTCTGAGTCAGACTCGTGAGAATGCTAGGAGTCTGAGTCAGACTCGTGAGAATGCTAGGAGTCGGAGTCAGAGTCAGATAGATTTTTTATCTCTAAAAAGTCAACAATCTGAATATAGGAAAACTTTAAAATAAGGAGTCAGAGTCTGATAGTTTTGGAACCCTAGAAGTCTGAGTCAGACCTTATACCTTCCAACTCCCCAACCCTGGTTCTAACCTCACTAAAATCTTGGCAGCAAATAGATCTAGTTTCAAATCCATCTTATTTCACTTGTTTACAAAACTAACCGATCAACTATCTATTTCTGCATATGGGACTCTATCTGGCCCCAAGGTCCTCCCCCTGTCAATCATACCATATAACGCATTGAACCTGTGAACTAAAAGTATTTTACTGCCAACGAATATGCAACAAATGCAGTAATAAGAAAAGAATAAAAGAATAAAACTCTTGAAGAGGATAAAGAAAAGGACAAATACAAGTGAAGGTTATGAAAGAGAAGAGAGGAAAAGAGACTAAAAGGATAATTGTGTGGAGTGAAGGAAGTAGAGAGAATGGAGAGATATTAGAGGGGTATAAAAGAAAGAAAAGGGTGGAAGGAAGAGGTGGAAGAAAACGTGCATATTCATGAAAAAAAATGTTGGTGAGAGATAAGATGTTGATAATAAAAAAGGGTGGTCAAGGCATTGACAGATATATAGAGAAGGGGAGTAGGTAGGTAGGTAGAGATACAAGTGGAAAGAGCGGGTGAATAGGTTGTTAAACTAAAGGAATAAAAGAAAATCTATATATTTGTGTATCTTTGTTCTTGCTTCTGCCTAACTGACTTCAACATTGTTCCTATTCACTTGCCTCCCCACGAGGACAGAGTTAGACACAAGGTCGATTTTTAATGTGGGCAAAATTCAGCTCCCAAAAAGGGGCACTCTGGATTGGAACAAAAATTAAAATTGCCTCTCCTTCACTGACCGAGGACAGAATAGACTTAATGCAGCATCGCAACAGATACTACACTTACTGTTGGTCAGAACTACACCAAATTTAGCATGAGTAACACGTTATAATAATACTAATGCCATTAATATTAATAATTCGTACCACCTACACGGTGTTGCCCGGAAGTCTTTTTACTTTCATTTGTGTTTCGTTTCTTTTGTACAGTTTTTTTTTTTTGGGGGGGGGGGGGGGGGGGGGGGGGGGGGGGGGGGGGGGGACCAAATTATTTTGTAAAATAGGTTTTGAAAGTTAAATTCTTTTTATTTACTAATAAGTCACCACTTATTAAGGCTAAAAGCCACTCAAGGTTAAGAGTTAATAGTATGGATAGATTGTCAGTTGAATGATGATGAATATTGTGAGAGGGTTAGAAATAATGAATGGGATGAACAAAATTTGATTACTTATTAGGACGATTTATGACAAGTATTTGTTAACATTGGATTTGAACATGACCATGTTGTAGCGCGCAGAGAAGTAATTCCATGGTAACATCTTCCACAGATGGGAAGTTTTTTTGGAAGAAACTATTACGGCATCGTTTGATCACTAAATTATTAATTTAAGCAAATTGTTATAAATCTTATAATTAATTTTTGTAAGGTGATATTGGTTTTTATCTTAATTTATTAAAATTATTGGTTGTAAATAGATCTACTTTCAAATCCATCCTATTTCACTGGTTTCAATATTTTAATACAAGGATTTGCTAAGAATTTTGAAAACCAGAAATGACTTTCTATTCGACAGTTTAAACGCTTTTTCTTGCTTTTTTCCCCAACTGTTAACAAAAGATTAGAATGGCCGTTTTTAAAAAAACAAATTCATTCTGGTGGATTAAATTTTGTTGTTATTTTTAATACGATTTTTAAAAAGTTTGTTTTAGTACTTTATGCATGGTATAAATAATATATAACTATTATATAAATAATCACTTAGTAAAAAAAATGTGTATGTTAAGTAGATGCGAGAAACATACTGTACACATGAGAAGTGGTAACGTAATCTATTACTAATGGAGATGTGTTATATGTCTGAAGCCGAAACTATACCATTACTACCTTTTAATGCTCAATTCAGTTTACTATACTATTTCAGACTAATTTACTAACTACCGATGCTCAATTCAGGAGAGAGGGGTTGTGTAGTATATGTTCTGTTGCCATGATACCATCCTCCTAAGCATTATCCCCCTCCTTTAGGAGGGGGGGGGGTAGTACAGTATGTGTTCGTTTGTCATGATACCATGCTCCCAGGCATTACCTCCTTTGTGAGAGTGTAGTGCAGTATGTGTTCGTTCGTCATGATACCATCTTCTCAAGCATTACCTCCTCTTTTGGGAGGGGGGATGCAGTATGTGTTCGTTCATCATGATACCATCCTCCCAGGCATTACCTCCCTTGTGAGGATGTAGTGCAATATGTGTTTGTTCGTCATGATACTATCCTCCCATTCATTACCTCCTCCTTTGGGAAGGGAGGTAGTGCAGTATGTGTTCGTTCGTCATGATACCATCTTCCCAAGCATTACCTCCTCTTTTGGGAGGGGAGGGGGATGCAGTATGTGTTCGTTCATCATGATACTATCCTCCCAGGCATTAGCCTTTGGAGGGTAGTGTTGTATATGTTCGTTCGGTACAATGCAATCCTCCTTGGCTTTTATTAATATAGAGATAAGCACTTATAGGCTCCATGAGTATTTGATAGAATTACACCAAGTTTGGCATGAAGCAAGCATTCTTGGGATACCAGATGTGTTATAGAGGGATCAAAATTTTACAACTCAGCAGCTTTAAAAATGTCAAATATTGAGACATTTATCTTGAAATTTAACGACTCTGCATTGTGAAAGCCAAAAAGAATTTGTTGACAACATAAGTTAATATTTCTGCTTATTTTACTTTCAAGTTGGAACTCGTTTTTTTCTCTGAAAACTTCTCTGCTGAAAAGAAGAAAGTATCTATCGAAACTTAGTACTTTGTACAGGGTCCGCCATAAGTAACTATATATTTTCTTTTGTATGTAATTTTATTGATAATTAAGCATTTCTTTTATTCTATGTGTCATTCGAAAGCAGAAATTGTATATTTTGATAGCATCGTTGAACTTAAGGAACAAATCCAAGCTGCCATTGCTCAAGTGCTACTGGAGCTGAGCGTCAAAGTATGCCGTTCAGTCTTTGAAAGATTAACAAAGTGCATTGAGCTCCATGGAGAGCTCAAATAGCTTTAATAAATATTATGTTTTATGTTGCACAACATTTAAGAGTACCCTTTGTTAGTTTCTATATTGCAGTTGTATATTTCTTTCATGTTACATTTATGTTGAAATAAAATTATATAGTTACTTAAGGTGTACCCTGTAGTTGACGGTTTAATGCCAGGGTTCCTAACCTTTTTGAGTCACATACCCTTTTGGTGAAATTTTGGACCCACTCCTTCATAGAAAAACGCATATAAACATGATATTGCGTGCAATGTATGTAATTTAGTTTATTCAAAATTCATTGCTTCATATATTGTATGACATATGCAAAGTATGCATTTAAGAATTTAGATTGATGGTCACATAAAATTGAAATCCAATCATCTTGTGCAAAATAAACAAAACAAAAACTTTTGTTCAAAAATCCATTTCAATGAGAAGGTTTTTTTTTTTGTATTTTTTTTTTTTTTACTTTAATTCACTTCAAATTCATTGAGACGTAACAAGCTCCTGTGAATTACAGGCCATATTTATAGAGGCATCCTAAGTGGGGAGTTGTGCAGCGGGATGTTTGTTCACATTACATTTAAATTTCTACATGTTGGTACAGTCAGGGAAACGGGGATCAGGGAAGGAATTCCAAAGGCTAGCCGTTCAAGGAAATAAGCTATTGAAGAAAGCCTTTCAGCATTTGGGGACCTCTACAGTGTTGTAGCTGATTGTCAGGTTGGTCGGGGGTATTTACGTCGAGGGGGAGGCATAAGGTCAGCAAGTTCGTCATGGCACATTTCATTGATGCAACATTGCAGCGATGGGGCTGGAGCTTGGTAAACAGTGTGGACCTATTAGATTAGAGGCTCTTTTTTGGGACCCTGTCTAAAAAGGGAGAGGCTAGTTGTTGGTGCACCAGCCCAGATGTGGCAACAATACTCCATGCATAGGCGAATGGTGGCTTGGTAGAGATATAGAAGTTTTCTAGCATGGTAGAGGGAGGTCACCTTCCTTGCAGCAACCTTGACAATGTCTTCTATGTATTTGTTCCAGTTCATGTTACCTGTGAATTTTAGGCCAAGGAGTTTGAATGTTGGACTCTCAGGTAGGGTGCTGTTAGCCATGGCAATCGGCAGTTGTTTCTTCAACATTTCCATTTTAAGTCAGGCTTGAAACAAAAACATATGTAACTTATATGAAAAACAGACACTCCTAAACACATTAAGCACAGCATATGTATGTAAAATCTGCTATATATTAAAACAGATATGACTTAATACTGTACAGAAATATACTGAACTAGAAGAATACCCGTCCCAGGATGGGTAAATTTAATTGAACAGAACAGTGTTGCACTACTTTTATGCCCACTTATGAAGGATGAAATCAAGATATAATGCTACTATGCCTTATATTTAGAATCCTTATTCCAATGTTGATCAAAATCCATTACATGATTTTTATTCTAGAAAATATCTCAAATTTAAGGGGTCTTAAAAAGAAATTGAAATCCAGGGAATTTTGCCTAATTCATGTCTAATGACTATGGATCAAATGTAATGCAAATCTTAACTATTTTAATTTTCAAATGGAGGTTATGCCCCCTAAAATCCCTTTTAAAATAATTTAAAAAACTGAAATTTGGGAAATATTTATTAATGAAATTCCTTTATTGAGGATTTAAAAATATGTGTGCTTAATGTTGTATACAATTACTTATGGGTGTGTCACTAACATTTTTACCATTCCAAGGAATCATGCGCTTAATTGAAGTAAAAATCCTCCCCCAATCTTTGATTTATTGCAGATAACAGACAAATGTGTCTATGAAACTCTACATGCAGATGGAATCGTAAAAAGAATGCAATTTAATTCAGTTTAACTATAATGAGTCAGGCTTTTTTCAGTGTGTGTGTTTACATAAGACAACAAAAGAAACAATATATCTCGATAAATTTCAACATAAAGATTTACTTATAATAGTGCCATACTACATTTTTATGTACCAATAATCACTAAGCGCATGTGTTGACCAGTTAATCTATTGTATAAAGGAAGGTTGTGTGTCCATGTCTGGCCGAAAGTCAAAAACTACACAAAATACATTTACAAACCTTCTTTCTTCTATTCATTTAACGTCACTTTTCCCTTATTCAGGGGTCAGACGTTTTCTGATATTACGCAAGCTCACTCTCCACTTCTCATGGTTAAGCTGGTCAGCAGTCTCCAAATGCTACTCTGTGCGGTCTTGTCTAATCACTTGTTTCCAAGTATTCCTTGGCCGGCCAATCTTCCTGCGATTTAAAAAATCAATGCTTCTGCAACAGTTTATCAAGGAAGATGAATGTTCTACATCACCATACCAGCGTAATCGATTTATCCTTAGGATAACCTCCATGCTGGGCAAGTGTAGTGCTTTCAGTAAATCCTCTGACCTGATGTGCTGGGTTTAGCCAGATTTCACATTGCAGATCCATCTGATCTTACATTGTGGAATTTTTGTCAGCAGACCTAAATAGCATTGCATCTGCCAAATCCATATTTGCTTCCACCTGGCGAATGAAGTACCACATTTTTCAATCCGTGTTATTCACACAATGAAAAGGTTTTGATATAAGTATAAAACAAAACAACAAAAAAGAACAAACGCTGGGTTGGGACACCTAGAGCTTTATAAATAAAATTTATATAAACATTAAATAAGCCTACTCTAATTAATTTGTGTTTCTGTACTAGGCGTACATCATTCAGGGCTATTGTCGAAACAGCCAGCCCTGAATGATGTATGCCTAGTACAGAAACAGAAATTAGTGAGAACTAATTTAATGTTTGTATGTTTATATATTTGCATGTACAGGATTCACTTCTAAACTGTGTAACTGATGATTATGAATTTTGGAACACAGCTGTTAGGCGTAAGGAGTCGTAATGTAGGCTATATTTAATTAAATTTATTTCTATGCAAAGAGAGCGGAAAAAAGATACCTTCGATTTTTGTGAAATTTTAATAAGAGGTATTAGACATCAATTATTAAATATTTCCTAAATGTCAGTTTCTTTGGAGTATTTTAAAGGGTTTTTAGAGTGCATAATATGGGCACAACCTCCCATTTAAAAATTAAAATATTTTATATTTGCATTGAATTTGATACATAGTCATTAGGCACCTATTAAGCAAGATTCCCTGAATTTCAATTTCTTCTCAAGACCCCTTAACCATAAGCCTTAAATTTTAGACATGTTATAGAATCCAAATCATGTAATAGATTTTGATCAAAATTAAAATAAGGATTAATTTTACCTGTTCTGGGACGGGTATTTTTCTAGTGTATGTATATGTATATATATATATATATATATGTATATGGGAAGCCCAACGATTGGCTGAGGGAACAACAAAGAATCTGATTGGTTAACTAGCAAGCCATGTATATGAAAACACCTGACAAAAATAACTCCATGCATTTAGCCTGACGATTCCCCCCGGGGATGAAACACGGGAGCCTCTGTGTAGCTTCATTGCCATATATATTTTCATTGCTTACTACCTAGCTCTACTTACGTATCGAGCACTGTTGAAGTAAATACTGAAAACTGATACATAAAAAATTATATCTCCTTATAATATTTTATGTGGATACATGAAGTACTAATATATGTATATGTATATATATATATATATGTATATGTATATTTATGCAAACATTGTTAAAAATAACAGAATTCGTCTGTTTAATTATACCTTTTTTTATTTTTTCAATTTTTCTGATGTCTTTTTTGTTTTAAAATCAAAATATTAATAAATGTTCCACAGGTTTCACGAACGTTTTCGATTCTTCGTTGAATCATCCTCAGGTGTCAAAAGCAAATGAACAAAAAAGTTGGAGAAAGAAGAGAATTTTAAAAAGACGGCGGAGAAACGCTCATAGAACGTTTTTCACATTGTTCCAGGAAGTCGTTGACGATTTAAATTCAGCAATGCTTGGATAGCATCACAGAACAAAATCTCATTACGTTAAGCATTTTAAAATGTTACCACTGGTTTCATATGTGATGTTAATTTTAAGTTGTTGTGGTTTTATGTAGATATATATATATATATATATATATATATGTCAATTTTTTTCTTCATTTGTTAATGTCTTTATAGTCTGCTAGAATGAGAATGCAGTATCTGTTCATCCTGCTATTTTCATTATATCTAAAACTTTTAATGTGGGAATATAGTTCTTTGCAAAACATAAACAATAGTACATAATTTATTTTGGTAGCTCAATTAGTCACCAAATTAGAAAATTTGCTGTGTTCAGAAGTTAATTTTCACAATATATAACAAAAAATGCAGGTTTTAAATAAGTAAAAAATCTTTAGAAATGTAATTTCATCTTGTGGTAAATGAAAATTAATCATAATGGAAGTAATAATTATTAGATCAAACCAGCCTAAACATTAGGCAAACTCCCATTACCCTTAAAAAAACGTGCAAAAATGACACAGAAATGCAGCTTTGACGATTCATTTAAGATGATTCATAGCAGATTAGATTTTTTTAAATATTAATAGTAAATCAATAAAAAAAAAAAACCCTCAGATGTTGACTATATAAAAACATACGGAAACACAATTTGATAATAGGGCAAAAATGTCTTTAGTATTTGATTCACTAAAGTTTTCAGCTTAAAACCTTACATTAAGCCCACCATATTGACAAATGGCCTTTTTTCTTTAAGATGGGACTTTCTTTATATGCATAGAGATGCACAATATCGTGCACACCAAATTTGAAAAAAAAAAAAATTTTCAAATAAAAAAAATAAAAAAATCGCCTGTCACCGAAAATAGTGACTTGAAGTAACTTTAAAAAAAACAAAAAAAAACTAATGACACAAGAGAAAAATTGTAGTGCATTTTTAGGTGGAGTTAACAGAACAAAACAGGGGTGAAAAAAAAACGTACAGCAAATAAATGTTACCAAAGCCAAGATAAGTTACTCTTCTACCTACCTGGATAAGTGTATTTGTGTTTTAACTTATTTTAAAGCGTTTGTTTAGTAAAAACAAACATAGTGTCCACTAGTGTGCAGTTAAAACGAAAAAGAAGATGGCGTCGATAAGCAATCCATGTGTACCCCTGGGCCCTAATAATCGCTCAACAATCGAAAATTAAACAAAATACTATTAGAACATTACATTTTCGCACGATTGGTGACATTTATTGGATGTATTTCTAAAATAAGTTACAGCAAAAATAAACTTATCGATGTAGGTAGAAGAGTAACTTATCTTGGCTTTGGTAACAATTATTTGTTGCACATTTGTTTTCACTCTTTTTTTTTGTGCTGTTAACTACACTTGAAAATGTTCGAATTGTACATTTATAAAAAGAAATGGTTAAATTTTGTTTAATTCATAATTTTATCAAAATTACCCCATAAAAAATAAATGAGATATTGTAAGTTAAAATTGAAGCAAATGTCACTACATTTACCCATTTTCGCTCTATTAACTAGAAAAATTCCACAGAGTGTGAACTGAAAGCGCGAATCAGCAAGGCCTGGGCAGGAGTGGACATGATGAAAGCGATTTGGAAGTCAAGTCTTCCTACCAAGATGAAACGTGACTTCTTTGAAGCCATTGTTACATCGATACTCGTATATGGAAGTAGCACTTGGACTTTCACCAA
Organism: Sepiola atlantica; assembly: GCA_963556195.1. NCBI lineage: Eukaryota > Metazoa > Mollusca > Cephalopoda > Sepiida > Sepiolidae > Sepiola > Sepiola atlantica. Next base: position 84,729,415 of record OY744519.1, on the reverse strand, counting down.
AAGATTGGAGAAGGACATTGATGGTGTATACACCAGAATGCTAAGAGCTGCTCTTAACATCTCCTGGAGACAGCACCCCACAAGAGAGCAACTCTATGGATACTTTCCTCAGATTTCAGTCCTGATCAGAGAGAGAAGAACGAGATTTGCTGGAGGGCTAAGGATTAAATCATCAGCAATGTTCTTCTGTGGACGCCAAAACAAGGATGTGACTCAGTGGGTAGACTGCACATAACCTACATCAAACAACTAAGAGAAGACTCACAATGCATCTATGAAGACATACCAGGTGTGATGGATAGAGTGAGATGGTGTGAGTCAGGAGGATCCGTGACACCACCATGACTAGATGATGATGATGATGATGATAAACTAGGCTGGTTTATAATACCTATTTGTAGTCGTTTTACTGACACTTCTGACATTTTACTACAGCTTTCATCTATGTAAATTAATTTTAAAAGTCGCCTTATGTTTATACTTAGTTTTCTTTTCTTTTTTATTTCTTTTTCCACCTACACAGATACTACATTCTGATTTTTAATATTTAGATAGCCGATCTCTATATAAATATGGTCCTTATTTTCGCTTGCATATCTTGTTCGTTATCTTGCTTGTATTTAAGAGTTATGATTGCATAAAGGTTAGTGTCATAATAAGATAATATTACTTGACCCCAGGATGATCATAAGGTCAGTAGTAATGACCTCCAAGACTCCCTACCCTTGAATTGAAGTAGGGCCAAGATGACTGTGCTGAGAAACACTTTCTACTGACATTGCATAAATTGGACATATTTAAATAAATTAACATAAAAACAGTCGAAAACAAACTATGAACAAAATTTATTTTTCGGCAGACGTTTTTATGACTACTTTTTATTTAATTCTTCGAAATACTATCGAGTAATTACCAATTTTTCAGATTATAAAAAAATAAAGGTAATCATTACTATTGGCGACATAAATTATTTTAAAGGAAATATAGTTGTGAAATTAGTCAAAAACAATTTATTTTGCTTTACCTACTCATTTGTGATCTATTTATGTTAAAAAAAAATTTATAGAAGTTATGAGCATTTAAAGTTTGTATAAATACTGATTCTGAGCAAAGTAACCATCTTTTTTTAGTCAGTAAAGTAAACAAAGATGGCTACTTTGCTCAGAATCGGTATTTATGCAAATATTAAAGGCTTATAACTTCTATATTTTAATGCAAATACGTCACAAATGAGTATTGATTTACTCCTCTCCGGGAGTTAGGCACAAGGCCAGTTTTTATCTTACTCCCACAAGTAAGATGTGACCCAAGGTCGGGTCGGAAAAGTGGGGTTTAAAAATTGCCTGGGCAGCCCCGTCGGCATTCCCCGGTAGAGGCGCCTCAGACAGTAAGCAATAAACTTACTCCTCCCCAAAGAGAGGAGGCAAAACCTGGGAAGGTGTACCTCCCAGAATTGCACAGGACAGACCCATTGACCGGCGTAAATCAAGCCCCGAAGACCAAGACAATACCAGTTTATGGGGTGCAGTATCCATCGGAACAGATACTACACTTTGATCTTAGCCAAAAGGCCAAGAACAATCTTTAAGGTAAAGCAAAATAAATTATTTTTGACTAATTTCTCAACTGTATTTTCTTTAAAATAATTTATATCTCTAATAGTAATGATTACCAAAATGAATGTCAAAAAACATACGTTTAACATTTAGAAGGAGGTCCATTTGCAATGTTAATTTTATGAAAATTAGACCTTCTTTGGCTGCTTACATTTCATATTGTTGACAAATTATATTTAATTTTTTTAGTTGAAGATAAAAATCAGTAATAAAATCTTTGTAGTCCCTTATCCTCCTTAATAATTGTATGAGTTTTATCTTTACCTAAAAATATATAAATATAATAACATTTTAAACTTGACTATTTTTATTATATACGCAAAACTGTTTATTATACTGAGTAAAATGTTACAATAAAATTAAAAATGAATAATGGAAAACTTTTAAAACATTTTATACGAATTGTTTACTTTTTTACTTATTTGTACCATAAAGGATTCAATTATTTTTATAGAAGAATTTAGCTTTACACTTAAGTGGAAACTATATTTTCCTCCATTAGAGTGCTCCACACATAGGGAAGCGTAATATATATCTCTAACATATGAAATCATCTTGTCAAAGTTTCAAACTTAGACCCAAATAGCAATGTATCTGAGAAATCGATACTTGATTCAGACTAGCCTATTTTTTGTTTTGTGTTTTTTTTCACTGTGTTATTGGTATGATTATAATTTAGTTCGCTTAAATTTCTTTCTGGTGATAATTAAGCTGGCTAGGAAGTTTTTTTTTAGACTGAGGCCAATTTTCGTTAATGATCTGAAATACACTGTAATTGGCTGTGTTTGTTACAAATGTGCAAAACTGCAAATAGCTACCAAATCTGTTCACTTGTGAATACTGCCAAAATACATTTTACTTGAACCAATATCTGACCATATAATTATTATTACCATAATTCTTATTAGTATTGTTTTTATTTCTGCTTATACTTTTGACAGGTTTTCTACACTGACCTTTCACTTTGCTAATTTCATAAATAAGTATTTTCATGTCTAAGTTTGTAATTTGTAACGGCATTCATCCGGAGTGGGTAAAGTTGGCTCTAAATGAGCTTACCGCATCCTTTGTCAAGGAAGTCTACGTATGCCAATCGGCAGCTGAGTCTTCGGCATTCCCAATTCCAGCAACAAATACTATAAACCGTGGCAACCAGCTACTTGCTCCATGTCTATCTTCGCCATTTTAATTCATATCTTCAGTTGGCTATGTTTGCGCTTCTTCCAGCCAGTGGGTGAGATTGAGGTTGCCAACTTTCGGATGGATTTCTCCTCAGGGCGTCAAAAAATGTCAGTTAGTCTTTGTTATTTATATTCTGATTAAATCGGATTTATTTTTTCCTTCACTTAAAAATGCCTAGTCATAAAAACATTATTTTTCTTGGTTCCTTGACCTTTTGACTAAGATCAAAGTGTGGTATCTCGGCAATATTTGACGTTTTACTAATGTCGGGAGTTTTCATGTAAATTATCTCCTTTGAAAATGAAATTCTAAAAAAAGGTTTTAAAATGCTATCCTTTTTTTATTAAATAGCTTTAATCAATTTTATAAATAATTATAATAATAGTACTATCACCAAAATGATTGCATATATATAGAAGAAAATTTGACAATACAAATTAGAAATGTATATTACAGAATATAAATTTATTAGAAACTTAAAAAAAATAAAATTGCATATGAGGAATATCGAGATCTGTTTGAGGGAGTTTGGAGATTACTTATATATGGTATTTCAAAAGACTTTTGTATCATTAGAATTAAGATGACATAAATGCAGATGTACCCCAGGGATCGATCCTTGGACCTTTATTGTTCCTGATTTTCATAAACGACCTCCCTGATGACATTGTGTCTGAGATGGGTATATTTCCTGATGACACCATGTTCTACTCTTGTCATGTTGGCAAAACTGACGCGCACATATCCGAGGCAATGACTGAATCCTTAGAAAGTGACTTCCAGTCTTTAGTAGAATAGGGTCATAAATGGATGGTAACATTTAATGCTGCTAAGACAAAGGTCCTTTTCCTCAACAACTACAAGAAACCTCTTCAACCACCAATTGCCATGGGAAATAACACCCTACCTGAGAGTCCAACGTTCAAACTTCTCGGCCTAACATTCACAGGTAACATGAATTAGAACAAATATATAGAAGACCTTACCAAGGCTGTTGCAAATAAAGTAGGCTCCATCTACCGTGCTAGAAAACTTCTCACACCTGACAGTATCCTATATCTCTACAAAGCCACCATCCGCTCATGCATGGAGTATTGTTGTCACATCTGGGCTGGTGCATCATCCACTAGTCTCTCCCCCTTAGACAAGGTCCAAAAAAGAGTCGCTAATCTAATAGGTCCCTCACTATCCACCAAGCTCTAGCCCCTGTCCCATCATCATAATGTTGCATCCTTATGCTTGTTTTACAAGTACTTCAATGGGATGTGGTTCGATGAACTTGCTGCTCTAGTGCCTCCTTGGCGTAAATACACTAGACCAACCCGACAATCAGCTAAATCCCATCCATTTACTGTGGAGGTCCCCAGATGCCGCAGAGTCTTCTACTTCAATAGCTTCTTTCCTCATGCTGCCGGACTTTGGAACTCCCTCCCTGCTCCATCAACTGTACTGACATGCAGAAATTTAAAACTAATGTGAACAAACATCTTGCTGCACAGCTCCCAAATTTATAATGACTCCCAAAACTTTCACCCTAATTCTCAGTAGCCCCTTACGTCTACAGTGGCAACTTGCCTTGTTTGGGGTGAACTATGTTAAAAAAAATAACAAAAAACATAACCTGTTTTGATGTTAATATATTTAGGATAGATGAAACAAACTTTTGCATTCATTCATTTAGACATACATACATACATACATACATACATACCGAATCTTGCTCTGTTGCTGTCTAATGGCTATGGATAAAATTCAATGCAAATCTGAAATATTTAAATTTTCAAATGGGAAGTTATGCCTATATTATACCCTCTAAGCACCTTTTAAAATACTTTAAAGAAATGGAAATTTAGAGAATATTTATTAATTGATGTCTAATACCTATTATTTAAAAGTTCGCAAAAATTGGAGGTATCTGAATTTTCTCAAAGGGATTCACCCCCTTTTTTACCCCATTTACATAAAACTAAATTAAACTAGATATAACATACATTACAATCACTTATGCTTAGCAGCTATGGTTCAAAATTCATAATGATTGAGTAATTAATTTAGGAGTGACACCTTTACATACAAATATATACACGTATCTAGCTTTATATAAATAAAGATATATGTGAACAAGCATCTTTATATATATATATATATATATATATATATATATATATATGCACGCACACCTAGTTACAAAAACCCATAGTCAACATTGTCCATTTCCTGTAAAATAAAGAAAACCATTTTTGTAAAGTGTGAGATTTGTGAACATGATATCATGAAATTCCAGGAAAAGCCTTACTTACCAAAATACTGTGACTTTTCTCTTTTATTCCTCCTCCAGACCCTGTTCCCTGTTTTATTTTTTATTTATTTGTTTATTTATTTATTTTTGTTTTCTGTCAATTGAAATTGCATATTTTATCAACTGGAATGTGGAATACATTGGTCTTCTATTGTCTTTCCTACTTTGCTGACCCAGGGGACTGGAATCTCTCTCTTCTGTTGTTGGTGTGTAAAGTTATTTCCTTGTTGTTCAGGAGTTCCTGGGGTGGAGTGGAGAAATACTGAATTTGGCACTTTGCTAAATTGGAATAGTTAAATATCCTATCCATCATACACAGCATAAGTTAATTTATAATAAAAATAGGTGTGAGTGAGTGAGTGAGTGAGTGAGTGAGAGAGAGAAAAGAAGAAAAAAAAGAAATTTATTTAAAGGAATAAATATCCGGCAGAATGCTTCGGTAAAACTAGGAATAAGGTTATAAGCAAAGAACAAACTAAATCGAACAGGAAATATTTACAGATAATCATGCTTCTTTTGATTCGATATTTTGTTTCAGTTATGAAACTTTGTCAAGAACAGATTATTTTCAACAATCTGTTCTTGACAAAGTTTCATAACTGAAACAGAATATCGAATCAAAAGAATTATAACTGTGTAAATGTCTTCTGTTCTATTTATTGTGCTCTTTACTTATTACCTTATTCCTATCTATACCTACACCCATGTATATATATATATATTATTTTATTTAATTACTATACATTGCTGTGTTCATTGGAGATGCCCGAGTTTCGTCCATCTGGTCATTCTGGAATTAGGAGAAATTTCGGCTTATTCTTATTAGGTTCATCAGTCCTGTTTTTGAGCAAAAAGTCTAAAATCAGAAATTAACTGGCTCCGGTTTTGTTACTTTTATTAAGGTAATTGTTGTAATCTCTACTTATAAAATGATTGGGTGCAAATATCTGCCCAAACTTTCAATCTTGTAATACATGAGGATTTGCTGAGAATTTTAAAGCCAGAAATAACTTTCTATCAGACAGTTTAAATACTTTCAAATTCCTTTAAAATTTCAAAGGGTCACAAAGTCATTCATTCTTTTTTATTTTAACTATTAACAAAAGAATAAAATGGCTGACTTAAATAATTTTTTTAAAAGTATTTTTTGATATTTTATGTATTTCACTTTTGATTTCACTAAATTATCGATTAATAGTAATAATAGCGTTTTTTATTTTTTATTTATTTTTTAGCTTTGTTCCCCTCAAACAAGACATTGCCATGTAATCGTAAGGGGCTACTGTGATATGGGCCAGATTTATAGAAGGGGGGGGGGCAACCTGGGTGGAGAGGTAACTTTAATATGCTTGTTCACATTACATTTAAATTTCTGCATGTCGGTACAGTCGGAGAAACAGAGAGCAGGGATGAGGCGATCAGTTTGAGGAAAAAAGCTATTTGAGTAGAAAATCTTCCGACAGCTAGGAATCTCTACAGTGAAGGGGAGGGGGGGGGCTAATCAGGTAAGTTGGGAGTATTTACGTTGAGGGAGTACAAGTGTAGTGAATTTGTTGGAGAACATTCCGTGGCAGTACTTGTAAAACAAGCAAAGGGATGCAACACTGCAGCAATGCACCAGGAGCTGGAGCTTGACGGCCAGTCCAAGACCTATTAGGTTAGAAAATTTCTTTTTCACCCTGTTCAGGAGGGAGAGATTAGTAGTTAGTGCACCAGTCTAGATGTGGCAATAATATTCCATGCACGGGGGAAAACTGAACTTTGAGTTAAGACATGTTTTTGAATTAAAAATAAACTCTGGCTTATCATGGTTCAAATTTGCAGCAAAAGAGGGTGGTGATGGTCCTTTACCCACCACTTTACATGTGAGGTGAACTTAGTATTCCTAAGTGGTCACCTATCTAAGTATTGACTTAGCTTAACATGGATGATTATAAGGAGTTTGAATCTTATTTTTTTTGTTAAAAATGACTTTTTTTTCTCCCTTTTATAAATGTTAATGCAATTCCCTATTTTCATGTCAATTGTCTAGTAAGAGTCAAATTAAACGGCATTCACCCATAGAATCGTTAATAAAATTCACAATCCTTTTTACAATCCAACTATATCTGGTACAAATACACTTCAGTCTATGCCTAACTTGTCCACCAAGTTTCAGTAATGAATGTCCAACAGTCTTTGTTTTACCACCATTCACTGATATTCTCCAAATGAGCACTTCTGTATTAAAAGGATACAACTGATTTTGTATCTGACGGCCGTCTTCAGTTCAGGAATAGTCTGAGGATTGTTTTAATAGACATTATCTTTGAGATAACTCCACTGGTAAAATTCGGAGGGGGAGGGGTATGGGTCCGGTGAATGTGAAGCCCATTCAGGATCACACTTTCTACTGATAAGATGATCACCAAAGTGGCCCCTACATATTATTGAACGGTCATAAAACAAAGACAGTTTAAAACTAGGTGAACATGTCACGTATAGACTGACTTTCATTTGAACCAAATCTGGTTGGATTGCAGAAAGAATTGGGAATTTTATTAACGATTCCATGGGTTAATGCCATTTAATTTGGGTCAGCCTGTAATTTTGATTCTTATGAGACAATTTTATTAGCAGTTTCATGGGTGGCATTTTGTTTTGTTGGGGGGGGGAAGGGGGGGGGGCTATACATAAAAATTGTTGAAAGTTCATTGTAGGTATTCAACTATAACTTCATCCATTCAAAAGTGAATGTATTGATGCTGTATATTTTGTATGTAACATCTTTTAAAAAAACAAAAAAAAACACATCTACTATATTCTGATGAAAGAGGATCAAAACTATTGTCTGAGAAAGAGCGTTTAGATTCTATTCCAAGACGGAATCGCTGATGCACACATAAACAATTAACCATTCCAGTCTTTGTTAATGGTAATGTTCCAAGCTGGAACATAAACTCACTTAAAATATTATGATCTACTTAAGAGAAACTCTGAGACCATTATCACACTTGTATGTCATAAAAATAACTTGACCATTTAATGGGAGTCACTGTGTCATAAAATTTCATTCCGAATCATAATTCCATCGGAATGCAAAAGAAAGTGATGACGTCAATTTCACTCTGATCCTTGTAATTGTATGGCTCATGCAAAGACATAAAAAAAAATCAATATTTACCCTAGATTTCATGTTTCAAGATCGCATAAACCACGACTTACACACACTTGCTTCAGTTATCCAATACAAATGATTAAAACATTGCAAAGAGGAAAGTATATTTTTGTTTTATGCAAAACTAGTTGAAGTACACGTCTATCTTAGGGGTTCTCAATTTTTTCTCTTTTGCACATCAACTCAATTAAAAAATTTTTTATTTCTTTAAATTGTAATAAAAACAGGGATGTGAGTTCTTAGCCTTTTAGCAGAAATCTGCTTTTTGTACTTCTTCATCGAGCTTTTGATTTTCGTGCAGGATGGGGACAATATCCACACCAGTGGAGCCCCCCCCCCCTCCAAACAGCTGGCTAGCTGCACGCTTGGTAGTCCTCACCGCAGATCTCCACTTTTGTTGATCCTGAGGCTCAGTGTTTAAGAGCCTGCGGTCTCTCTCTGTCAGCTCCCTCCAAGACAATTTTGGCCGGCCAACTCCGCACCTACTAGAGAGTTATAGGTTCAGTGCACAGTTGATCGCACTGCTGGATCTGTCCGTATGACTATACCAGCGGAGTCTTCTTCTCCCTCAAGATGGAATCGAGGTCTGCAAGATCAAGTTTCCCCAGTAATTCAGAAAAAGTGGATTTCCGCTTAAATCTGCTTTTTTATTTTATTTTGTTTCATTTTAAATAAGAAAAGGCTGATTTCTGCCTTGGCTCGATTTTATTTCTCTATCGCCCTTTCTCGTTTTATCTTTCTTCTTGTTTTTTTCTCTCTTCCTCTCTCCATCTTGTCTTGTTTCGTATTGTCTTCCCTTTCTCCTCTCTCTGGAAATATTAATTTTACCATACTTCAAACGATTCATGATGAAGAGGGGGAGGGAATGTAGAAGACATTCATTTTTTTTTTTTCAAAGAATGACTTCCTGTCTCTACCCCCACCCCACCCCCACTCCACCCACATGCACACTTGTGGTCTTTCTCTGAATGTTTTTTTCTTGGACCAAACATATTTTTAACGTTTTAAACTTTTATCACACAAAAAAAAAAAACTTTTTGACACAATAACTTTGGACATTCTTTTTACACAAAAAGCTAATTTTAATGGAATTTAACGAATTTAAAAGCAAAAACTAAGTTAAAACATATCGGTCGATACTTTCAGTATGAAAAAAAAGGTATTGTAGATTAACACCCTTTGCTAAATCACCCTAACCCCTCATCCAAAAATAATAGTGAGATACTACTTTTTTAGGCGATTATATGTGAACACTCTGAAACTTGGCGGAGGCAGAAAGAAGAACCAAACAAACAATTATTTTAGAATTTAGAGTGGAGGATCATTTTCGCGTATGAATTTAACATGAATTGATTCCCCCATTTCCGGACTATTCTAGCATTTTAGGGCATTAACCCATTTTTTGCTATGGAAGGTAAACTCTGCATTTTTAGGGGAGGGGATCTATATTTTTAGACGATTACATGTGATTTTACGAAGTTGGGAAATTGGTGGGGACATAGTCAGCCCCCTTCTGTTACGAAATTAATCTCGATTTCAGATATTTTTGCCATTCCTGAAACAATTAAAAATATTATTTTTAATCAGTAAATGTTTTATTAGAATAAAATCGATTATTGATAATTTGAATTAAAAATTTACGACTGAAAAGGAGATTTTATTTTACACGTATAACAGACTAAGATACAATGTATATACCAGACGAGTCTAATAAACAAAACAATGAGTGTTTCGGAATTTTTTAGATGAGGCTTGATAATTTAGATTATTCGGACTACTATTCTCATCTTGGATGTTATTCTCACAACATTTTTACCGTTGTAATCTCCAAGTACATCTTGTCGAACTTGGGAATCGGTACGGAATTTCGTACTGGACCTTTTATTTATGTGGACACGTGGCGCAACGGAAAAGTACTAAGTAATAATCAGTTCGAAGTGATAGTCTTCTGGAGCTTGATGGTTCAATTCTTGGTGATACTAAGAATATCATTAAAATTAATTACGACTTCTACCCAGTCATGGCTGACGGAACGAGAACAATCTAGCCCCGTGGATAAAATGAAGGGTGTCATTCAAAATTCCGTACAGATTCCAGAGTTCGACAAGATGCACCTGAAGAAGGTCGGAGGTTACATCAGCCTAAATGTTGTGAGAATAATTTTCAAGATAAGAACATTTGTTCAAATAATCCAAATATGTAAAACGGTGGGTTACAATTATCTGTAATTAATTTGTTTTTGTCATTTAGTTATTACGATAATACCAAACAAAAAAAGCAAATGTGGACATGCATGATAAAATGTATTTTCAACTTTACATTGACAATATAAATCTAAGCTAGATGCAAAACAAAAAAAAACAGTTGAGAGCGAATTTTAAATGAATGTAACTTAACCCTTGTATGCGTTTCTAAATAACGGTAAGAACTCTGTGTTTTCGCATTTTGTATTTAAAGAAGATAGGATTTTCGAAAATTCTCACTCTCCAATTAGAAAAGACAAAAACTATATATTTGACAATATATTAACGATGCTTCATAAAAAAAAGATTAAAAAATACCAGACAAATTTATTGAACAAAACAGTGAGTTACAGTTATCTGTAATTTATTTTTGTTATTTATTTCTTAAAATAATAATGATAATATATATATATATATACACACACGCACACAAATAGTAGTTGAATCAACCAATTGGAAAAATTACGGCAAAACCAATACATAAGAATAAGTAAATGTGTGATTTAGGGTTTCGTCGGGCGGCTCTCTAGGCAGGCAACCTATTTGTCTATAAATGAAGCAAACGTGTACAACACATTCTAATAATATATAAGCCTGATGATTTATCCCAGGAATGAAACATAAACGTTTCTCTTTAACTTACTTGCCATAAGTACAAAAAAGATTTTATTTGTATAACATGCTGTGATATGACGTATATAGGCAACAACCATATATAATATAATATATATATATTAGTAGTATGAAATATCTGTGGCAAGTAAGATGCACAGAAGTGTCCGTATATATATATATATATATATATATATATATATATATATATATATATTAATCTATGAATTTTACAGACGTTTAGATCACATGGTACCAATGGTTTCACTAACAACCGGAGGCTGCTGAAAAAAACCTTAGGCTTAAAACCAATTAATCACTCTTCAGCCATTTTCTTAATCAGCAAATCCAGGAATAGCCGGAAGTGGAGAAAACCAGAACCAGTCTACTCTAAGAAAAAATTCTATCTATTCTAATGTGTGTGTATGTATGTATGTATATATATATATATATATATATATATATATATATATATATATATATGACAAATTGTATAGTATCCCATTTATTATCTTGCAGACCATTTCTATTTTAATATATTTCATCAGCTGAATAAAATCTAAAATGAGATCTATGAATTTGAATTAATATTGAACATGCATGAATGACATTATTGATGTGCATTCAATATTAATTTAACTTTATAGATCTCATTTTAGATTTTATCCTCCTGGTCTATTCATGTAAAAATGCTCTGAGATTGTAGTGAATGCTACAGCATTATTATTATTGTGAGTGCTCTATTTAAAAAAATATTTTTTATAGGAATTGAGCCATCTAGAAGTTCACTAATATTAAGAACTAGAATAATACAGTTTGGCACCACTTTTCTGACCCCTAACATTAAAGTAAAGATATAGATATAATGCTACTCAACTTTGTGTTTAGAATCCTTATTCACATTTTGATCAAAATCCATGACATTATTTTGATACTAGAAAATGTCTAAAATTTAACGCTTAATTGGAATATATTCAGTTTAATTTACGTTTAAGATTCCCTTAAGAAGAAATTGAAATTTAGGGAATCTTACTTATACTATAACTATGGATCAAATTCAATGTAAATCTGAAGTATTTGAATTTTCAAATGGGAGGTTGTGCCCATATTATGCATCCTAAAAATCCTTTAAAATACCCCAAAGAAACTGAAATTTAGGAAATGTTTATTAATTGATGTTTAATACCTATTGTTAAATTTCACAAAAAATCGGAGGTATCTAAATTTTCACAAATCCCTACCACCTCTTCTTTGCCGCCTTTGCATAAACCTAAATTAAACATGACTCGCATTTATGCCTACTAGCTGTGTTTCAGAATGTATAATGATTAGTTAATTAGTTTAGCAGTGAATTCTATACATAGCAATATATAAACATATACATACCTAACTTTATATAGAGATAAAGGAACGATTCACAATTAATCGATAATCATAAATATAAAAAAATAAAAATCTTTAGGATTTCCAATTGTACAGGTCTACCCAGAAGATATCTTTAATACAATTTTTTTTTTCATCTTTTTTTTTTTTTTTTTCCATCTTTTTTTTTTTCATCTTTTTTTTTATGGCTGCCCCTCATAGATGAGGCTAACGGTCGTGTACTGGTGATATACCTCGATGGGTGCAAAGGTGGCTGACGAGCCCGATCCTAGCCTTGCTTATCCTTCCATAATGATGGCATGTTGTTACAGTTAGTTTAGTTGGAGGGTCATCTTGAGAATGTTATGGAGCTCTCCCCTTCCTTTTGCTTATTTTCTCTTTGAGGACCGACCTTGAAGGTTGATGTTCCCTCAGCAATGATCTACCTCAAGGATGGCTTCCCCAAGCTTGAGTTTACATTGATGTTGCATTTCTTCAGGTTGTCTTTCAGAAGATCTTTAAATCTCTTCTTCTGGTCTCCTCGACTGCACTTTCCTTCTTTAAGCTGACCATAGAAGATTTAATTTGGTAGTTGAGAGTCTGACATCCTGACGACATGGCTGCTCCATCTCAGCTCATTCTTAATGACAATAGTTTCGACATTGGTGGTTTTAGCCTCCTGGAGGATGCTGAGGCTTGTATGATAGTCCTTCCAGAAGATGTGCAGGATGCTCAGTAAGCAACGTTGATGAAACTTCTTCAATGCTTTAAGGTAGAGAGGGATACGTTGTCCAGGTCTCTGAGACATAGAGAATCATTGGGTGTGTCCTTTATATTCTGATGATAACTAAAAGAAGTTGAAAGGTTGAAAGATTATGAATTTTTTAGGTTCTGTGTATTTTTTATCTAAAAAATTCGAGAAAAATAGTTAAATCTCTGGAAAATTATATATTTAAAAAAATAAATTCGTTTCAACAATGTTTCTTTGAATGGATAGAAATATGCGTGTGTGTGTGTATATATATATATATATATATATATGTGTGTGTGTGTCAATATGTCCTTGGCCTGACATACAGCTAGTGCTACTAATAAAAAATCCATATGATTTTTATAAAGTACTAACCTTCAAATGGCATGTGTCAAAATTTGTTTATAATTTAATTATTCAAATAAAGCTAATGTGGCAAATTTTCAAAACAATGGAAAATTTGAATTGCGTGTGTTGCTTTCTAATGTGGAATAATACTGTTCAAACAAAGCAATGGCTTGATAAGTGTTATTCGGACTCTGCTCCGTTGGACACAACTGTTAAGATGTGGTATGCTGACATTAAACGTAGTCGTATACTCAAATGATGCTGAATGCTGAGGTCGCCCAAATTCAGCAGTTGTCTCGGAAAAACATTAAAAAGTCTATAAACTCGTTTTTACCAATTGTAACTTGAAGTTGCGTGAAGTAGCAGAGGAGTTCAAGATATCAGAAGTCAGTGTATTCACCATTTTGCATGAACATTTTTCAATGAGAAAGCTGTGTTTAAAGTGGGTGCTGCATTTGCTAACAGTCGATCAAAAGCGTGTCGATGATTCAAAGTGGTGTTTGCAATTGTTTCAACACGAAAAAGTTTTTTTGGCGACAACGAATGAAACATGGATCAACCACTTCACTTCAGAGTCAAATCGGCAGTCATCTGAGTGGGCAACAACAGGTGAAAGAGACCCAAAGCGACTAAAGATACAAACCTAAGCAAGCAAGGTTTTGGCCTCCATATATTGGGGTGCGAAAGGTATTTTATTTATCGATTATCCTGAGAAAGGAAGAACCATCAATAGTGAATATATATATATATATATATATATATATATATATATATATATATATAGCATTATTAATGCATTTAGATTTTGAAGGAAGAACCTGCCAAAAAACAGCCACAAATGAAGAGAAAAATGTTCTTTCACCAAGACAATGCACCATGTCACAAGTTGATTGCAGCTATGGCAAAACTACATAAATTGCACTTAAAATTGCTTCCACAATCACTCTATTTTCAAGATTTAGCCCCCAGCAACTACTAGCTGTTTTACAACCTCAAATAAATGCTCCAGGGAAGGATATTTGGTTCCAATGAAGAAGTAAACTGAGGCGTATTTTGAGGTAAAAAACAAATCCTTCTACAAAAAAAGACATCGAATTGTTAGACGAATCATTGGCATCAGTGTATCACCCTAGAAGGGTGTTTATATATAAAATCGAATTTGCTAAAAGTTGTTTTATTAGTTAGGCCCAGGACTTATTGAGTGTTATATATATATATATATATATATCCTGTTATCTATAAGAGTGATGCATTTTAAGATTTTGGGGCTGCTTATTCCAATCTCAGTATAACGGAGTGATGAACTCTCTGTATTTAATACTTGTACTTATATCGGCTGTCACCCGAGTTGAGCCTGCATTTCGGTCAGAATTCCTCAGATTTATTACCATATATACTTGTGCATAAATTGAGAAATATGTGACAACAAAATCAATGATAAAATGGAGGTCAATATTTTTCTGATTTTCACCAACTCACATAAAACATGAGTTCTCTTCCCTTGCGATCACTACTACTTGAATAATGTAAACAAAGATCACAATTTTTTGTTGATTTTTTTTTGTTAACTTGTGTGTCTTATTTGTTGATACATAGTTTTTATCAAAAAAAAATACAAGAAATATTAAATTAAAATGAACAATGACCATGACTCCATTTTCTTTGTGTCAAAACGCATCCTAACTGTAAGAAAAAAGATTCTGACTCAGATTTTATTAGATTAATGCATTTGTTTTTAACACAAAATTCACTGGTAGAACTTCAAATGGGCTGCAGAGGTCAACCGGATTTTTCTTTATGCCTCCTACGTCTCCTCCTCCCTCTACTCCTTTATTTTGTTATGGAAGAAGAAATGGTATGATGACTGATGCCTTCCAAATTCACTTCAGTGAATTAATCTATGCATTAGATTTATTTGGACTAGTTTCAGTTTTCGCATGCAAAAATGTTAGCTTAGGTTACAAAAATAAAAGCCCTTCAGTTTGATCAACCTTATAAACAATAAAGTAGACTAGACTGCAAAGAATGTACATTCTGACAAAGCATGGTTAACATTACTTTTTTGATATATAGTTTTTATTACTTGACGTTTAAGGAGAAATAAAGGTCCGCACTCAAAATTAAATTAATTAAAAAATAAAACAATAAATATATAAATAAATTAAATTAAATAAAAGAAATTATAAAAATATAAATAATAATAAAAAATAATAGTGATACTAAAAGCAAAGAAAAGCAAACAAAACAATTAAAACCCACCAATATTAAACTCAAAATTAATTCACTGCAGAATTGATTTCAACGAACATCTTTTGCACGTTTATAAACAGTTGAAGTCTGCATCTGAAGGGAATTTTTCCAGAAATATTATGTTATGCGGACTGCTACATTGATTGACATTGAAAGCAAATAAGATTTCTAATTGAAAAAATAATCATAATGATTACTAATAAAAGTGGGAAATAACGAAAAACTTATTTCACTTTCGTATCCTTTTTATTTTTGCTTTTAATTTGCTTTAATCAGATACATCTCTGCATTGTAATTGTCTCTTATAAATTCTCTCTCTATCTATATATCTATCTATATATCTATCTATCTATCTATATATATTACTACACACAATGCTTCACCCTCTTATATTTTGATATGTATTCTTTGGACTACTGTTCTAATCTTATTTCAGTTCGGCCAATGTAACTTCTGAGTTTCTTCAGATGTGTTTTGTTCAAACTCTGGAATCTGTTTGAAATTTTGAACGGAACCCTAATCTATGGAGTTAGATTGCTCTCAGTCCGTCAGCCAATTTTTAATTATATTGTTAGTATCGCCTGCACTGAGGATTGAACCGTCAAACTCGCAAAGAACTGATTATAACTTAGCACTTTATCTGTTGCGCCACGACCATCTTTTTCTTTATATTTGCATAATAATCACGTAACGACTAAATTATAAGCAGAATATTCTCAAAATTAACCAACCAAAACCTAAGAAAAAAAAACAAATTAAATCTTAATAATTTTTTCTCAAAATCTGCAAAAAACAAAAATAAGTTTGTTCCCAATGATGCAATTGAAAGGAAGCTGCTAACAGGCCTCGATCAATCATTGTAATTTGTCCATTCAATTTCTCGTCTGCTGATCAATTCTGTTTAAATTAATCTTCTGAGACAGCAAATATGGCTGACTTCCAATTCTTGTATTCATATTAACACACAATGTTAAATCATTTCAAGCCTGAAGAAAGCAGAAATGACATGAGTTAACATGAAAAATCAATTTTTCTTTTACTTTCTATTCTCTATCTCTCTCTATCTCTATATTTCTAGTTCTATGTATTTTATCTCTCTCTCTCTCTTCATATATATATATATATATATATATATATATTCGAGTTAAAAGTTGACTTGTGTCTGGGGTTTGAACCATGCGACTAGCGGGATAATTATCTCCATATTGAGGATTCTTTAAGGATGGAACATATGTCTGTGGATAATCATCAAAAATATTTATTATTAAATGATTGTGTGTGTGTATGTATGTATGTATGTATGTATGTATATATATATATATATATAATCTGTCTTTCTCTATATATATTTTTTTATTTCTATTTGTCTATATTTCTTTTTTATATGAAAAGAAAATTTTCTGTGCGCAATGGCTAATTTTTTGGCAATTTCTGACCGTTATTTTCTTCTTGAATTTGTTTCTTTATTTATTAAATAAAAAGCTGGAACCCATCGGAATCGCACGTTTACTCGAAGAAAATAGGTTTAAAAAATTACTGGTATGAAAAAAATTAATAACTCAACCTGAGTATTTATGATACCCTTTTGTTACATTACTGATTGTACCTCTCTGGTGTTTCTTTGTCCCAGATAATAATAATGATAATAAAGAGCACATAAAGCTTAAAAAAATGAGGGAAGAGATATTGGTCAATAGAGATAGAGGAAGAGTGGTGTGAATGGGAGCAATAAAATCAATGACTAATTGGTTGGGAGTTGGTGTGGACACTGTTTGCTTATAAAAGAGGTACTTCTGCTATTTTTTAGATAGGATTTTCAAGTTAAATTTTATTTTTACAGTATTTTGTTTATTAAATTGTTAGGTGAAAGTACAGAATAGTTTACAAAGCCCCCTAAATCCATGCATTTAGCCTGACGATTTTTTTTTAGATGAAACACAAACGTTTCTGTGTAGCTCACTTTTTATAAGTATATTTCATATATATATACATAATATCCTATCTTATAGTGAAGGCTACAAACTTGCCTTCAAGCATTGTCATTGCTTGATAAATAAATTTTTAAGCAATGCCTGTGTGTGAAGCTTTTTTAAGAACCCACTCCACTCTTTCTAACCTCAAAAGAGCAAATCTACATCATTGGAAACAACAGTAGCTGCAAGTGTTATATCAGTTTTCTTTCCCTTAGATGCCTGCCTTAATGAAGGCTTAAGCAGACATTTCTCCTGGTGGTTTTACTGCACCTTTGCACACCAACCTGAGCATTTCTATGTCCTGGCACATCTTATAATAATAATAATAATAATAATAATAACTAGCAGGACCTGTGTAAATTACACGAAATGATGTTTTCAATACTAATTATCTTGTTCTTAACCTATACATGTTTGAATAAAATATGATAAGATTTAACTTGTATATTTATTTTAAAAAATGAACAATACATGAAACAATTTACAAAACTTCTTTATATACAATATTTCTAGTGACGGTAATATTTTGACGACTAAACCTTACTTTGTAAATGTTTTAGATTAAATTAAATTTGGCTCAAATTTATGAGTAGCATACAAAGATTCGGAAGGTCATTGCTTTTGATGTAAGCGTGACACACAAAATAACACACACGCTATCGTATTAATATGTGTCTTCCCGGTCGTCCCCTCCCTACCTCCCCTCCCCTCCTCTCCTTCAATGTAGGAAAAAAATCTTAGGGGTTGGTTGGGATCGTACTATAAACCAGTTGGGCTGACGTCAAAAACCGACGTCGCTAACCGTTGCGCCAAAGGGAAATACTTAAAAAATATTATGAAAATTAGGTGACTTGAATGCTTTTCCAAATCTAGGTGCGGCACGCATGCGCAGAGCTTTTGATGTAAGCATGACACATGAACACACACGCTATCGTATTAATATATAGATAATAATAATGATAATCTACTCTATAAAATTAAGTTTGTCGGATTTTCAAAGTTAAACTCTAATAGCATTTAAGCTGACAAATCAAACTTTGTTTCTGACTAGCCAATTTTGTTGTTGTTGTTGTACTCTCTTATTGGAAATATAATAATGTACTTAGTTACAATTTCTTTTTTTCTTTTTTTTTTTTTAATTATTCCTGGCCGGAATATTTGTAATATGTACAGATTTCTAAAACATTTAGACAGAAAAAAACAGCTTACAGCATTAATAAAAAACACATTTCACCATTTTAAAATCTATTTTCGCTGTCAGATAAACAATTACATTTCTTTTCTAACATAAATATTAGCATTGCTTTCTAAAAATTACTTGATTCTCTTACTGTTGAATAAATATTTTTTTCTATTTGTAAAAACTGTTCACCATGCTGTTCTACTCTAATGTTGTATGCAGTCGTGAATGCAAATGAAGTACACTGCTTTTAAGCCTTCAAAATGTACATTAGAAAGTAATTTCTCTCTTCGTGCACAAAACAGAAACAGTATTTCTTGGAGAGGTTAAAAAATAAGCAACATGATTCATTTTTATAACCGTTCATTTTCAATAGAATTGTTTTTGAATTTTATATTTAAAACCTTTTAACATCAACAGCAGTTCTGTTTTGCTTCGTACGTTTCAGAGAAAGAAGAAACTACAAGAGAGTTCATGTGGGTCTTACACATTTGTTTTTTCTTTAATAATCATCAGATATTTGATTAACTTGTTTTAAAAAACTACAGTAAAATAAAACACTATTTAAAATTAAAGACATTTCCGAGGCATTACAAACACAAGGTATGATTAACATTAAGCCATCTAGAATTACTTCCCCTAAATATGATGTTTACAATTACTTCCCCTTTGCCTGGTAATATTAACTCATCTCTCTATTAATAAAACTAATATCTCCTGTGTGTGTGTGTGTTTCTCGTCTTTAAGATAACTTCATAAAACTTCTGACATAAACAAAAAAATACAGACAAACTATGTGTTTCTAAAATTCCTATTTGAACAAAACTATACATTACTATATTTTTTCATTATTTTTCTGTTAGTCCATCACCCACGTTGGGTAAAAGTAAAGTTAGTAATAATAATAACAATAATAATAATAATGAAATCATTGTGTACAGTGCTCAAGAGGTGCATTATAACTCCTCAAAAGTGCATGTATAGTACATAGGATAATGTACAATTGTCATGGTAATGAACAGTGTATGACTCATGATATACATGTGTGCATGTGTATAGAAGAGGGACATCAGGTGTAGTTTAAGCAAATTTCGGGAAGCATTAAGGTTTTAAAGGGTGCAGTGTCTCAGCAGCCGACAACCGATGCAGACAGTTTGTTCAATGCTTCAATAATTCTGAGCGTGAGAAAATGTTTCAAAAGGTCATGGGAGTTGTGCTGTTTTTTTACTTTGTAAACATGTCCATGTGTGTTAGAAAGAGATTTAAAAAAGTGCTCCGGGGTATTTATTGTTGAGATAGTTCATAACTTTGTGGGCGTTTACTAAATCAGTGTTTAGACATCAAAGCCTCAATGAATCCAATCCCAGGATAGCAAGGCGTTCAGAGTATGGTAATTATCTGATGGACGGTATTTACTTAGTGCATGTAAGGTTGCGGAGTCGGAGGTTTTGGAAGGAGTCAGACTCGTGAGAATGTTAGGAGTTGGAGTCTTTAATCTGACTCCGATTATTACTGAATATTGAAAGATTTTAAAATAACAAGTCTGTGCCGGACATTTTAGAATTCTAGGAGTCTGTGCCGGACATTTTGGAATTCTAACACTAATGACTAATAATGTACAGTGCTCAAGAGGTGCATTACAATTCCTCAAAAGTGCATGTATAGTACATAGGATAATGTACAATTGTCATGGAAATGAACAGTGTATGACTCATGATATACATGTGTGTATGTGTATAGAAGAGGGACATCAGGTGTAGTTTAAGCAAATTTCGGGAAGCATGAGGGTTTTAAAGGGTGCAGTGTCTCAGCAGCCAACAACTGATGCAAGCGGTTTATTCAATGCTTCAGCAGTTCTGAACATAAAATAAAATGTTTCCGAAAGTTATAACTAATCGAGCTTGTCAAACTTCAACACAGTTAATTTACACACTTAATAAATCGTGCGTTATTCGTTCTTCTTTCTCCCTGAACCTCAGTCAGCTTGTCGCACGAGTCTCATTTCCATCAACATATGTTGCGCCATCGGAACACTGAAATCAAATCGTCGTATACCCTTCTATTTAAAAGGCAAACACAATAATTCGAACTAGCATCAGACAGGTGGAAAATAATGGTTCATTGAGTCGCATGCTGTTTCATTAAATCATAGCTGGTTAATTAAAATGGTATTCGTTAATCGTATCATTGCTGGTTAATTGTATCACAGCCATGATAGTGACAGAGATAAAGACAGGGAGACCATTGAAGAGAAAGTCACACTGTTAACCTATCTTAATATTTACTTTAGTACTCAATCATTCCTCTGAGACTCAGGCAGTTTCTTTCAACCAGAATTCTGTTTTTCCTATGACGTCACTTCCTCTTTCTTGTATCCCTACTTCTATTCTCACACTTTTGATTTTTAGTCAATTTTTTACCTTTTGAATTCTGTCTGTGGCATTTTGTCCTTAGGCTCATTAGTTCATTCCTACCCATATTTTACCTGCTAATGTATGTACTAGTTAATTCACCTACCATAATATTTTATAGTGTATAGTTTTAAGTCTGTTACCGATAAGCAACAGTAATACATTGTAGATATTCTTTTCCAGTAAATATCTAATAACTTTGTCTGGACCTCATATATGACCTGCGCCTGTCTGAGTTGCCATTTTGTCTTCTTCTTTGTAGTGCTTATGTATAACCATGCCCCACCCCCAACTATCGTCAACCCTGTGGTTTTCTTGTCTTCATCTACTTTATCCTGGTTTTGTCGATCATAGTGTAAAACGATCACCGTTTACAGTTTGTATTCAAAGCAAAAGCAAACTTCACTTGTTGAGCACGTATTTTGTGTGTATGTCATCGTTGGTGTCCACTCTTCTTGACGTAACATTCATTTGCCTGTCGAGACCAGTTATTGTTGTTTGATCTACTCGTCTCATCGTCCCGATCTGTTTCGTCTTCTTGAACAACTCTAACACCCCTTCGTCTGCTCGATCTCTTAAATATATCTACTTTTGACCGGAAACCTTAAATGTCCAGTCTTTTTCTCAGCTCACCACTAGAACTGGCCACATCCACTTTTTTCTCTGCTCACTCTTTTCATCGTCATTCAGCTCCCTAAATCTAACACCTAACTGTCATGAGCGTCATTCTGTCTGGGTAGTTCAATGGATTGACTGGTATTTATGTTCGCTTATCTATTTCCTCATCAATTTTCATATTGTGTACAATTTTCTAGCTAATATTTTCTGGCGTTCCACTGGGGGGTGGGGGGATCCATAATATCACAGTTGGATCACATGGTTTTCAGTGAATATTTATATTCATTTCTGCAGTTGTACCTCATCACTCAACAAAAATACCCCCAATTCACCCAACTAGTAGAAAAATCACACCCCTTAATTGTAGAGGTCCCTAGATGCCGGAAGATTTTCTACTCTGATAGCTTCTTTCCCCAGACCGCCTACCTTTGGAATTCCCTTCCTGCTTCTTCGACGTACCAACATGCAGAAATGTAAATGTAATGTGACCAAACATTTTGCTGTCCAACTCTTTACCCAGGTTGCCTCCATATAAATATGGTCCCTATTACAATAGCTCCTTACGCCTTGTTTGGAGCAAATAAAAGTTAATTTATTTTAATTTGATTAAAAAAAAATAAAAAATCACACCAGCCATGTTGATTGCATCATAAATTTGTCAGAGCTGATAATTTTTTGACATTTTTTTTTTTATCCATGTAGCCCTGGAACAAAGGCCCTACATGGGAATCTGCAGGCTGGTGTTGCTGCTGGTGGCTATTATTTTGTTTTTTAAATGACACTCTTGTTGCCTTAATATCTGATCTTGACTTGACCAATCAGTCCTTTTGGTAGGTTTTATTTGGTCGATTTTATTATCTAACACTTAGTTTCCCTATTTACTTGCCCCTCAACAAGGGCAGTGTTAGACACCAGATCAGTTTTTAATATAGGGAAAATCTAGCTCCCCAAAAAGGGGAATTGGATTGAGACAAAAATTTAAATTGTCTCAGTCTAGAAGGATTTCTCCTTGACCGACTAGGGACAGAACAGATACTACACTTTGAATTATTTATTCGCAAATAAAAAATATAATTCATTCAGAAATTAAGCACAAGGCCATCAAAAGTGTGGTTATCCTTCTTTTAGGTATCACAAACTGATTTTTATTTTTCAATATACAAAAAAAATTTTACGGTGAACATAGTGTTGCAAGATATAAAAATAAATACCAAATTTATCTTGGTATCTCAATTAGTACCTAAGTTATGGCCATTCAAATTAGTCGAACATTGTGTTTTGTGTGAAACTGAACAAAAAGCCAACTTTAGCATTGTATAACTGAAGATAAAATCTTCAAATAAGTGAAAAATCTTTATAAATATAATGCCATAGTTCATTAAAAGAAAGATAATATAGATGGAACGATTTTTCAATGTGGATTAATTAACAGTTTGAACAGCACAGACGTTACAAAAGGACTAAAAGTTTGTTGATGAAAAAAGCGGAACAAAACACATTTGTCATTAAAATAGTTACATAATTCAAGAAAAAAGGTATCAAATTTTATTTACATTCTAATTTTATCGATATAACCTCAAAAATAACTGAGTTATTGTAAGTTAAATTTTACGAAAATTTCACTTTTTTACCTATTTTCGCAGCATAAACAGGCCAGTTTGGCATTGCTAGAGCAATTGCAGTCACCACAATACTCTAGGGACTATCTTACTTGAAATATCCCCAATTGTTGAAATTTACTTTAATTATAAATATATATATATATATATATATATACATACACACATAAAATGGGGAGTGAGACAGCAAAAACTGATTAGTAAGACCCTTCAGACACTTTCTAAAAAAAAAAAAATTAGACTGCCCACTGTTTTCCAACTTGTTTAGAATCGAAAACAAACAAGTTGATCTCTAAGTAGGAGTGAGAATTAAGTCGGAGAAAATAAAATATGGATGGAGTTTGAGAGTGGATGGTGTCTTTCCAAGATGAATTTAATCTGGAGAAGCCAAGGTCAAAATAAAAGTGAGGAGTGGGCATCTTGGAGCTCTATTTTCAAAATATAAAAACGGCCACAGACACTCATTTGCTCGACTAGGTAAGAGACTGTCCATTATTAGAATTATACGCTTATGTGTTGTTTTTTTTTCTTTTCTATTTTCTTCCCAGATTGACTATTGGTATTGACTACTGTACATCACCCGAGAGTAAAGCATTGCAGTGGCTTAAACCTGAACAGACGGCAGGAAAACGTCAGCCATATTTATTTAGCCAGTGCCAGGTATTATTGTTTATTATTCTCTCCTTTAATTTGTTTAAGTTGTTGAAGTTTTTGTTGGATTTTACATATATACATTACACATACATACTTACCTGTATACTTACCTAGCACAGGCTGAGTAGGTGTGTTCTTACAAGTCAGGGATACGTCCTCAACATCAGTTCGACAGTGACTTTGTTGCTGTCAGGCTGAGGTATGGTTCTGTTCAGTCTCAGGAGGTCCACCCTCCCAGGCTTCACCTTCTCTTTGAGAAGGGGTTAGTCATTGCTAATCACCTGAGGTGCCTCTACCGGGGAATGCCGACAGGGATGCTCAGGCATTGTTTGTAGGCCAGAGCTCACTAATCCTAGTGCACTGGCTTTTCAAACCGCACCTGACCTTGTGTCTAACCTTCTGGAAAGGAGGTGAATAAAAATACTTTGACCTTGTGTCTAACATTCTGCGGAGGAGGTAAATAAACTAATCTGTATTTGTAACGGCTATCAACCTGTTCGTGTTGAACCGGCTTCTTCTCAAGCAAGTCCAGTATCTTTGACAATCGTGGCCCATTTTTGCCGATCCTGAGCTAGGTCACACGAAAGACCAACTAGTTGTGGACCCGATAGTGCTGCAAGGTCGCCTTTGATTTGTCGCCAGCCAGGACTTTAACTGCCCACCAGCACGTTTGTGCCACGGGTAGAGAAAAGGGGAAAAGGACCTCGTAGAACCGAGCTGTATACTCGAACCACGGCGTTGGAGGAAGACAGACGGCAAGAGTCGGAGATTCAGTCGTTGACAGAGAGCTTGAGTTGGTACTTTATCCACATGGTGGCAGTAAAGACAGTTGTATGCGCATTGATGTTCTGTGTGTGCGTAGAAGGAAGCGACAGCAGCAGCACTGATGTGTATGACATTAATGATAAATTAATGTCTGTGTTTATTTTATGTGTGTGTGTAAGTTGTAAGACATTGAAGGAAGCAACAGCAGCTATGTAAGCTTTAAAACAACATATATTGATATGTGCTTATTTCATGTGTATGTATATATGTAAGCTTAAGTTTGCTGTTTGAATATCATCAAGAGCAGCTTTTTTGTGTGAAATGTAATTTCATTTCTTTGTTTAGTTCAAGTCATAAATTCATACTGAACACACAAGTATTTATGTTTTCCGTCCACTTGACCTAGAGTTCATATTTTGCTTCCACATTAATTTTATAATGAATAATTTCACATCTTCTGGGACAAGGAACATTATATTATTCTCTCCTTTAGTTTAGGTTGTTGGAGTCTGTTGGATTCTACATATATACATTCAATGTATGTACTTGTATGAACCTGGTCAGTTTTAACAGTCTTTCTCTTTCTCATCTTCTTCTTGCCACTCTTATCTAAAAATGACTTCCTTCATTTTCATCAAAGGTTGGGAATCAACTGAAAAATAAGTCTACTCTGTAGTCGGTTTTAGAAAAAAAAAGATCAACTCCTGCAAAAATAAGAAAAAAAACTGTACATCATCTACCAACCTCTGTATTTGACACCTCATCTGAGTCTTCAGACAACTGTGAACAATTTTATAAAACACAGGGATCTCACCGTATGTGAGAGAGGCAGCATACAACACACATGTCTAACCTGTACTCTTCTAAAGCTGTGAGACGTGGTCGAAGACAAAATGTCAAAACAACACCATCTTGGCTGCATTGCATCGAATGGAGAAAATTGCCGGTCTCACTGTAAAGGCTTCCATGAGAAGTTGCATCACACAACAACATCTTAACTGGTACGGCCACGTCACCCACCGTCAGTCATCCGAAATGCTCCAAAGTGTGTCCCACATCGATGTCAGTGGCCCAAAGCCACACGGTAAGTTGCTTAAGACATGGAGTTTATTAGTTGGTGACGACCTGATCCTAGCGGGCAGCACAAGTAAAATAGCAACAGACAGCAAAAGTTTGAAGAAAAAAAATCTACAACTCATCTACTCTTGACAAGTGTTTTTCATATTACTTATTGTTGTGGGTGACCTACCTACCCTTTAATAATAACTAAATGGTAGCAACCGGCTACCATAAATACCGGTTTTGCCGGGAGAACATTGGTAGGCACATTTAGGCACTAGCACTGCCAACACTGACTTGTGTATAATTTCTCTGTTCAATACAATTCATTATTATTATCTCTAAACCTGTTCTTTTATTTCATTGTTGGTACCCCTAAACGGGTCCACAACACTTATCATTACTAGTATTGACACACATAAATCTATTCTAAAATATTGGTCACATATAGATAGGTTGGTTTGGAAGTTAATTTCTAAAAGCCGTCCAACACATGCCAGCATGTAACACAAACGTTAAACCGAATATGATGATGATGAGACTTACCCATATTAATTACATGTCTTAAGATGAACACGAATGTTCATCCACCACTCTATACAGTGATGAAAGTGTTCCGGGGGGGTTTTCCAGGAATTTTGGGATTTCAGATTTTAGCATATGGGAGATATAATTGAAGGCTTCAAATTGGAAGAAAAAAGAAGCTGAAGAAAGCAGATTTGAAAAGTAACTATAATATTTCACCAACTAGCACAAGAGATAAAAAAGAAAATGATGAAGCAGCAACAAAAAAAAAAAAAAAATTATCAGAAGTATACTAGCTGAAGAAGTTTTAAAAAAAAAGTCAAACGTGTGTAGTGTGAATTAAAGTTGCATCTTTTCGAAAAATGTAATTAAACAGTTTTTTTTTAATATTTTATTTTTAATCTTTTTGAAGTTATTTTATAGTCTCAACATAGATCATCATATTACGAATACTCTTCATTTTTAGTTTGTTATACATACTGATTTTGCAAAAATATAGTTTTGTTAATAAAATATTTGTTTTTCCAATTGAAATTTATGTAAAATTTGAAGCTCAGATATCACCAGAACCCACCACACCCTTTTATTTTATGTCAATTTTAATGAATACAAAATATTTTCAGTTTTTTTTTTTTTAATTGTCACTTTCATCTATGTCTATAATAAAGACCAATGAGTATTCATTTGTATATATATATATATTATTCATTTGTGTGTATATATATATATATATATAAATGAATAAATAAGTTTTTTTTATTCATATAAAAAAAAAGATATTTAATTCAATTTTACGTTTATGTATTTTCAAACACATTATATATACCTAACAGCCAACAACACTGACCAATGCGCTTCATTTGAATAATAATTTCATAAACACTCTCAAATAAATTAATATTCTGCACAATTCATTTCTATTTTTGTACTCCACTTTTATTTACATAAATCTAATACTTTTCTTCATATTAATATTAGTATCAGTATTAATAAACAACGATTTAATAAACGTTTAACATTCAAAATGATGATTTTGAAATTCGAAAGATAACTTCCGGTTTTTGTTTTTGTTATTGATAACAACAACGATGCTGCTGCTCCATCCTCATTCCCTCTTCCCCATCTCTCTCTTTCTCTTACACCACGCCAAAGCTTCTTTTTTATTGTTTTTAAAGAGCCCAGCATCATCGCCCAAGCGAATTGAATTCCCTTTCCTTATCCATTTATTTATTTTTTTAAAGATAAATAAATTTGTATCGAAATTACCAAAATATTAATATTTATCTATTTCATGTATAAATGCGAAAGTTTTTGTTGTGTGTTTACAAGACACTTATGAATGAAATTCATTAAACTTAAACATAACGCCCTAATCGTTTGTTTTTTTTTTTGGTGAGGGGGAGGCGATGTTCATACAATTTTGACAACAAATCTTTATTTGTGGGGTCGATAGTCATACCTTTTGTACAAAATACTTTGGACTTACTCTACGCTATACATTCTAACCAAAATACTGCATTCACTCTGACTTAATCCTTACTTTGCAAAGTGATAGCAAGCTGGAACAATTTCTTTTGCTGTTGTTAGAGGTAAATTCTGTGCCTTATTCTTTTTGAGGGATGGGGTATCCACTTGTTATGCGATTATGTGTGGTTGTACGACCTTGCCAGTCGGACTTAGGGTTAGTGTTAATCCATATTAAAAAAAAAAATCGTCATTAAGTTTATTTTTATTTTTCTGTCTTTAATAATAAAAGCGAAAAATACAAAGTAACTATTTCAAATTATAAAAGAATATATAATTCTTTTATTTGACCAATAGACGTTCCGCTTTTGGTGATTGTCAAGAATAATCAGCAAAAAGAAAAGAAGCAAAAAAAAGAAAATAGTCAACAAATAACTGTTACCAAAAGCAATAAAACTTACTTTTCTAGCTACCTGCCTTATTTTTTGTGTTTTAAAGTATTTTAAAGCGTTTTTAAAAAGTTTGGTCAAATATATTGCATTAAACTGAAAAACAAAGATGGCTAATAGTCGATCGCCGACCCTCTACAAAGTCTGATGATTTTTTTTTTTTTTTTTTTTTGGTACTTTTCTCCTTTCAATTAGGTAGAAAGTAAATTTTAAACCGTTTGGCACAATTATTTGTTGACTATTTGGTATGTTCGCTTACACAATCTTGAAAATGGAACTGCTACGCAATTGGATTTAGACGCATTATTAAAATGAAATAAAAACGTTTAAAAATACTTTAAAACACACAAAATAATAGGCAGGTAGGTAAAAAGTACCTTTTGTTGCCTTTGGTAACAGTTATTTTTTGATTATTAGTTTTCTTCGCCACTTTTTGTGTTAGTTATTCTTGACAATTGCCCTGATTTTTCGTTTATTTCTTTCAGTATGGGGAATTCATTTTTATGCTAACACAAAATCAAACTCAACATTGGAATATATCTAATAACATCATGACAATAATCTTTTTGTTATTTTTCTTCAAATTACCAAAATGTGAAAAGAACATTGTTTCTTTGTTTTTCTATACATAACGTCAGAGCTAAGTTAATTGCTGCTCGGAGAGCGGGTAGTTTTTTTGCTAGTGTGTGTGTATATATATTTATACTAGCAGTATTCACTTGTTCTCATTCCCTGTAACAGAACCCTTAGGAAAACCCTTATAACTTCCTTGTAAATTTTCCCTAATGGTTATGAGAGAACGTATTGAGGATTCCATAAAAGAGTCACAGTAAATGCAAAAATCCAAAGAAAGAAAAATTGCACTCCACTTTAACTTCATTGACTTCAAGGAAGTTTTTGACATAGTGTGGAAAATGCTAAGAGGTCCCTATCACCTCACTGGGTTGGCATCAGGAAGGGCGTTCTGCCTATAAAAAATCCCGCCTCAACTAAGGAAATGACTTCCAAAGACAATCTGTCCCATTTCAGGTTATGTAGTTTAAATAATAGCCTGGCCAGAGATAGGTTAGTTTGGAGGTCAATTTCTAAAAGCCGTCCAACACATACCAGCATGTGGGACAGACATTAAATCAAATATGATGATTTGAGTTGATAGCAAAATTGTAAACATTGTTGAAAATGTTTACAAAGACACAGAATGTGCAGTTGTTATTGATGGGCATCTCACAAATTTGTTTAAAGTAACTATAGAGATACACCAGGGTTGTCTCTTATCTCCTGCCCTTTTCTTGGAATTTCTGATAAAAGAACTGGAAAGTCTGCAATCAACACGTGTGCTTAATCATGAACTATCTACTTATATCCGTTATGCTGATGACACCACGCTCGTTGCTGCTGTCTTCAATAAGTCGAAGCTCTCTACGTCTGAGCTTGAAGCCTTTTGGGAGAAATGGGGATAAAAGCGAAGTCAGGCAAATGCAAAATCTTTTCCTCTTCTGTAGATAATATCTCAATCAACAACAAAACGGTTGAAAAAAAACGAAGATTTTGTGTTTCTTGACTCAGTGGTTCCAGGATCCTCATCTGACGTTAACAGAAAAATAAGAATAGCAATATCTACATTTAGACATTTAAAAGAAAAGATATGGCGCAGGAAGGACGTATCAAAGCCGCTGAAGTTAAGACTTTACAATGCATTGATACTTCCTATTGCTCTATATGCAAATGAAACATGGACTATACTAGCAGAGAATGAGAGGAAGCTCAATGTCTTTCAAGTTAAATGCTTAAGAACTACCTTTGGAGTTAACCTTGCGAGATAGATAAAGAAAAAAGCTTAATATTAACAGATCCATCAACGTTATTTAAAAATAGAGATTAACATGCTTTGGACATGTTTCCCGGCTACCAGACTCCAACTATCTAAAAAAATTCATACCAGAAAGATTTTATTCAAGAAAGATTAAGAGACGGGCCAATGCGATAAGGGTTGAGACTGGCATGCTACTCCTGACAGCTGAAAGATTGGCCCAAGACCATGATAAGTGGCAGAATTTTTTTTTCAAGTATGTGGGGAAGCTCTCTGGAGTATGCAAATAAGTCAATTAAGTAGAGTATTGTGATGTTTTCTTTTTAAAAAAATTACTTTTACACTGTGTTTCTTATTGACAGCTGTGAAATGGCAAATAGGTTTAACGAATCGAAAAAAAATTGTTTTATTTAATTATTTTAAACCTAAAAAATACTAATAAAAATAATTATTTAAATGTTTAAACCTTTTTTTAATACATTTTCACTGTGATATTCGTTGTTTAATTTTATTTTTGTTTGATGAAACAATTAAATCTATTTAAAAAATGTTTTTGGTTTCCTTAAATTTTAATATATTTCAGTTATTTTATGAACCTAACTGATAATTGCTCCTAGTGACCCCAGATGGATTGAAGGAAAATTTCATTGATGTCTTTATATTCTGTGAAAAATTTAACCCTTTATTGAAACTAATTTGAATGTTCTGTTAACATATCGATTTCTATCCCACACAAACATTGACTTTTATATATATATATAGAGAGAAGATATATATCTCTGCCTGTCACACTAAAGTTAGCGAGTAAAACATGTGCATTTTTCTAACCTCTGGACAAAAGCATTTCAAATGGTGAGGGGAAGCGAGAAAACAAATACCAGGTCAGACAACCCTCTCACCCTCACCACCTGAAATAAATTTGGAAATAAATTCTCCACTCTATAATAAAGAAGTTAACGGTAGGTGTTTTTTTTTAGGTAATCAGAAATGATAATAATTTATATATGAAAAATTAAATTAATGACATAATTCTGATTTCATATAGATGTTTTTATAATATATCTAGATAAATAGTGCAAACACTGGTGAGACATTTTTTTTCTGATTGCAGGCTGACAAAGCCAGCTAGTATATTATAAAATAAAATGTGTGTGAGAGAAATTAAAATGATAAATGTGTATTTTCTTAGTTTTACAAGAAAGATAATAGTCCAAATTATGAACAAAAAAATATTTTTCTTTTAATTAACATAGAAATAGGCTGTTTTAAAGTCCATGTTTACTTTTATATCAACAAATCAACCAGACATTATGAAAGCAAAGTGCTATTTTCTTTTGAGATTGTACGATTACATAACTCTCCAGCTATGGGTTAAACACTATTACTATTTGTAGTGATATTTCCTTGTGCTTATGGACTATTCCAATCTTAGTTAGTTTTATCACCTTTGACTGTTAATAAAAAGAGAGTGATGGAAGTAAGAATGATAAGCACTGTATACAGTAAGTGCGGGGGGGGGGGTGTGATAGAAACTTAGTAAACGATGGATGACTTAGTGAGTTAATTGCAAGTTACGACTCATCATATTTGGTTTCAGGTCAATTTTTACATGCTAGCATGTGTTAAATGACTTTTAAAAATTGACTTCCAAACTAATCTATCTCTGACCAGGTCTTTATTTATCCCTGTCTTTCTCAAGTCCATCATTATCACTCCCTCCTGTTTTCTTTAACCTTCCCTGAACAACTGACCCTGCTACCTCAACTGTTGTTTTTTTTTTTGTTTTTTTTTGTTTTTACAAACGAGTCACCGCTTATCAAGGCCTAAATGGAATTTTTATTTCAAACATAAGTTAATCCCAAAATTAAGGAATATTTTTGCATGTATTTTGTGTGATTAAAATATATAGGTGAAAAGCCTCAAGGAAACAAATGTTGATTGGCTTGGCTTTTTTTCTTCTTTTTTTTTCATTTATCTACAGCCCATAGCGGTAAGATTTGACACAAGGTCGGGAAGTGGGATTGAAAAGCCAGCGCCCTAGAGGGAAGAGTACTCTGACGTACAAAAAATGCCTGGGCCGCCCCATCTGCATTCCCTGGTAGGGGCGCCTCAGGCAATTAGCAATAAACTAACCCCTTTTCAAAGGGTGAGAAGGCAAAGCCTGGTAGGGTGGAGCTCCTAGAACTGCACAGGACAATACTGCAGACCAGCGAAATCAAGGCCGAAAGGCTAAGATGGTACCGATCTACAGAGTGTAGCATCCATCAAACAGATACTACACTTAGCGAAGAGGGCAAATAGTGTTGCTTCATTATGATCAGTAAAAGGAAAGGAATAAGCCTTTCCTTTTTGATATCTAAATAGGTTAAGAATAATAATGCTTTATTTCGGGAGGGGGGGGGGTAAGTGAAACCTTTTTTTTAGTTGTGGGGATGCGGAAGACTATAGCCTTGTGTTACTGGCAACTGTAGGCCATTTATTCTTAAGTGAGATGGTATGCATAGATTTTTTTTTAGGACAACAAAAATGTCCATTATCAAAAGAGGATATGAAAGAAACTGTTATTTCTATTGTAATTGGGCCACCAGAAACTATTATTTATTTGTTTAAAGAGAGAGAGAGAGAGAGAAGGGATGCTGGGCTAAAACTAGAAACATTAGCATCCACTGGAATTTTGAATACACCAATGGATTTGAACTTTTAAGATTTGTTTTTTACAGAATATTTATAGAAAAAAATGAATTATAATTTGTAGAAAAAAATGAATTATAATTAAAAACACAATGAAATCAAGTTTCTATTTACTTGCCTCCCCACGAGGGCAGAGTTAGACACAAAGGTCAGATTTTAACGTGAGGAGAATCAAACAGAAGTAAAAATTGACTTGGTCTAGAACTATTTTCCCTTCACTGGCTGAGGGCAAAAAAGATGAAGTGTTGTATCAAAACAGATGCTACACTTTGCTCCTAAATCAAGTTTTTCTCTACTCTATCGTTATTTTCATGGTAAGTGCTCGACTGAACTCAAATCTCTGGTTCCCTCTGTAAAACATTCACAGCAATGACTCTAGCTACGGCCATTACAAAGAACTTTCCTTTCTTCCTCAGTGCACCTAAAACCAAATGGAACTTCCATGAACAGAGTTTCTTTCCAAGAACTTCCCATCTGTAGAACACAATACCGTGTAACTGCTTCCCAGCTGACTATAACATAGTCGTTTTCCAGTCAAATATCAACAAATACCTGACTGAAGTCACTTCTGACTTCTATCTGACACAAAACTGTTGTCGTCTTCAAGAATAAAACATTAGGTTACCTAGAGAAAAGCAATCAGAACAAGATCATCTCTGGCCTACAAGAAAAAAAAGGCAGACAATATCCATAACCTTTGACGCTCCCATTGAAGGATATCTAACAATAATTATTGAATAATAACCTAATAGATGATTGGGATGATGACGATGTTATTTATAAGACTGATAATTTGTTTAGAGAATCAAAATTATCATTTTTTTTTTTTTTAAATGTCTTGCTAATTACTTCATGCTGGGGGGAGAAAAAAAAACTAGAAGCAGGAAATTTCTATTCAACTAATTATTTTTTATTTAAGTATTTTCTCTAGTTTATTTTAATTTTTATAATTGGCTAAAAAAAATTTTTTTTACAAGTTAAGAATGAATGTAAAGCTTTAAAATAATCTTTACAAATGTTTTATGAAACAATTTCACGAACTGAATGCTTTTTTGTTCCCATATAAATTTGTATTTTTATACATTACTTCTTGATGTACTTAATAAAATATTAATAACAGTCACATAATATCTAAAAAAAAAAAAAATTTTTTTAACTCAACTGATATTGCTTTAGGAGTGGGAAGTATTAATTTTATTATGACCTTGACCTTCATTGGTTTTAGTAGCGATTATAGGTGAATGTTATAAACTGTTCAAAATTACATTTCTCTTATCTGAAAAAATTCTTTGGAGATATCAGTGAAAATCAATTGATACATAAAAAGCTTTTATATCAGCAAATCAACCAAACATTAGAAATTGAAAAACTAAACTGACATTATTTGTTTTTTGTAATGACAGCAGCTATCACTATAAGAATTAGTTATTGTATTTTAGTGTTATAATCTGAAATTTTATTTAACAATTAGCTGGTTTCGCAATTTAATTCCTATTCACTACTTGGAATCATTGAAACAAAACTAAGCGATAAGAAAAAGGCAAAACTAATCGATAATGAAAAAAACAAAATTAAATTAAAAATAGAAATTACCAAATAATACACTACTACTATTACATAATAATAATAATAATAATGGAACATGTTTGTGTTGTTATTAAAAGAGAAAGTAATTCTTTCTTTTCTTTTTAATTATTATCAGTTATTAAGATCAAACCTCCACTTTAAAATTGTATATGTGAATATTGAAGCAAGCCAGACACACGTACGTTCACTTTTTATTATATAGTATTATATAGATTAAATTTCTCTTCTGAAATGATAAATGTACAAAATTATTTTAGCTTTTAAATTTACCCCAAAGTAAGTGATAAAAGCTGTATTCTAAACTTTCTTTATTCCCAACTTTCCCTTGGGAATTTTGAGGTGTTCTCATTTGAAAAATGCTATATGGAGATTAATTTCTTACACTTGTGTATTTGATATTCAGTAACAACAAAAATAAGAAAGAAAAGAGAGAAATGAGTCAGTTGAAGTTTCCTGATCTCTGAACCTACTTGCAAATACAAGAGGCTTTCTCTTTACAATAGAGGAAATGACGAAAAGATAAGATTGTGAGTTTTGCCAGGTCAAAGATTGTTTTGAAGAGCCTACAAATGATTACTGTTCGTGATAAGAAGGATATTGGCAAATAGCAAGTAAAGTTCAATTCAACATGGTTTGTAGTATATTTTCACTCGTTGCCTAATCTAAAATATCAAATCAGGATTTTATTATTATGACCGTTGTAATTGTTAATTATGAGTTATCTCCCTTTATTAGAATTCTTCACTGACGTCTCCAGAAAAATGTAAAAACAAGATTTTATCCTCTATCTCATCATAGACTGCCATAAGTTCAGACACGTAAAATACAGCTGATAAAATCATGAAGTGCAGATCACATGCGTTCTCTTAATTCATGACTTCAGCCTTGTCTCAATATATTAGAACTGATTTTTTTTAAAAAGTTACTATGGTCAGAGTATCTGTTTCCCTTTTTGCCCAAGAACTAGATATCTGCTCTCACCCTACCTTTGCCTGGGATTGAAATGTTACTCCTCTTCACTTTCTTTTGGATAGTATCATTGTGTAATATGCCCAGAAAGACAAGAAAAAGGAAAACATTTTACTGGCTTGTACAGCCACTGCCTTTCCTTCATTTTGCCTCCCTTTTTCTTACCTTTCGTTTTTCATTTCCTTTCTTTTTTTTTTTCATTTACTTTTTTTTCCCCTCTTTCTTTTCTTCATTTTCTATTTTTTTCTTTTCCTTTTCTTTTTTTTCCTTAAATGTGAAAGGAGGAATTACATAGAACCATTGTCTACAACGTCCAAAAAACAGGTCACATGCCCAATTCCCAATTTAAAAGTAAACTAGTGTTCTGATTGTAGTAGCATCAAATATAGTTGTCTCTTTCTTTGGGTTTTAATAATTTTTCTTGTTCTTTTCTTTACATTATACACTGTATTAGTTTCCCTCTAACCCGTTCCTCATTGTGGGAAGGAGACCTCCGAAACATGTTTGCTTCCTTTAGACAAAAACTCAAGACACTCATATCTAGTCTTTTCTTTCTGCCGTGTATCAATATCTATCGTCATTTTTTTATCGCTATGTCACTTCCTTGCCACGTTTGCAAACCTAACTTCTTATAACCTAAACTTCGAAGTGGAAATTTTATTTTTCCGTAACCTACTCGCATTCAATTTTGCTACATACCAGTCGTTTGTAGCAGCATTCATAATAGTTGTCATAGTAGCGGCAATGTGTAATAAAAACAACATACATTGTCGCTTTGGGTTTTAATAATTTTTCTTTTCTTTACATAACACTGTATTAGTCTTCTCCTGTGGGGGAGGAAAGAAAACCTCAAAAACATGTCTGCTTCCTTTGCAAACAAAACCTCAAGAGACCCGTGTCTAGTTATTTCTTTCTGCCACATATCAATATCTATCGTCACTTCTGTGCCACGTTTGCTAACTTAATTTTTTATAACCCTTTTTGCGTAACTTTAACTTCAAAGTGGAAATTTTATTTTCACATAACTAACTTAGCCTATATTCAATCTCGCTACATACCAATAGAGACGCTTCCCATGCGATTTATCAAAATAAGTCTCGGAGCCGCTTGACTTAGATAAAAAGAACAGATCGTTAACCAATAGTTCCAGTTCTGGGGTGTTACAAACAAATGACACAAGAGCCAATATGTCAACAAGAGGCAACCAACGTCATTTTGAACCGATTTGGTACAATTGCAATGGTTACACATACACACATCTACGTCGACGCTGCACATTTGCTGCTTCAAAATAATGCACACACACATTGGAATTCACACAACAATGAACATTTAAAAAATATAAGTCTTTGCACAAAAATTTTGGAAAATCAATTGAATGTTATTGTGCTGTTCAAACTAACTTTATAACTAAGAATTCTTTTTTTCTTCTTTTGCTTACATAAAAGTAGAAAGGGGAACTACATAGAATCATTGTTTACAACACTATCTGCACACGACCAGTTCCCAATTAAAAAGTAATCTAGTGTTCATTAACCAATCAGAATGTTTCCCATACAAGTAGAAGCCTCTTGAGTGAGATAAAAAGAACAGCTCGCTAAACAAAATTTCCAGTTCCAGGGAGTTGCAAGCAAACGACAGAATATGCAACATGTGATAACCAACGTCATCTTGGACCGATTTGGTCCCATTGCAATGGTTACGCACACACATACGTCAACACTGCAACTTTACAGCTTCAAAACAATGCACACCCAATATGTTGCAACTCAAAATTTGAATGCCTACTAGACCCCCCCACACACACACACATACACTCCAGTGTCTTCGGTATTTCTGTACAAGGGTTTGTCAAGATACTCTGACATGAGCATATTTTGCCGATGATGTTTAATCCTTCTTCTTTGTAGACTCCCCAGATATCATAACGCTAAGTGAAACTAATCTACCCTCCTCAATCTTTTCTAATCATTTTCACATGCTAGAATACATCCCACTCTACCGTGAAGACTCCGATAAGCATATGCACGGGCTTGTAACACTTTCCCTTTGATGAGAACTTAGTCTAA
The DNA here is from genome assembly GCA_963556195.1 of Sepiola atlantica. Taxonomy (NCBI): domain Eukaryota; kingdom Metazoa; phylum Mollusca; class Cephalopoda; order Sepiida; family Sepiolidae; genus Sepiola; species Sepiola atlantica. The sequence continues at coordinate 84,691,752 of OY744519.1, read as the reverse complement.
AATCAGATGATCATCCTACATGTGCTTTAGATTAACCCTACAACACAACATTAGTTATCTATATTTTCTCTACCATTCTCCTTCGACCCAGGACTATACCCTACTTGACTATGTCTTCAATAGTGTAGATGCAGCACTTTTCTTTAGATCCGAGTGTCACAAATCCATGTATTTGGGGATTTTAATGTCCACCACAGAGATTGGCTTGCTTTCTTGAACTACACAAACGCAGCTGGTAACAGCATGCATAATTTCTCTATGGCACATTCCCTTTCACAAACTAACTTTCTCTGACCTTCCTCCCAGATCGTGAAGATCAGCAAGCCTCACTACTTGACCTATTCCTGACAACACTGTCCAAGGTTTGTGTGCGGGATTCCCATAGCCTACTTGGGAACGCTGATCACCTTGTGATAATGGTTGATATCACCTTAAACCTACTGTTACTTAAAACGAGATATTACCAACCGGCTAATTGGAAATCCCTCGGAGATCTTATCAGAGATGCCCCATGGAGTGAAACTTTTTCTCTCTTTGCGGAACAGCGCGCAAATGAGGTAACTTAATGGGTCAAAGCCGGCATAGAAGTGGTTGTCTCCATGCAAGAATTCTATAGTAAGCCCCCACTCTCCCCAATGGTTCACTTCGACCTGTGCAGTTGCTATTGCACATAGGCAAAAAACATTCTATCGATTCAGCCGCCATAAGTCAACTACAAATAGACAAAGATTTCTAGCATCAAAATCATTGTGACAATGTAATGGTCACAGCTAAATGTAGGTATACCGAGAGTCGCAGAAATTAGAAACTCTGGATTTCTGGAATATCTATACTAGTGTGATGAATAATGGGCAATCAATAATTCCCCTCTATCCAACCACCATGATGTCGCTTGCATGGCAACGGATAAGGTTGAACTTCTTGGTCAGCGGTCGCCTTAAACTCCATCTTGGACTCCACAAACCACTCCCTCCCAAATTTACCACTACGGACAAAAAACACATTTGATGATCTTATCATCACCCGTTTCAATGTCCTGGATATCATAAAGAACGTTTACACCTCCAAAGCATGTGGACCTGATCTTATCGCTACTATAGTAAAGTAAAAATGCTCTACTGAGCTAGTCCCTGTCCTCTACAAACTCTACAACAAATGCCTTGCTAAATCTTGCTTCCCTGATAGCTGGAAAATTGCCTCTGTGGTACCAGTTTTCAAGAACTCTTGTGAAAGAACTGACTCTCAGAATTATCGCCACATAAGTTTTCTCCCACTCTTCACTAAAAATTTTAAATCATTAATTAATCTAGAAAAAGTCTGCTACTGTGAAAATTCTAAACTTTTCTCTATCAAACACTATTCATTTTGGCAATCACGTTCTACTGCAGATATCCTAACGGTCATCTCTAGGCACTTGATACATCCAAAGCCTTTGATAAGGTCTAGCATAAAGGTCTTCTCAAGAAAATTAATTTGTACGGTATTACTGGACGAGTATTTAATATAATCAGATCCTTCTTAGCTAAAAGAAAGGTCCAGGTCATCCTAGATGACCAGACATCTAAACAACATCACATTAATGCGGGTGTACCCCAGGGGTCGATCTTTGGACCTCTATTATTCCTGATTTTCATAAACGACCTCCCTGATGCAATCGCATTCAAGATGGGTATATTTGCTGATGACACCAGGCTCTATTCTCGGCATGAGGGAAAATTGAACACACACATATCCAAGACAATAGCTGTATCCTTAGTAAATGCCCTCCGACATATAATGGAATGGGACCAAAAATTGATGCTAAAGACAAAGTTTTTTTCCTTTAATAACTATAAGAAACCTTACCAACCACCGATTTCCATGGCTGATAGCACCTTTCCTGAGAGTCTAACATTAAAACTCTTCAGCCTAACATTCACAAGTAACTTGAATCGGAATAAATACATAGAAGATACTGCCAAGTCTGCTGCAAGGAAGGTGGACTTCCTCAACCGGATTCAAAAGAGTCTCAAACCTAGTAGGACCCACTCCATCTCCTGTCCCATCGCTGCAATGTTGCATCCCTGTGCTTATTTTACAAGTACTTCAATGGAATATGGTCCAATGAACTTGCTCCACTTCTACCCACTCAACGTAAAAACCACCGACAAACCTGACAAGCAGCAAAATCCCACCCCTTCACTGTAGAAATCCTCAGATGCTGGAAAACTTTCTGCTCTAATAGCTTCTTTCCTCTGACCGCTTGCCTTTAGAATTTCCTCCCTGCTCCCCTGACTGTACCAACATGCAGAAATTTAAATGTAATGTTAACAAGTATCTCGCTGCACAACTTCCCATTTAGGATGCTTCTATAAATCTGGTTCCTAATTCACAGTAGTCCTTTGCGTTTCAGTGGCAGTGTGCCTTGTTTGAGTTAAATTGAAGTAAAAAAGTAAACCCTGGCCAAATATTCAAAATAACATAGTGTTTAAAGCCTCAACATGGCTACATACGAGGAAAATAATCGTGCAATTTCTCTTAGTGGTGCTATCACATGTAACAACAGTAAGCTGGATGCTCCACCAGACCAGCCCAATTCTGGTTTTGGAATCTGGCAAAACCAAGCAATGACCATCAAATAAAGAAACTACAACATAGTTAAGTGGTCCATTGGGGAGAAGAAAAGAAAATTATTCTTCACTGTGTTGATAAGTAGAAAAGGTTCTTAAATTAGCACTTGGTATATATGTAACTCATAAAGAAATTAAGTGTTAGCCCCAGGAGAGGGGGGGGGGCTTGATCTCTGAGAACTCACATAGCAATGAACATTTAAAGAAAATGCACCAAATAAAAAGGAAAATATATAACGGAGATTGGTTCAGAAGTGTTTGTGTTATTGTAGTTCATGTGATCTGCATATTAACCAGATGAGCTGTAGAGTTGGATCTGATTTATCAGGTCATTGTCAGAAATAACGATGGTCAGGTGTACTATACACACACAATGTTCATATTTGTACCCGTGAGAAAAAAACAAAGATCAATAGATTTTCAAAGATTTTTGTGTCGTTCAAACTAACTTGATAACTAAGAATTTTTTTTTTTTTTTGTCACAATTTATCAAGTCACAATTTATCACAATGAGTCACATTTTATCAAGGCTAAAAGCCACTCGAGTATAAGGGTTAATGAGATAATATATAAATCCCAATTCTATACAAACATTTTAGCTACATATGTGCAGACATGTTTATGCTAATGCCTTTTTCAAGGCAGAAGCCTTGTCACTCTGCCTACTGCAAAACACAGCTTACAAACAAAAACAAAGTAACTGCCATTAACCAATTAGCTATGCCAGTGATAACGTACAGCTTTGGAATTATTGATTGGCCACAAAAGGACATTAATAGATTAGACACTAAAACGAGAGAAATGTTGACAATGTACAGAGTAATGTACAGGAACCAGTGTCTACCAAGGTTGTATCTCCCAAGAGGAGCAGGGGGTATGGGTCTCTCAGAAATTGACCATCAACATTGAGCCACTATTGTGAGCACCGGCCAATATCTGATGAGCTCCCAGAACCCAAACCTTATGATGGTATGCCAAATCAGGAAACCAGAGCAAGCAGAACAACTTCTATCACAAAACTGGCCAAACATTTTGAACAGGACTGTTTTACAAATGAGGCAGAAACAGACAACAATTCTGCCACAGAAATAGCCCGCAAGAGCCGCCAGAAATACACCAAGACCTTCCATTCCAGAAAACTGGAAGAATGGGCCAACCAACAATGTGCTAAGTATTTCCTAGATGAATTATCCCAGGAATATATAGATAAGGAAGGCTCTGTAGACTGGCTGAAAAGAGGATCTCTTCACTATGATCAGGAGAGAATGATAATGGCTGCTCAAGATCAAGGCTTGATGACCAATGTCTTTAAAAAGATGAGTGGTCTCAGCAACAATAACAAGTGCAGGTTCTGCCACACAGAAGTGGAGTGTGAGCCACCTGACATCCAGTTGTAAGGTTCTCCTGGGGGATGGCTATTATACAATGCGACACAACGGAGTGTGTAAATATCTTCACTGGACTATTTGTAAAAGGTTGAATATCCAGTGTAGCAGCAAGTCCTGGGAGCATATACCAGAAAGAACAGTTGGAAATAATTTATACACCATCCACTATGACTATGCAATCCCTACAGCTACATATCTATAAAACGGAGCTGTTAAACCTGACATCGTGATAAGGGAGAAAGTAGCAACCCTAGTTGAAGTCAGTGTCCCTGATGATGCAGGATTAAACAGAGCTGAAAGGGAGAAGATTATGAAATACCAATGTCTTATGTACGACATGAAAAGAAATTGGAATCTTAGGAAAATCTCCATCATCCCAGTAATTATAGGAGCAACAGGCCTAATGAAAAAGAATTTTAAAAGCTATCTGGCGAGTATACCTGGTGAACTGAGTGCAAGAGAAATACAAACAATTGCACTTAAATGGACGGTTAGAATCTTAAAAAGATCTCTAGGCTGGAGTGTCTGAAATAGCAAGAAAGATAAGAAAATTTTAAAGAAAAACAAAGAGAGTACTATCAGTTTGGCCTGACGAGTCTTCTGCCTTGAAAAAGGCATTGGCCGAAACATATCTGTACACATGTAGCCAAAATGTATAAATAAAATCTATACTAAAAGCTCTACTTGCTATTGAGCACTATTATATAAACACAGTAGATTTATAAAATTAATTCTTATGAACAAAACTCACAAGGACTATATTTCTTTAGATCGTGCGTATATGTACGTATGTGTATATATATATATATATATATATATATATATAAAGCAAACATTGTTAAAAATAACAGAATTTTTATGCTCGATTATACCTTTTTTATTTTTTCGTTTTTCCTAATCTTTTTAGTTTCAAAATCAAAAAGATTGATAAAAGTTACATATGTATCACGAGTACTAATGATTCTTTGTCGAATCATCTTCAGGTGATAAAAATAATGAGCAAAAAGCTGGAGAAACAAAGAGAATTTCAAAAATCAGTCAAGAACGCCATGTGTGAGGTAGTTAGACATCAACACCAACAAACCGGTGTAGTTCCAGAAAAGCACTTTACAATTTATATTCCAGGATGTCAGAATTAGCATCCCAGGATAAACTGTATTTGTGTTAAACATTTTAAAATATTGTTACTTGTTTTGTATGTAATGTTATTTATTGTAGGTTGCTGGGTTTTAATAAATATAACTTCAAGTATTTTTTTTTTTTTTTTTTAAATTAGTTTTGGAATATAATATTTTCCTGTTGCCTAAAATTTATCTAAAATCAAAGGTGAGAGGCAAGTGTGTTTTTTTAACTGCTGGTAAATTGAACAAGAATTTACTAGAATTTACTAGGTGCATAGTGAACCTATAATAAAGGGTAGTGGTAGTTATTTTTACAAAATTTACAAAAACGTATTGTATCAGAATCTCCAAACTAGATCCTATTGCAAATAAAATATCACCGAGCGAAAATATATTCCCTTTTTAAATTTTATTTGTTTCTCAGCTTGGGAAAAAAAGAGTATGAAAAAATTTTCGAAGAGCATATTGCGTTGGGCCTGACTTTGCTCCCTCCTCCCCCTTTTTAAATCTTCACACACTTGAAAGCATAACAATTATGGAAAGGAATTAGTCATTTTCTTATCTCTATGAAAGGTCACAGGAGTACATGTGACCTGCCTCTCTTCCCCACTTGAACTGATACATGGGCCAGTGTGGCCCCTTTTGCTGCCCAAAACAAAGAATAAACAAAGAAAACTGCTCTGAGGACACAATCTCCGCTGAGGCCGGGAGAACAGGAGGCGAAAGTTTGTGGCTCCTAATAACGACAGAAGAGGCGAAAGACCGACTAAATTTTGAGATGAATGACATGCAAATACTCTGCATATTGGAAATTACTAAATCGTCTGGTATCGATATGGACATCGACATAAAGAAAATGTCTTCGATATATTTTGCTGAATGCCAAAGGCATATTGAAAAATAATCAATTGACGAGATAGCCACACTAAGCAAAATCATGAAGAATTATTTGGACTATTCCCACTGTGACCGATAACTATGCGCCAACTACAATTGTTTACAGGTGCCGAAGACATTTGAACGTTTCTTCTCATGAATCTTGAAGGTAGATTGGCAAATTGTAAGTTCAGACCTTTCTTTCTCTCAGGCTGATGTTTTATATATATGTACATGTATTTTTCGCTCGGTCTAGCCACATATTTGCTAAGATTCCTATTCCTGTTACTTTTGTTCTTTTATCTTATTCCTCCCTATAACTTTTATAAATAAACTTTTTTTAACTCCTTAACTTGTGTTGGTCTTCCGTTCTTTCATTGTCTGCATATCTTCATTTTACAGGTGTCTTGAGAAAGAGTCCCCATTTCCCTGTCGTTCAGTGTATATGCATACTTGAACCTGAGGACCTAAATCTTTTCTTTTATTCTTCTGTTACGTGACCATCTTGTCGTTCTCAATGAGACGCAAGCGTAACAATATGTTTATATTTTATAACGAGATCTTTTAAGTGCTGGTCTTTAATTTATTTACTTTAATATTATTATTCTTTACAGGCTATCCATGCGAGAAGTGTTGTTCCTTGTCAAGACACTCCTGCTGTGAAATTCCCATACAATGCTAAGGTGAGTACAAAATAAAAATAATTAACAGAAACCACAGATAATGTGCAATCTATATAATAATAATATGCTATGGCATTTCATGTTCATACGTACGTTATCACCTTTCACACATATTTAAGAAAATGGGATCGTGTGATCAGCAAAATAGTGAGATGATTAATCTGATGTCACTAAGGTAAACAATTTCGACTTTACCCGTTTAAAAATGAATTGTTCCCAAATCAAATTATGTCATCTTATCAACTTAAACAGTACAATTTTAAATAAATGCATTTCAAAAAGTGACATTCGTTTTATCGATTTAAAGAATATTTAGCTGAGAATTATTTTAACGGTAAGAAGACAGAATATTTATTATTTTAAAACGAATGAAATTGCCAAAATTTTAAATAAATAAATTCGTTTTATTTATTTAAAGAATATTTAACTGACAATGACAATTATTTTCACGGAATAAGAAAGTCTTTTTTTTTTTCGTAAAAGAAATATACCTTCTAAAATAAAATATAAATTCAATAAAAAAAAAAAAATCTATTATATAAAGGGAAGTTGTGTGTGTGTGTGTCAACTTAAGTCAGAACTACACAAGACACACTGCATGTTCTTGGCCTTTTGGCTAAGATCAAAGTGTAGTATCTGTTCCGATGGATACTGCACCCCATAGACTGGTATTGTCTTGGCCTTCGGGGCTTGATTTACGCAAGTCTATGGGTCTGTCCTGTGCAGTTCTAGGAGGTTCACCCTCCCAGGCTTCGCCTCCCCTCTTTGGGGGAGGAGTAAGTTTATTGCCTACTGCCTGAGGTGCCCCTACCGGGGAATGCCGACGGGGCTGCCCAGGCAATTTTTAAACCCCACTTTCCCGACCCGACCTTGGGTCACATCTTACTTGTGGGAGTAAGATAAAAACTGGCCTTGTGCCTAACTCCTGGAGAAGAGTAAATCAATACACAAGACACACCCATAAAACTGATATATTCATTCTCAGTATCACCTTGGACATATTCTTTATTTTTGTAATATTCCTGGGGGGAGGGGGGAACAACATGCACAAAATTCCTTTTGTGTGAAATGGTACCTTTTGTCCTGACAATTGAAAATGTAAAATATTTGTTAACGTATATAAATGTGATCTTTTATGTTATAAAGAAAAGGAGTAGTGGGTAGAGAGAGATGGTGAAAAAGGTAGAGAAGTTTTAAAAGAAAGATGGTACACACAATTTTAACTTTTCTATTCTGTTATCCATGGCCCCGGGCAACGCAGGGTAACCATGCTATTAAAAGAATAAATTCATTAAAACTCTCAACATAAATCATAAAGAGAACAAAAACAAAACGAAAAAGTACAAGTTTTGAATTTCCAAAAAATCTCTAAAGGTTTGTAGTAATCGACCATGTGTGGTTGGCTGAATGCGTACATGGGAGGTATGTGCATCTGTAGATAGAAGTTAGTGCATATACTACCCTCCACACAATCATGTATATGAGAGAGTAGAAATCCACACAATCATGTATATAAGGAGAGTAGAAAGTGGACTGTGGGTTTACTTTCGGAAGCCTCGTAACTCTTACCGGCCTCACATTCCATGAGCGATGTTTCTGACAAAGGGGGAAGAATTGCTGTTTTTAGGGTTGGAATCTATCCATATAACACTTATTGTTGGCTAATTTTTAAACCTTGAAGTATTTTTTTTTTTCTTATTTTTTTTTTTTTAGCTCCTTACATCAAATGGCTTCATGTCTTGTCTGGAGCAATTTCCATAAAAAAGAATATATGGGTACATTCTTCTTCCTCACCATAGCATTTAGTAGCCGTATGACTGAGAAAAACGTGACTCTGCAAATTTTGTCCATGGACAAATTTGCATTGTGTTAGAAATCAATGACTGAAATGTTGTCAGCATCTAGGTTCTTGATAGGTTTGTCAGCATCCAAGACGAGTTTGGTAACATCTCAACAATATCCATATCTGTCTTTGCCATCTGTTTAGCTATCCTGAATACTTCATTCTTCTGGACATCCCGTTGTAGTATATCTGGAAACCCAGCTTTCTCAGCCTTCATCTTGACTTTGTCGATTGCTCTTCTTGCTGTCCTCTTTACCACCAGATGCATATCTTTATTCACTAAACCTTTTCTCCATTTACTTGATCATTTTCGCTTTTCTTTGATACACTTCCCAACTTCCTCATTCCACCACCATGTCATCCTAATGCTGTTTCTGCTTTTCTGTGATACACTTCTTAACTTCCTGATTCCACCACCATGTCATCCTATGTCTTGGAGACCCTTTAGTCCACTCACAAATCTGGTCTGTTACCTCTAGTAGTGTATCCTTCAACTTCTTCCACACTTCTTGAAGCGAATTTGGTAATTGAACACTCAATAACTTGGTCTCTAAACTTGCGTTTCACGTGTTCTTCATTCAACTGCCACACATTTCTCCTAGGGATAAACTTTCTTTTTATCTCATGAGCTTTCTTCAACTTCAAGTCGCAAATAATTAGTTTATGTTGTGTCTCACAATTTCTTCACCAGGTATTACTTTCACATCACTCATGTCCTTTTTCCTAACCAATAGATAATTTACTTGAGTCTTTGCTGATTACTACATAACAAGATGGCTTTCCTTTTTCCTAAAAACGATGTTTGCAACCAACATGCCCATTGTAAGACCAAATTCTAAGATTCTTTCTCCTTCTGTATTCCTATTTCCTCCATGAACATCCTCAAAACCACAAGAGGTGTTGCAACAAGACATATTTTTATTATATATATAAGTAGTAAGTTATGAAAATATATTTATGTCAGTTAAGCTACACAACCGTTTCCACGTTTCATCCCCATAGGAAATCGTCAGGCTAAAATTTTAGCCTGACGATTCCCTACGGGGATGAAACGCGGAAGCGTCTGTGTAGCTTAATTGCCATAAATATATTTTCATGACCTTACTACCTAGCTCTACTCACATATTGAACACTGTTGAAGTCAATACTGAAAATTGATACATAGAAGATTATATCTCCTTATAACATTTTATGTGGATACATGAAATAATATATATATATATATATGCATATATATACAATATATTTTTTTATGTGTCCTGTTATTAGAAAAAAAACATTTTACTGCCTTTAAAATCTACTTAATCTATATAATACTTGTTATAAGGAACAGCAGTTGACTTGAGAAAGCTTTATTCAGCATACAGTCGATACATTGTTAGTTCCGTATTTATAACATTAGTAGAAACAGAAGAGTTCTCCAAAGGGGCGATAATCAAAATAAGGGAAGCTACTCTCAATTACTTATTACAATACTAAAATTTATTTTTTGTTATGATTGAAGATAAAATGAAAATTCTTGCTTACACAGTGATTGAAGTCAGTTTTCAAATGTTTCGTCTTTTATGTTTAATACCCCTCTTTTCTTTCTATTCCTGCCTCCCATCACTTGTCTCATTCACCCTGTGCAAACAGCCAAACAATCAAGCAAGCAAGATTCTTGTTATTTTTAACTAATAACATACTTTTTTTTGGCCTTCTATTTTTAGTATTTTCCTAATGTCTTTTATTTCTTTTTTATATAACCATTAATACACTAATTTATTTTCTGTTTTTTTTCTTTTTTTTTTTCTGTTTTTTCAGGTCACCGTTCAGAAAGAAGTCATTGCTCTAATGAGTGCCATTCAAACTGAATCATCCCTTTGTCGATCTGACAGTTCGAAGAAAGTCTTTTCCTTCCAACAGAAGATTCCAATTCCTAGTTATCTGATTGCCATTGTTGTTGGAGATTTGGAGAGCCGGTATGTTGTCGCATCATCTTATTCAGAAATAACATTACACAGTCATCAGTTAGCTTGTCCATTAAGTAATGGTGTTTTTAAGGCTAAAATTTTTAAATGAAAATAAAACAGGTGGTAAATACCAAGTTTAATCAAAGTAATTTGCAAGTGATTGAATCCACTTCTGCCAAGGTGTAACAAGGTTATTTTATGACCTTGTGCTTGTCATATGGAATAAGTACTGTTCTGTCCGAGCAGTGTGCTTGCCCTGTCGGCAGAGCCATGAATTCGCCGACTGCAACCCCAATTCAATTGGCGTACCAAAAAAAAAAAAACCTTTTTTTTTCTTCGTATTTACGGGAACATTTTCGTTTAAAGTTTGACCCATATATATTTTTTTAATATTCCCCTTAAGTAAACATTGTTTACTTTTTACAAAGTTTTTTTCCGAAACATTACTAGCAAAAAAATAAACCAATTCGGAGCTTTGTCTTTGCGGCATTAAAAGTTACCAACCATTTATGACTCCAATCCACTACAGCCTGGAGGTCATTTTCTAAGGATTCAGCCATTGCCTCGGATATGATCGTGTCTGTTTTGCCAACATGGCGAGAGTAAAGCGTGGTGTCGTCAGCAAATAAACCAATCTCAGACTCTATGTCATCAAGGAGATCGTTTATATAGATCAGGAATAACAAAGTTCCAAGGATAGATCCCTGGGGTACACCAGCATTTATGTCATGTTGCTTAGATGAACGGCCATTGAGGACAACCTGGATTTTTCTTCCAAACTAATCTATCTCTGATCGGGTCTTTATTTATGTCTCTTTCTCTCAAGTCCGTCCTTATTTCCTCCCATGTTTTCCTTGGACTTCCCCGGCTAAACTGATTCTACATTTACTAACCCAAGCACTCTCAGCTATTTTAATGTGACAAAACCAATGGAATCTCCTGTTCTACACACATCTCACCATACTGTCCAGATTTAATCTTTCTTTGAGATCATCAGATTTAAGCTTGTCTTTAAGACTCACGTTACACATCCATTTTATCGTTCTCATATCATTTCTCTACATGCAAAGCATATCCTAAACCCTCATTAGCCAGGTTTTACTGTTGTACATAATCACACTGTGCACACATGCGTGATAGACACTTTTTTTGGTTGACAGTGGTAACACTCTACTTGTTAGTAATTGCAGAAGTTCCCTGTACTTACTCTATCTCCTCCTAACTCTTGCAATCACTCCCGCACCAGCTCCTCCCTGTGCTCCAGTGGTATCACCAAGGTAACAAAACTTCTGAACAACCTTCATAGTCTCACCATTACAATTATACCTGTCTTACACTGTTTGCACACAAAATATCATCAGTCACCCTACCTGATATTCCACTGTTGTCAATATAGAAAGGTAATGGCATCTCATTTAACACATCACTCAATAAGTCTCTAGCCTGAGATATAGATTAGGCCACTAGTAAAAAATCAATATGATTTTTATAAAGTACTAACCTTCAAATGGCGTGTGTCAAAATTTGAGCCCAATCATATTATTAGTTTACAAATTAGTTATTTAAGTGAAGCTACTGTTGCAAACTTTCAAAACAATGGAAAAATCTGAATTTCGTGTGTTGATAAAGCATTGCTTTCTGATGGGGGAAAAAATACTGTTCGAGCAAAGCAATGGCTTGATAAGTGTTATTTGGACTCTCCTCTGTCAGAAACAACGGTTAAGAGGTAATATGCTGACTTTAAACGTGGCCATAGACACAAATGATGCTGAACGCTCAGGTTCCCCAAATTAAGCAGTTGTCTTGGAAAACAAAAAAGTCTATAAATTTTTGCAAATCGTAAATTGAAGTTGCATGAGATAGAGGAATTGGAGATATCAGAAGGCAGTGTAGCCACGATTTTGCATGAATATTTGTCAGTGGATCAAAAACAACAACCCGCCAACGATTGCAACTGTTTCAATGAACCAAAAATGACTCTTTGCATCAATCTGACAATGAGTGAAACATGAAATGCCAGGTAGCTGAGCAGACAGCAGTAGGTGAAAGCCATCCAAAATGACCAAAGATGCAAACATCAGCAGGAAAAGTTTTGGTCTTTGTATTTTGGAATGTGCAAGGTATTTAGTTTCATTGAATACATTGAGAAAGGAAGAATCATCAATCGCGAATATTATATAGCATTATTGGTACATTTGAAGGAAGAAATCGCCAAAAAATGGCCACAAATGAAGAAGAAAAAAAGTGCTCTTTAACCAAGACAAGTCACTGTGTCACAATTCGATCACAACAATGGCAAAACTGCATAAATTGCATTTCAAATTGTTTATGCACCCACCCTGTTTTCCAGATCTGACCCTCAGCATCTACTGAGTGTTTGCAGACCTCAAAAGAATGCTCCAGGGAAAAAGATTTAGTTCCAATGAAGAAGTAATATCAGAAACTGAGGCATATTTTGAGGTCAAAGAAAAATCGTTTGACAAAAAAAAGCATCAAGTTGTTAGAGAAGCTTTGGAATTAGTGGATCACCCTTAATCACTTGTTTATGAATAAAGTCGAATTTTGCCTAAAAGTTGTTGTTTTATTAGTTAGGCCTGGGACTTATTGAGTGATGTGTTACTTTCGATGAACAACAAACAAATGATTAAAGTAAAAATAATTGCTTTATTTGTCAGTTTTATTGGTTACTAGCAGGGCTATCCTGCATTGCCTGTGGCCATAAAAACAAAACAGAAGTTAAATAGTGTGTGTAACATCTTTATATTAAAACTTCTATCTCTGTCCCTCTCTCTCTCTAACTGTCCCTCTCTCTCTCTTACTGTCCCTCTATCTTTCTCTCTTCCCCCCTCTCCATTCTCCCTTCTCCCCAACCCTATCTTTCTCCTCAACCCAACCCATTCATCTCTCTTGTTTTAATGTGTTGAAAAAAAACAAAACAATTAAGATAATAAGGTAATGTTAATAATGACAATTTTATTGCTCCTGGACAACTCAGAGTAGAATAAACGTTTCAGTTACATCCTCCCCCCCCCCCTCCGACACACACAAAATATAATACTGTAATGTTAGTAAGGAAGCCTTCTTGATTATGTGCGATACTACGGACCTCCTACTCCCCCACATCTAGCACCACAGGAAGAGATTTGCTAGGAAAATGAACGACAATAAAAATAAATGGCTGAGTGCAATGGCACTACACAGACAAATGACACCATGACAATTATTTGTCAACTGTCTAAGTGGCCAGATAACAATGCCGAAAGCAGGCTGATGAAAAAGCAGATGTGGCTAGTTTCCAGTGATAAACTGAGAAAATCGGACATATCTGATTTCCAGTTGATAGTAAATATATTCGGGGGATACTGGTTGTCATGGGGCAGATTGTCAAGAGAGTCCAACAATGAACAGTGGAAGAATGATATCGTTGTGGGATTAGCTGTTTTCTAGATTTTATTTGAATTCTCTAAAGAGATGGATTCCAATTTGATTTGAGTGATCAATTGCAACAACACTACAAAGAGAAAAGCTTTATAGAAATAAAGGAAAAAAATTTGCAAGAATTTATTTGAAATTTTATTTATTCATTTTTTTCTTTTTATATTATAGGGATATTGGACCTCGTTCCAAAGTCTGGTCTGAGAAAGAAATGGTCGACTCTGCAGCTTTTGAATTCTCTGAGGTAATCTTCAATTCAATTCAATTCTTCCTTTTATGAAGTAGAGTGCTTGATAGTATTTTTTTTTTTTTTAGAATTGTCTGGTTTATTCCCTGCTTCCTTTGTTCCAGCTCGTTGATCTAGTGGTCTCCATCAATTCACTGTTCTGATACATCATTATAATACAGCTTCCTATTCCAGTTGCTTCTTTCCAAGAACTGCAAGCTTGTTGAACTCTCTTCCTGATGACTGTTTTCCTCCTACTTATAGTCTTGTTTTTTTCAAGACTAAGGTCAATAAGCATCTCCTGTCTTTGTGATAATAGTCTTTCGTTCTTCTTAGCTCCTTACATCAAGTTGCTTCATGCCTTGTCTGGAGCCACTTCCATCAAAAAAAATTTTAAGGATATTTAGGGATTTAAATATAATCAGTATCTAATAGTTTTAGAGCAGTGTCGTCATTAGATCAATATGATTTATTAATATTCCCACCCTCTTTCTCTTATAGTAGAAAAATCTAAAACCCCTACCTTCCATGATCTTACGATCACATTGTCTTAACACTGCCAGTTACTATGGAGTTCTGATTATGTTTGAATAAATTCTCTCTCTCTCTCTCTCTCTCTGTTTGTGAAATTTTAACAATAAGTATTAAACATAAATTAATAAATATTCCCCAAATTTCAGTATTTTAAAGGGATTTTAGTGGGCATAATATGGACACGACTTCACATTTGAAAATTCAAGTATATCAGATTTGTATTGAATTTGATCTATAATCATTAGACATCAATGAAGCAAGATTCCCTGAATTTGAATTTCTTCTTAAAACCCCCTTTAGTTTTAAATTTTAGACATTTTCTAGAATCAAAATCATGTAATGGATTTTGATCAAATTTGGAATAAGAATTCTAGAAATAAAGTTCAGTATCATTATATTTTGATTTTAATCTTTGTAAGGAGGCATAAAAGTGGTGTAAAACTGTTTTGTCCCGGGAATTAATTTTAACTGTCCTAGGACGGGTATTCTTCTAGTGTGTGTGTGTATATATATTTCAAGTATATACAAATATAATATGAAGTAATGTAATATATTGCATATATTATATTGTCAGTATTTACTTCAACAGTGCTAAATATGTGTCTAAAGCTTAGTATATATATATATATATATATATATATATTATTATTATATAATAATACACTAAGGCAATTTCATGTTCATACGTACGTTGTTACCCTCTACTCCCTTTTTAAAAGATGAGATTCCCCAATCAGCAAAGATGCAATAAAAAAAAAAAAAAAATCCTTTAAATTTCATTTGATGTCGCTGTTGTGCTGAATATGAAATTTGAGCAAAATTACACGTTCTTTGCCTTCAGGCCAGGATCAAAATGTATTATCTGTTCCGTCCAAAGATGATACAATAATATTGTGGGGGTCTGCATTCATGTCAGTATTATACAACAGATGAATGATGCAACTGTACTATTTACATGGGTTCTGCTAGTTATTATTATTATTATTATACAATGTATTCTTAATAATTCTCATTCTAATTATTATTATTGTTATTCTAATTATTATTATTATTCTAATTATTAGTATTTTTGTAATTCTAATTCTTCTTGTAATTCTATTATTTTAATTCTTATTATTTGATTTCTTATTCTTATTATTCGATTTATTATTATTATTATTATTCGATATCTTATTATTATTCGATTTCTTATTCTAATTCTAATTCATATTCTTGTAATTCTAATTCTTCTTATTTTTTAAATTTTCATTCCCTTATTCCAATTCTTCTTCTTATTCTATCTCTAGACAGAAAGAATGCTCCAAACAGCTGAGTCCTTGTTGGGCCCATATGTGTGGCAACAATATGATTTATTGGTACTGCCACCTTCTTTCCCCTATGGTGGAATGGAAAACCCTTGCCTTACATTTGTCACTCCAACTTTATTGGTAAGAAACTTTTACTTTTGTCTTTGTTTTTATTAATCGGTCTCACTTAATCAGCTATATTTAAATAAAAACCTATTTTGCTCGAGATATTTAACTTTAAGTCTATTCTTCAAAAATTCAATCGAGCTGGTTAGAACAAGTAGAAAATAGAGATGAAGATATGCTGTGTTTATAAAGTCCTGCAGTAGTTTTAACACTTTTTTAATTACCCATCCAAAACAAGACAGGTTTTTTTTTTTATTTGCTTAATTATCCCTTTTATATTTGATGAAGTAAATTTGAGAATATTTTTTTATACAATTATCCAACCAACAGATCGATACTACTTGTGTTTCTTTTTGAAAAAGAGAGGTTATCACTCTCAAAATGATCGAAGTTCTTACCATTCCGGACCTTTAATATTTAGCAGTAAGTCCCACAATTTACTGTCTTTATATTTAAAGTTTGTTTGAAATATTAATAAATTGATTTGAGATTTATACACATATACCATCTCCTGTCATTCATTTTTGTTCATTACATCTTTCATCTTTCCGGTTTCCAACATTGCATTGCTCCTGCCTTCAGATACTCACCTTCATACTTACTCATTTACCAGCAATGCTTCAAGCAAACTACCATTTCCTTTTAAAATTGTCAATATTTTGGAAGTTAGATGGGTTTGAAATTCAACCTATTATTATTCCGAGTATTTCTGGTATAGGTTGTTGTTTTGGTTGTTTTTTGTTTTGCAGCATATTAACCCTTTTCGTGTTATTTAATGCCGAATCAGGTCATTTTGGTAAAAAAATTTATGCTTCAAGTTCTTTATATCTTCAAATACTTATTTATGGTGTTTGGTTTAGTTGTTTTGTAGAGGAAAAATGTTGTTTTTGTTTTTAGCTTTGCATAACATCATTGCGTTTTGTAAAGGGAAAGGAAAAAAACAATAACATCAATGTTTGGTGCATTTTAAGTCAGGAAGCCGGTATCTTCAGACAGCCTGATCTGGTAGCACCAGGCTTGGTATAGACATTACACACACACACACACACATATATATCTGTATACAGAATTGAAGCAAAATCTAAGAGAAAAATCTAAGTTTATTTGTTTTATTTGTAATTATCTCAAAAACTGTTTCATTTACATTTCTCACAGAATTAGTTTTGTAAAGTGAAACTTTACTTTCAAATGGAATCATTTACATTCATTAGAAGAAAAAATTTGGAATGGTGAAAAAGTATTTCGATATATTTTGAAAAAAATAACTAAAACACATAACGATTGGTAAAAAAAAATAGTGACTTGTATTTCGAAATAAACATCGAAAAAAAAAAAGAAAGCTAGACTTATCAAACTGCATAGAGAACTAAAAGTTCTCAAGATTTATAGAAAACGAGAAATTATAGGCAAACGAAGAGTCTCGAGCTAGTAAATTTAGTTTAAGCGATAGAATGCAAATACTTGGGATTGTAAAAAAATATTCAGAATGGCTATCCCGTGAATATTCGGAATAATCAGGGAAGAGGTTAAAATAAGTTATGATTTTACAGATAGAATTTTGGGAAGCTGAATTTTCCCCAAATTGAAAAAAATCATGAAAGTTCAACTCTAAATGTTATTCTTTGTTTTGATAAGTACACTTAAACATGGCTCCCATCATTATTGATGTGTTTTCCAAGCCAATTCTCGAATCCTTTTTTTAATAAAATGTTGGTTAATGGAACTCTGAGGCGCCACCTATTGCCCAGCTTACTTTCTTTTGCCTATTAGTCAGGTGCAAAAGTACCATCACAGAGAAACTTCAAAGACCCTCAGTGCTTGGCCTTGTGTCTTGACTAGGGCAATGAACATCATCCCACCCTCTATCTCTCTTTCTGTTTCTCTTTCTCTGGGCAATATGGAGATACTTGTTTGTCACTCAGTTTCTCATGACTAGTCTGGGCCGCTCTTCTAATAGTTTGAAGGTATAAGTTTGACAGCTTGTCTGGCTGCTATTTCCAACTCGTAGTACAGCAGCCCTAACTGTTAGGTAGCGCTAAGAGCAGCTGTTCTATCAACAGTTGTATAATATTTGGGTAATTGTAGTACATGGAAAAGGACCATGCACTTATTTCCAGTGGGCATTCCCGAGGCCACAACGCTATAGATATAGATTTGGCTAATAATCTACTTGTGTGCACGTTGTTTTTGACTTCCAACAAACACCCACATTGTTCAATCCACTTTATCAAAAAAACATAAAAACGTAATGTGAACAAACATCTTGCTGCCCAACCCAGGCTTTCTCCCTCCCTCCCTTTAAATTTGACCCCTTCCACAGTAGCTCTTTACGCTTCAGTGGAAATATGCCTTGTTTGGGGCAAATAAAAGTTTAAAAATTTTTTTTTAAATAAATGCTTAGGTGAAAGCATCAACATGAATTTTGAGACAACAAAAACCTAGTTGTGATAACTTAGATGAGTGCGCTGACAAGAGAATTGATCTCTCCCAACTTCGGTCCTGGGTATGACTTTAAATTATATCCAATGTTGAGGGACCCAATTTGGGTGTTTTGGGGAATGTAAAGTCGGCTATTAGTTGCTATTACTGCCACGTCCACTCTGACTCGTAGTGGTAGTACCTGTCAGTCTCATCTATGGGTTTAATAGAATTTACCCTGGGTACAATAATAAACAGCTTCAGATGTCTTTGAGCAAGGTCTTGACCCCTATCCAACCTCACCATCTGGAACATCTTTTCCAGACCTTTCTATTTTTTTTCCAGCCTACTCTATTTCCCAACCCTAGCAACTACTCAAGGGATAAATAGATTCTGTTCTGATATGGCTTGGAACTGCATCAAGTGGTGAAGCTCCAATTTAAGCCTGACAGACCAACAAAAGTGCTACTTCAAACTTGAGTATGATCGACGGATGGATAAACACCTTCATAGAATTGTGAGGACGCATTTAAGAATGAGTGCTACAAATATATTATTTAAAAATTGATAAAAAATAAAGGCTTTATACTGATTATCCGAATTAAAAAAAATGTTAACCAGCAAATCCGCACTATTAATGGTGTTTAGCTATGAATGGATTAAAAATGAAATTTCTTTAAAATAAACATATTTTTTTGTTTCCTTAAAAGGCTGGAGATAAGTCATTGGCTAATGTGATTGCTCATGAAATATCGCACAGTTGGACAGGAAACCTTGTTACAAACAGCAATCATGAACACTTTTGGTAAGTTTGAAAATTAAAACTTTCTTTTGTTTTCTTACTGTTACATAACGAGAGCCGTGGTTGAGTGAAACCTAAGGGTCAGAGGTGACCCCAGATGGAAATTGAGAAATCACATGACTTCTGGGGATTATCGAGCTCTTGGCTGGCGAAACTAGATATAGCGAGACAAGCTATTCATCTGTCTGTCTTTCCCGCATATGAAAGTAGTCTGTCACTCTAATGTTTTCTCTGACTGTCTCTCTTGTAAAATAAACCTTTTTATAAATCAACATCAGCGGCCGAGTGGTTTTGTATCCACAGACAAACAAGAACCTGGGTTCACAATGACCACATGGGTGTATAAAAATTTATACACGCATCGGTAATGAAAATATAGTACTACCATGTTTGTGGCCATAAGCCTTACCACCACAGAGATTAGAATTTAGCTTTGTCTTGTGAACCTAATGTTTCTGATTTCTACATAAGTGTGCAAATTACTGATTGTCTTTTTGGCTAGGAGCAAAGTGTTCTAGCTATTCTGATACTACACTTTATCTTTTCTGTCCTCGGTCAGTTATACGAAATCCTTCTAGACTGAGGCAATTTTTACTTTTGTCCCAATTCAGAGTGCTCCTGTTTGGTAAGCTGAATTTTCCCCACATTGAAAAAAAAAAATAATAACAAAAAAATCTGTGCACTTAGCCTGACGACTCCCTGCGGGGATGCAACGCAGACACCTCTGTGTAGCTTAATTGCCATAAATATATTTTCATACTTTACTACTAAGCTCTACTCACGTATTGAGCACTGTTAAAGTAAATACTGAAAGTCTATACACAATATACATACATAATATTATACGTGTATACATGAAATAATATATATATATATATATATATATATATATATATAACTAGCTGGCTTTGCCGGCTCGCTACTGCTTCGCAAAGTTCACGTAAGTAAAATACTTGATACAAAAATTTTAAATAATAAACATTTCATTCATAACTTTGTGGTAAACACGAAACAGAAAGTGTTGCATTAATTCATATAGATAGATAAACATTAACATTTTGATCATTTCGATACAAATGTATTTATCTTTTTAAAATGACCATAAATAAAAGAAAACAAAAGAGAAAAAAATCAATTTGCCTCAGCAATAATGGTTTCAGCTTAGAAATAGATCACAAGTTATTGAAGATCACGTCAGTCCCCCTAAAGTAAAAAGGGAGGAAAGGTACATTTAAACACAAATACTAAACTTTTGACGACAAAATAAAACAATATGATTAAACAGAACTATGTTATATTGAAATCAAAACAATCATTGAATTAAAAAATAATAACAAATAATTAATTAATAAAATGCGTTTTTCAAAACTAATATGCAAATTAGTTAATCTTGTGACTAACATCGCATATACGTAAGCAGTATATAAAAAAGATGGTGTGTCTAGGGTGTAAACTTAAATTAACATGAAATCGGGCATTTTGACTTTACCGTTAGAATGAGAAATTGGCTCAACTTTTGCATTTAATTATTTAGATAAATATAATAATATATATTGTAACGTAATCTCAAGATTAGATTACTTTAGTAAAATTTTTAAAAAAAATATCACTTCACTGATTAAGAAAAAAAATTTTTTTTTAACTTTTTGTTCATCAGCTTGGGAGATAAAAAAAAAAAATATGGAGAGAAAGAGGTGATACGAGAATGTATATTTGAATGGACTTGACTGCCCCACTCTCACTTTGTAAAATCTTCACATCTTAAGGGCATGACCGTTGAGTAAAGGAATGAGTCATCTCGCTATCTCTGTGGAGGTCACAGAATACATGCCCCTCCACACACACACACACACACACACCTGACCTGACACCAGGTCCAGTGCAAACCCTATTGCCGCCGAAAGAAAAATAAAAGCTGCTAGACACAGAATCCACCATAAGGCTTGAGAGTGAGAGAGAGTGAAATTCGTCGCTCCCAAAACATGACAGAAAACACAACAACTGATAAAACATTGAAATAAGTATTCGTGCAAAATTCCTGCACATTGGAAATTGCCAAATCGCTTGGCATCGATACGGACGCCGATACAAAGAAAACGCCCTGAACATGTCCTGCTAGGTGCGCAAGGCATATCAAAAAATAGTCAAACGAAAGAACCACAGTATGCTCAATCAATAAGAATTATTTGAACTATCCCCTCAAAACTGGTAACTGCAAACCGACGACAAATGCCTACAACTGCTCAAAGATTTAAGCGTTTCCTACAAACTTTGAAGACTGTGAGTTCAAACCCCTCTTCTCTCTCAAGCTGAGTTTTTCTTTGTATTGTATATTTATTTTCGCTCGGTCTAGTTACGTATCTGTTAAGACTCCGTCCCGTACTATTTTTGTTTTGTTTTCTATCTTGTCCCCCCCCCTTATACATTTTATAAATAAACTTTGTCCTTTTTAACTCCTTAACTTGTGTTGGTGTTCCATTCTTTCACAAAGTGTTCGCTGTCTGTCTCTTCATTTTTACGGGTGTCGTGAGAAAGAGTCCCATCCCCTCTTGTTCGGTATGTACGCATATTTGAACCTGAGGACGTAAATCTTTTCTTTTTTTTCTTCTGTTGCGTGACCATCTTGTTGTTCCCAACGAAACGCGATTGTAACAATATACATAATACTATACGTGTATACATGAAATAATAAATAATTATATATATATATATATATAATGATCATGGATTACTTTTATGTACGTAAAAATCATAAAAAATATATATAAATGAAAATACGTCCTGTTAAGGGTGACGTAATGCAGTCTTCTGCATGCTAGAGAGGAAACTCTTTACCACTTAGGAAGTGGAAAAAATACAAATGCTGTTATTATCGCCAGTAAAAACAATAACAAATACATATATATATATATGATTATTTTTATTCACACAGACATGTACAAAATCTGCGACACTGGCATGTCGATGTTATCGATCAATAGTTATTATAAACTGAGATCTCATCAGGCAGTTAGAATCCGATCTTAACCTTATATATATATATATATATATATATATATATATATATATATATATATATATATACATACACACACACACTAGTTGTACCTACACAACATTACTCGGGAGTATTTCATTTCATTTTTGTTGAGCTTTCTTTTGTGATTTTTTTTCTTCATTTTTTTTTTAATGTAAAGAAAAAAGTAAAACTTATGCTTTTTATTCATACAAAGCAAGATTTAATGAAAGAAGTAACAAAAATGAAGAAAGTAACATCTCAAGTGATAATTCATTAACAATAGTTTCATAGTGAAGTGAACCTGAAGTTCAAATTTATCTCCATTAAAAAGTGAAGTATTTTTTGTTTTTGATTTTTTACCAGAAGTTTAACCTTGCAACAAAATGTTAATTTTTTTAAACAGCAAAAAGTAAATAAAGCATGAAAATAAACAGAAAGTATAAAATATAAATGGAATGTCGCATAGCAGGAAAAGTAGAAAAAAAAAAGAAAAATAATGTATAGTGACATTATCTTTGTGTCTGTGTAAATTTCTTTGCTGCAATAGCATCATTCAGCAATCCAGCTAATAGATAAAGCAGAAATGTGATTGACAGCCTTGTTTCGGATTTTTTTCTGTAACTTAATTTATTAATAAAAATTGTAACTCTCTCACTCTCTCACTCACACACACACACACACACACACAAGTAAATTGTAAAATCTAACTTTCGCATGTGCCTTGTTGTCACAAGTGTTTTTGGATTATTTGGATTACTGTTCTCATCTTGGATGTTATTCTCACAACGTTTCGGCATATGTAATCTCCAACCTTTTTCAGGGGTATCTTGTTGAACTCGGGAATCTGTACATGGCTGACAGAACGAGAGCTAGCTACCCCCGTGGATTAAATAAAGGGTGTCATTCAAAATTCCGTACAGATTCCAAAGTTCGACAAGATACACCTGAAGAAGGTCGGAGGTTACATCGGGCAAAACATTGTGAGAATAACATCCAAGATGAGAACAGTAGTCCGAATAACCCAAATACTTTATCCGACTTCAGTTTCCAATCCCGCAATGGGAAAAATAAAATAAAACTATATATTTAACAATATATATATATATATATATATATATATATATATATATATATACCATACTTATAAAAAAAAGTCCAATCAAATTGGAGGGATTTAATAAACAAGACGATGAGCTGCAGAGATTTGTAATTAACTTGTTTTTGTTATTTATTTCCTGCAATAACATCTTACAAAAGAAGGCTTTGTGGGCAAACAGTATATATATATATATATATATATATAGTGTGTGTATATATGTGTATTTTTTTTTTTATTTATATTTAGAATTTTTTCTGTTCAAATATAAATTTTACAACATAAAGTAATTATAATCGCTCAATAGCGTAAGGCCAGAGCTATGTTATATTCAATATTTTTTTAATGTTATTTTAAACCATATCAATGTTATAAAGGACAGATTCACGCCATTTCATAAAACTTATTTTTATTCAGCATACAATTGTTTCAGAAAACACCAATATATTTGTAAAACGCTCCTGTGCATTTATTTCTTTGTGTGGCTATCTTCAGTGCTAATTTTACAAAACAAAGTAAAAACGCAAAAAAAAACATGAAAAACTAGGCGATCAAAGCCTAGATTACAATAAGATAATGTGATATGCAGATTTTTATTCTTTTTCCCTTATCTAATTTAAAATTATATTTCAATATTATAATGTATATGTTTTTATCAATTCAATATACTGCTAGTTTTTTATTCCGTTAGATCTCATATTATAACCTTATATATATATAGAGAGAGATAGAAGAAAAAAGAGTGATAAATATGCGACGATTGTCCAAATTTATTTCAAATTTCAATTCTTCAATGCAAGGTGTATTCAGTAATAAACTAGTGTTTATTATTCTTTCCTTAAGCCAAGTATTTTCAAAGATCGAGATCTTATCATCAGAGGAGAAATACAGATAGATAAGTTGGCTTTCGAAAAAACCAAAGTTCAAATATTTGAAAAATATATGAAAAATATTATTAAAAAAATATTAAAAAATGCAGTGAAAGAAAAGTTCCGTAAAAAAGATATGTGGTTTGTCCGGGTGGTAAATTTCCGTTGAAAAGAAGTCCAATGAATTGAAGAAAGCGAAAAAAACTTTTGCGTAGGAGCAGTGTGGAGAAAGTGTTCAAATATAAGTAAATCCAAACGCACTTAAAAGGAATTGAAAAGAGAAAAGCTGGCCATTATTGATAACTTCCTGGACCATAAAAAAAGGCAAATGACATCTAGTCCAAAGAAAATCTAAATCCAAATTAAACAAAAAAGCTAAATTTGGGGTTAGGGGGAGGGGGAGTTAAAGAGCGAGGGGGTAGTAATGTTCGGATTGGTTTAAATAGCCGCTGTAGGAGCTGGGAAGAAAGAAAAAAGAAAAAGGGTTGGATGGGGGGGGAGGTTAAAGTGAAAGGGGGATTGAGGGTATGGGCGGGCGATATAGTCAAGGTTAAGAGATAGGTTATTGAGAGTAGGATTAATCTGAAGCGGGAAGGAATGGGATAGAAAAGTCGTATAAAAATGGATTTAGGAAGTGGCAGGGTAAATTCGAAAGTATAAAGTTTGCCGATGCTAAAAATAGAATTCCAATGAGTGAACTTCTAACATTTCAAAGGTAACAAGTAAACATTTGGCGAATATATGGCGAATAATTGCAGTTACTAGCTAGGGTTTCTAGGGATTTAAAAAGGGTTAAACAAATTAGTTAAAAGCATGGTAAAATAAGTAGAGATATGTGAGAGAATGAATGATTAATTAAAATTAAAATTTAAAAGGAACTAGAGAATAGTTAATTAAAATTAAAAATTATTTTAAATCTAAATTAAGGATCAGATGAATGATTAGAAGAGAAATTAAATGACAAAGGAGAAGAAATATTAAGGAATAAGTTTAGTAATATTAAAGATCTAGCCTGTCCTACTCAGTTATATTAAAAATTTAGGAGAGAACAGTTTAAGCGATAAGGATAGATTGTTTGTAACAATTTGTTTCGATTATAAGTAATAAGGGGTGGAATTGGGTTAGTTCAATTGAAACTTAAGTGCAGTGTCAGTGTTTAAAATCTATAGTTTAAATGGTGAGTGAGCAGTAACAGGGCAACAATTAGCAATTACAAGTTTAAATTTGATTTATAAGGGAAGCTTGCAAGAGGCTTCCAAGTAGTTTAAAAATATGATTAGAGAGGATGAGGGTAAAATTGGTCAAAATAAGATAAGATGAGTAAAAGACCGATGGAAAACGGCTCGTGAGTAGTTAGAAGAATTAGGATTATTTAAGGCAGGCCAAAGTATGTAGTTATGCAACTAGCCTGAATCACTCCATTAGTTAAAATTGGGGGGGGGGGGGGGGACTATTAAGGGGATAGGGTAGAAATGCTAGTAACAACTGATTTCAATATAAGTATTATGGGCCGGGGGTGGATTGAATTAAGTAAACTTACATTTTAATGCTAGTGTGTTGGAGATTCAATAAGAATTACAGGGGGATATATATGGACCCATTTGGAGGGGAAATCGAAGATCGTAGTTAAAAGGAGGACAAAAGGAAGCTACGAGAAAAGATGTTGCCATTAGGAGGAGGCTAATATAAGGACGATATAGTGGATACGTGGAAGATAATAAGGAAGTGAGATTAAGAGGCCATGGAGAAGTTTGTGGGCAGGTTTACGGACAGAAAGAAAAATGTAAGAAGTTTGGAGTAGAGCTGAAGTAAAAAGAATAGTAGGAGCTATATTGCAGAGGAGGGGTAAATGTCTAGATATTAAATATGTTAATGATCGGTGGGTAGTAGGAGGAATAATGTTAGTTCAATCAACGATAGGTGTTATGGGTAGATATAGTTATTAGGTGCAATGGGGAGGAAAAAATTTATTGGGAAGGTTAATTGGTGAGATTAGGGGCGTTTAGAATAGAAGTTACAAAATTACTGAGATATATAGTTTAGAGATTTGTCTGATGCTAAAAAAAGGGGAGTTATTGGCTGGGAGGAGGAGTGTCAGAGGGAGTAATGAAATTAATGTATTTAAATTTTCGCTTGTGCCTGCAATTTGAAATAAGCTCATTTTTAGAGTTAATAACATTTAAGTTCTTGGGTGCTGTAGCTATCATATAAGTTTCCAATGTACATAGTTGGCAGAAGGCAGAACCAGGAGTGTATGAGTTAGACTTTTTTAATATAGACCAACTTAGGGAGTAGGGAATCTTTTTGATGTTAAAGCTGTTTATTAGGTTGGATAGAGAAGTGCTAGTGGTATTATTATTATTGTGTTTAAAAGAGTAGATATGGTTAGAGATTCGAGTCTTAATGTGGAAAGCACTAGCACCAATATAGGTATGTATTTTTTTTTGGGGGGGGGGGGGTTGTTGTTATATTATTTGTGTTGTTTATAGTATTGGGGATGCTTACGGTTTGTATGCTCAGGTTCTGATCCAAGTTTAAGTTAGGGTTATTGGTTGGGGAAGATGAGATACCTTGAGGGGTGAGATCAGATCCATTATTAGTTAGCGGTAGTTGTTGGTCAGTGTGAAGGGTGCTATTTAGTGCAGGGAGTTGGGGATGGTTATGGGGAAAGGGGGGAGATTGTATGTTGGTATTATTTTGCATATTGGTATTAGTTTGTATAATGGTGTATTGTTTAACAGTACAGGAATATATAACGTTACTTTGTATGCAATCACCGTTTAATGGGCATTCTCTAGATTTTTGGCAGTTGCAGTTATTAGTGGGGTGTATGGTAGGTGCTGGTTGTTGGGCAGATTTAATTTTTTTGTTGTTAGATGTGATGATGGTTTGGGCATTGTGGAGTAGGAAATTTTAATAGAATTCTTATTTAAAATAGTGCTGTATTTATGTGGGTTATCTAAAATTTTGAAAAATTCCTTAGCTATATTAGATTTTACATTGCAATTGTAGGGTGGGTTAAACCAAATATTATTCTTTCTTCTAATTTTTTTATTTTTATTTTTATTTTTATTTTCACTGTGTTCTTGAGGGTTAGCAATTTTATCCGTATTAATAGTTTTAGTGGGTCTATTTACATATTTCTTGGGTTTCCTGGGTATTGTGGTGCTAGTTTGTTGTCTATCCTGTGTAGCCATTTTGTAGGTAATAACATTTAAAGGTTTATTCCTCTGGAGAGGGGGATTATTTTCATATTTAATTTTATCAGTTTATCCTGAATTAAGGAGTGTTATTATAAAAACTAGAATTTTGTTCGAAGATGGGTTTATTAGCAGAAAGTCTTGAAATTCTATTTGAAATTGAACATTGCATTGAACAATTGAAATTTGAAATAAATTTGGACAATCGTCGCATATTTATCACTCTTTTTTCTTCTATCTCTACAATTGCTCTATCTCATATATTGAGCTAAACCTCTTCACAATAGGTTCCATCTACTACAAGTTTTACTTTTGGTTTATATTTGATCCTATGAAACTAAAAGTAGAATGTATACTTTTAGAAATTTGAAATGATTAAAGCTCAATATACGGGATAGAGCAATTATAAAGATAAATGAAAAAAAGAGAAATAAGAAAATGTAAAAATGACATCTATTTCATCTTCAGTTGTTCAATGCCAGGTATATTCAATAAAATCATTTTTTTCCTTAAGCCAGGCTTTTCAAACAATGGTATCCTATCATCAGGAATTACAAAGATAGATAAGTTGGCGGGGAATAGCCAAAAATCATAATTTGAAAAATTTGAGAAAGTTATAAAAAGTAGATGTGAGTGTGTTTGGCTATTCCCCGCCAACTTATCTATCTTTGTAATTCCTCTGATGATAAGATACCATTCTTCGAAAAGTCTGACTTCAGGAAAGAAAAAAATAAACATGCTTTTATTGAATACATCTTGCATTGAACAAGATGAAATCGATTTTTCATTCTTACATTTTCTTATTTCTTTTTTTTTTTCATTTCATTTATCTCTCTCTCTCCCTCCCTCTCTCCCTATATATATATATATATATATATATATATATATATATATAAATTTAGTAAGATGGTAAGAAAAAACCCAGCAGAGTGCTCAATTAATTGAGAAAATCAAAATTAAGAGTGTAATATTTATTTATTATTCGATACAGAAAATCAGTACCATTGGTTTCAAGCTCAGGTGTTAACTTCCCGGCTATATTCAGCTACCAAGTGACAACAAAGCTGAAGATAGCTGGAGGTTAACACCTGGGCTTGAAACCAATAGTACTGATTTTTTGTACCGAATAATATATATATATATATATATATATATATATCATATCTTTTCATGTGATTTGTTTTCCTTATTGTTTTCTTATCGGTTTATTCATTTGCATACACCTTATATACACTTTTCACTGCTGTCTACTGCATCGATAGCAAATGAATTTCCCACCTAGATAATTCTTTTGCATTTTTGGAACACCATTCACCATTTGGATTATTTTTCAATCAACCTCTTTGATATCTTGCCTGGAGCTATTTTAAACTTGTTGACGTGGATGAATTGTATAGGTTTACAAAAAAATGTATGTTTTGGGCCGATATATTTGATGTTTTATATACCTTTATGTATTTTTATATATATTTGTTTATATATTTTCAAAGTTTAATTTTTATTACCTGCAGTAATGTCATTGCGGTAATGGTCCTCTGAGGAGAAGATTTTCTTTGAAAACTCATGAGTTAAGGACTTTAAAGAACTTTGCTTGAACATTGAACTGTAATAAAATTTGATTCACACCTTATTTTATTCTTTCACTTTATCTATTGCTATTAATGCTCTATACAGTCTATTGAGCTTTATTTTTTATCCGGATGTTTCACTAATTAAAGATATTAGTTGCCACTTAAATCTTTTGTTGTATTAACCTTATATATATCTTATCTTTATATATAAGGCAGATTTTTAATTTAAAAAGAATAAAATCAAGTGTTTTTGTTTTATTTTCCAGGTTAAATGAAGGTCACACAACATTTATTGAGAGGAAGATTTGTGCTCGATTAGGGTCAGGGGAACCACTCCGACATCTTCTTGCAATGAATGGATGGAGAACTTTAAATGATTATGTAAGTTTGCAGTTTTTTGACTTTCTTTCTTTCTTTACAACTATTCTAATTTATTAAATGTGTATTGGTTTCACATTGCAAGCAAGTATTTTCTTGAAACGTTTGCAAACTAGTTTTAATAAACCCTAAGCTAATGTTGTGCAACAATGGCTGATATAAAGGCAAAATATGTATATAATTTTTATTAATATGCTCAATCAAAAAAATGGAGAAAAAATTATGCTTCACCAGTGTTCACACTAATATTAATATAGTCATAGAATTACGTCAGTAATTTAATTTTTCATGTATAAATTAAAATTTTTGATGATCAAAAAAACAAAACAAACACCAACTGTTGATCTTTTATTTAAAGTTGTGTAGTTCTTTCCGAATTCATTTTAGGTGGTGGGGTTTGTCTGACTTGCTATTTGCTTTCTCGCTTCACCTCACCACTTGAAATGGTTTTGTCTGGGTGCCAGAAAAGGGCACATTCTTTATTTGCTAACTTTTGTGTGACAGGATGAATTCATATTTATTTATGTACAAATAAATACACATTGGTCTTTATTATAGAGTGAAGGATACCAAAAAGTTGTTTATAAATAATGCCAGCAAGATTTTTTTAGGGATCTCTTAAAGTTTGAATAATAAAAAAAGTTTATTTTAATAAGTCCCCATTTACTTGCCTCCACACGAGGGTAAAGCTGTTGTTTTCTTTAAGATTTAGACGTTGCAGAATGACGTCATAATGGACATGGCGTTGCCTCGGATGATAGGGAAATATACTGGAACATCTAAGCTGTCTCTTGGGGTTCGTTCCTACAAGTGGCTATCATCCGTCCAATGTCTCGTATGAATCATGAAGTATCGGAAGTGAAGGTGCCTGATTTTTCGATTGAAATAGGTTGAAAAATGAAACAGTGAGCTTCAAGCTCTGGTAACCCCTTCCCTTCGGAAAACCTTCTCAGCAAGAACTTGTCTTTCTAATAACACTGCAAAGAACTCTCCTTTCTTCTTTTGTGTACCTAAAATCAAACGGAACTTCCAACCTGTGGTGATTCATTAGTTTTCTTTTTCTTTCTGTTAATCTTGAGCTATGGTGTAGTCCGCAATAATGGATTTTTGTCTCCACTTGGCACGATCACAGGCTTAATCCGGGTGAAAGCCGGTTTTACAGAGACTATCGTACAAGTTTTCTGCCCCTCTCATCATTGGCCTTCTTCTCGGTCACTTCCTGGCAAGTTCAAATTTAAAAGCGAGTTTCGCCACTGTTGGTGTTGGCCCTCAGCACATGTCCAAACTATGGGGACTCGTTGGTATTAAAAAAAATAGAAATAAAAGCTTTATCTCTTCTAAATTTCTGACCTGTTTGTCAGTTGAATGATAAACAATGCTTATATATGTAAGAAGTCAGTTTGTTTGTTTGTTTGGAGAAGGGGGTGTTTTAGTGATTTGAACTAATTTTATCTTCCAAAAAACACAAACTGTGGAACTCCAATCTCTAGGTGAAGTGGAGACTGATGTAATAGTAAAAAGAAAATACTTTATTTTTTGTTTCAGAATTTTTTAGATGAGAATTGATAATTTGTATTATTTTAATTATTCAGACTACTATTCTCATCTTAATATTTATTATCACAACGTTTCGGCTGATGTAACCTCGGACGTTCTTCAGGTGCGTCTTGTCAAACTCAGAAATCTGTATGGAATTTGAAACGGAACCCTTTATATAATCCACGGGGGTAGCTTACTCTTGTTCTGTCAGCCATGACCCGGTAGTAGTCTTAAGTAATTCCATACAGATTTCCGAGTTCCACAAGATGCACCTGAAGAAGGTCGGAAATTACCTCGGCCGAAATGTTAAGAGAATAACATCCAAGATGACAGCAGTAGTCCAAATAATGCATACTTTATATTTCATCAGTTGTTGAATGTATTTGTAGCAGTCACATATTTTGATGTACTCCTTGTTCAGTTTATGGAAAAGCAGTCAGGTGCAATTTAATCTTTGTGGTACTTGTACACATTGGGTACACAAAGAGTACAAGTGTAATTACTGGTCGGTTGAGAGAGGATAACCAGTTTATATGAAATAAGTGTAAGACAATGGAGATGAATGAGAACTTGATGTGGAGAAAGTATATTTGGATGGGAAAAGGCTATTGAGGTTATACAGAAGTTGTGTTACCTTGGTGATATCATTGGAGCACAGAGAGGAGCAGGTGCTAGTGTGATTGCAAGAATTAGGAGTGAATGGAGTAAGTTCAGGGAACTTCTGCCATTATTAACCAGCAGAGCGTTACCATTGTCGACCAAGAGAAGAGTCTATCAGGCATGTGTACGCAGTGTGATGATGTATAGAAGTAAAACCTGATCAGTGAGGGTTGAGGATATGCGTAACATGGAGAGAAATTATATGAAAATGATACAAAGAATGTGTAATGTAGGTCTTAAAGAAGGGCTTAGTTCTGATGACCTCAGAGGAAGATTAAATCTTGACAGTATAGGGAGATGTGTAAAGAACAGTAGATTTCGATAGTATGGCCACGTTGAAAGAATGGATGAGAGTATTTGGGTTAGTAGATGTAGAACAATTGAGGTAGCAGGGTCAGTTTACAGTGGAAGGCCAAGGAAACACATGGGCAGAAGCGATACAGATGGAGTTAAGAGGACAAGAAATAAATAAAGACCTGGTCAGAGATAGGTTTGTTTGAAAGTCAATTTCTAAAAACTGTTTAACTCATGCCAGCATGTAAAACCGACGTTTAACCGAATATGATATGATGATGCAGTAAGATGGTCCATCTTCTATCACAACCAGACTTTTATTATAATGAAGATTGATATCCCTTTGACTCATCCCACCATCCATCATTATTGATTAAAACCAAACTGATATTATTGACTTTGTACATTTCAGGTTACACGACAAGGAGCTGATCATTTGTATACCAAACTGGTTCCAACTTTGATTGGAGTAGATCCTGACGATGCTTTCTCGTCAGTGCCTTATGAGAAAGGATTTGCATTACTATTTTATTTAGAAGGCCTGCTTGGAGGACCCAGTAAGTAAAATATAGTAAAGTCTATGCTTGACTTGTCCACCAAATTTCAATCATGAATGTGCAACAGTCTTAGGTTTATCGTGGGATCACTTTGGTGATAGTCTCATCAGTAGGTGATGTGATCCTGAATGGACTTCACATTCAACCGACCTAACCCCCCACCCAAATTTTTATCTGTAGGGTTATCGCAAAGATAATGTCCATCAAAACAATGCCCAGACTATTCCTGAACTGAAGACGACTATCGCAATTCCACTGAAAAGAACAGTTTTGCACTAATTTTATGTCACCTTATGAAGATTAAATCAAGATATAATTCTATTAAACCTCAAGTCTAGAATCCTTATTCAAATTTTGATCAAAATCCATTACATGATTTTGATTCAAAAAAATTTTAATTTAAAGCTTAAGCGGTCTTTAGAAGAAATTGAAATTCATGAAATTTTGCTTAATTGGTGTCTAATGACTATGAATTAGATTTAATGCAAATCTGAAATATTTTAATTTTTAAATGGGAGTCGATATTATGCTCCCCAAAAAATGTTTTAAATACTCAAAAGAAACCAAAATTTATTAATTGATGTTTAATATCTATTGTTACAATTTCCCAATAATCTGAGGTATCTGAATTTTCACAAAGGGCTTCCACCCCTCTTTACCCTTTGCATAAAACTAAATTAAACTCAATACAACCCACATTACAACCCCTTACGCTTAGCAGCTGTGTTCCGAAATTCATTATGATTAGTTAATTAGTTTAGGAGTGAATCCTGTACATACAATTATATAAACATATGCTCATACCTAACTTTATATAGATTAAAAATGAGTTTAGTAAAGTCATTTTTTATTCAAATTTTATAAGAACCTTTTTTTACTCTTGTTTTGTAGAGGTGTTTGAACCCTTTTTGAGGGCTTATATTAATGAATTCAAGTTCCGATCTATTAACTCCAATCAATGGAAGACTTTTCTGTACAGTTTTTTCCACGATCAGGTAAACCTTTTATTCTTTATTTTAGTGTTGTTGTTTTTCTTGTGGGCTGGGGGTATCATCTAAATGAATACATTCAAATGTTTTTTCCACTTATCCAAACTATATTAATATCAAAACATGTTGGGCTTATTTAATTTATTAATTCAATGATACAACAAAATATTTGTAAATACCCTATGACTATGCTTCATTTGCATACTCAATAAATTAGTATTCTGTATGATTCATTTGTAATTTTATTCTTTTATTTACTTATATATATATGCAATAGTTTTGTTGATATTAATATTATTAATCGTAGTAGTAATATAAAAGCGATTTAATGAAAACAGGATAACATTCCAAATAAAAACTTCTGGTTAAATTATTTTGAAATTCAAATGACAACTTTTGTTTAAGTTTTCACATGGATATCTACCAGTACATTTGCACGCACCAACAACTTATATTACTTTGGAATAATTTATTTTTAAAAATAATGACTAACAAAATTTTTCTTTTAATAATTAGATATATTTATTTTTTAAACTAAATGTTTTGTTGACAAATATTTGTTTCATTGTGTAGTGATAATAATCATTACATTTGTGATGAAAAAGAAAAAGAAAAGCTTCCACCCCCTCCTCACATCTAAATTACAAAAAGAATAAATCAATTCATATTTTTGAAAAAAATCTTTATTTTTAATTTTTCTTTTTCTATCTTTAATAATAACGGTTACAAGCACAAAATAACCATTTCAAATTACTCCGTAATATATAATTATTTTATTTGACGAATCAACGTTCCGCTTTTTCGCTTATTTATTTCATTATATAACCAGTTTTTAATGGAGAATTTCATTTCATTTTATGCTTATACAAAATCAGATCCCTCAACTTTGAATATAGAAAAGACCATATAAGATAAACTTTTTGTTTTTTTCTTTTGCTAATAGAATGTAACTATATTCATACACAATAAATTTCCTCAATATTTGAATATATCAAATAACACCATGACAATCATCATTTTGTTGCTTTTCTCCAAATAATCAAAATGTGAAATAAAATTTTGTTTTTTGAGGCAGGTTTTTTTCTGTAAAGAAGGCTTTTCTGTAGTATTTAACAAAACTTTTAATTCCAGGATAAAATATGCAGCCAAGTTAAACATATACAATGAACCTATAGAATTTGATAAAACATTAAGACAGCTTTTACTAATATTGATTTTCCAAATTATAGCACAAAGGTCATTTATATACATGATAAAAAAATATAAATTTTATTAAAATCTACCCTCTAAAAATGACATGAATTAGATTTATTTATCTGGGATGAGCATAGTTTTGCAAAAGACTATAATTTCAGAACGCCTTCTAAAGTGTACATCCATGGCGATGCTAGCAATAGTGACTCCATTTCTTCAAAGTTATTGTTTTTCCTGATTTTCATTTGTTTCATAATTTTTGGATCAAAGGCATTTCAGGCACCCGAGAATTGGCAACGACCAAAGGGACATATTTTGCCATAACACCGCTTTGTTTTGTACTTCTCGTTGAATTAGGAGCAAAACAATATGGTGTATTAAAAAAATAAGAAAGTTTTTATTTACAAAAAATGTTAGCAATAGCCTAAAAAAGTACATAGTTTCATTTATATGCACATTTTTAATTTAAAAAAAACAGTTTTATTTACAAAACTTTTTATTTAAGCAAAATACAAACGAAACAAACAAATAAGACAAAAACATTTGAATAAAATGATGTTGTGCAGAGATGGTGTCACACAATTTGAAAAGGGTATTTTTTATAATATTGGATTTTATTAAAAATTGTTTGTTTTTTTATATTGGATTTTTCCCTATAAAACTCTTTAATAAGTGATAAAACCGGAAGTCAAAAGTAAAACATTGGTGTTAAGATAAAATGTGTCCTTTCAATCATTGTTCATTCTGTGGTGCCTCAAATCCATTTGATCCTGATTTCTTAGCGGTATGACATGGTTTCTATCAATTATAATAAAATGGATTTCAGTTGAATCTATTCATGTATTTTCAAAGCTTATCTAAATGAATAAATACGAAAGTTGGGTCAATTTCTCGCACTAACCGTAAAGTCAAAATGCCCTATTTTAAATTTATTTAACTTTATACAATTGACAGACCATCTTTTTGATATACTGCTTATGTATATGCGATATCAGTCGCAAGGTTAACTAATTTGCATATTGGCATCAAAAAAGTTAATTGTATTAATTGTTATAGTTTTTGAATTCAATGATTGTTTTCAATTTAATATAACAAATAGTTCTGTTTCACAATATTGTTTTGTTCCTTTCGTAAGAGGGACCGACTTAATTTTCAACAAATTGCGATCTATTTCTTAATTGCAACTGAAAAGACAAATTGATTTCTTTCTTTTCCTTTCTTTATGGTCACATTTAAAAGATAAATAAATTTGTATCGAAACTACCAAAATGTTAGTGTTTATCTATATGAATAAATGTGAGAGTTTTTTTGTTTCGTGTTTACTACAAAGGTATGATGAAATGTTATTTTATTTTACAAGTAACAAACTTTGTTGAAGTAATAGCGAGTTGGCAAAGCCAGCTAGTATATATATATATATATTAGTATAAATTTTTATTTATACAAACACTATTGGTTACATATGTGCATACATCTTTCAGTTGTCCTCCAATAGAGAGTCAACTTCCTCGGACCTAATGAGAAATTGCGAGCTTCCTTATTCAGTATATTCCCCCCGGATAGGGGTGGGTTCATAATTCAATGGTCAAACCTTATATGGAATATATCGATATTAATGTGTATATATATACGTATGGATTTTGGGTATATATGTCTCTATATATATGTGTATGTGTATATATATGTATGTATAGTTATGTATATACGTAGATGCGTATTAACACACAAATAGAATGTGTATATATAAACCAGGTTTAGAGATAACTAATTCACTGACCGTTGAAATATTGGTTAGAAATAGGTAAATATTGACCAGTATATATATATATATATATATATATATATATATAATAGATTGTACAAATTGGTATGAAAAGGGATAGTATCCGTTATATATATATGTGTGTGTGAGTGTATATGTATATGTAAGGATGTGTGAGTGTATATGTATATGTAAGGATGTGTGAGTGTATATGTATATGTAAGGATGTGTGAGCGTATATGTATATGTAAGGATGTGTGTGTGAGTGTATATGTAAGGATGTGGATATATATATATATATATATGTATGTATGTATGTAGAGATATGTGTGCATTTACATGTATGTATATAAGTGGGGCTTTATATATGTCAGCTTTAGAATGAATGAATTCCCTAGAATATGTGGTTTGATATCAGGAATAAGTCTCAAGTAGGTAATAAATGAAAAAAATATAAAATAAACAAGGAGTCAAAAACAGATAAACTAAATAAAAATAGAAACGAAAAGGTGTGAAAGGCTAAAATGTAACTCGATATGAGGCTTGACCAAGGAATAAGGAAGCTCGCAATTTCTCATTTGAATTTCTTTTCAGGTCTGAAGAAGTTGACTCTCTATTAGAGAGGACAACTGAAACATGTGTGCACATATGTAACCAATAATGTTAAATTTTATTATTACAGTATTTTTTACTCATTAAATTAGTAATTTAACTAAATTGTTATAAAATTATAACTAATGTTTTTTTGTTTTTTTTACGGAAATGCTTTAATCTCCATTTATAAAATTATTGGGTGTAAATAGCTTCCTAAATGTTTAGGATTTGCTAAGAATTTTAAAGCCAGAAATGACTTTCTATTTGACTGTTTAAATGCTTTCAAATTTCGAAGGGTCACAAAGTAATTTTTTTTAACTCTTAACAAAAGATTAAAATGGCTAATTTGTTTATGAAGAAACAGAAATTTTGGTGGATTTAATTTTGTAAAAAAAAAAAGTAGTTTTAAAGAAGATTTTTAAAAGTTATTTTTGGTACTTTACTGTATTTTTGATTTCAATAAATAATCGATTAATAGTAAATAACTAAAATAATGTGTAAGTCACTTAGAGGTGAGAAACAGACACAAGAATTTCTCAAGCTTCAGGCTAGGATCAGGGTGTAGTATCTGTTCTGTCCTCGTTCAGTGAAGGAGAGGTCCTTCTTAAGAAATTTTTTTTTGTCCCAATCTAGAGTGTTCCTTTTTGGGAAGCTGGATTTTCCCCACATTAAAAACCAACCTTGTGTCTAACTCTGCCGTTGTGAGAAAGCAAGTCAATAGGGACACAAGAAGTGGGACACAATTTTGTTAATATACCTTGTGCATTTTATGTGTGTGTGCATTGTGTATGTGTATCTGGGTGTGTTTTGTCATTGACTGCATGTATGCACATGTGTGTTGTGGTAGAGGAAATAATTCTTAGGTGACAGCAATTCGAATGATCCTTGACTTCTTACACAGTTTGTCGGAAATTAAACTCATTTTTTTTCTCTGCAGTATCCCTCCCCAACCCCATAATCCATTTTCCATCTTCCGCATTAGAAAGAGAAAAAAAGACCCTCCCCCCATCTTCATTGATAATCAATATTTTCCAACTTATTGACTCATCAGCGAAATGATGCTTAATATGATTAAAAACTCTTGTTAAATTACTACAAGAATTCCACTCCTTCTGCATCACCACACATAAAATTCAATTCTCTCAAGTTACTGCCATTATCACTGATGAATTATCACTAAAGAGGGTTAGCATTCGAAATCATCTGGCAATAATGGTGGTTGCTTATAAACTTTCCTCTTATTGTTTCTATCTCTGTTATAAAGTACCAAATGAATACTGTTATATAGTACCAAATGAATACTGTTACACAATATCAAATGAATACTGTTACACAATACCAAATGAATACTGTTACACAATACCAAATGACTAATGTTATACAATACCAAATGACTAATGTTATGCAATACCAAATGACTAATCTTATGCAATATCAAATGAATACTGTTATGCAGTACCAGATAAATACTGTTATGCAATACTAAATGACTAATCTTATACAATATCAAATGAATACTGTTATGCAGTACCAAATGAATAATGTTATGCAATACTAAATGACTAATGTTATGCAATACCAAATGACTAATCTTATGCAATATCAAATGAATACTGTTATGCAATACTAAATGACTAATGTTATGCAATACCAAATGACTAATCTTATACAATATCAAATGAATACTGTTATGCAATACTAAATGACTAATGTTATGCAATACCAACTGACTAATCTTATACAATATCAAATGAATACTGTTATGCAATACTAAATGACTAATGTTATGCAATACCAAATGACTAATCTTATGCAATATAAAATGAATACTGTTATGCGGTACCAAATGAATACTGTTATGCAGTACCAGATAAATACTGTTATGCAGTACCAAATGAATAATGTTATGTAGTACTTAATTTTTTATTTATTTATTTTTTACTTCACCTAAACAAAGCTATTGCCACTGAGACGTAAGGAACTACTGTGAATTAGGGGCCAGATTTATAGAGGCATCCTAAGTGGGGAGTTGTGCAGCAAGATGTCTGTTCACATTACATTTAAATTTCTGCATGTTTGTACTGTCGAGAGTAGGGAGGGAATTCCAAAGGCAAGTAGTTTAGGGAAGGAAGCTATTAGAGTAGAAAGCTTTCCAGCATCTGGATTTTGCTGATTGTCGGGTTGGTCGGGGTATTTACATCGAAGGGACACAAGTGCAGCAAGTTTGTTGGAAGCACATTCCATTGAAGTACTTGTCTAACAAGCACAGAGATTCAGCATTGCGGCGATGGGAGAACAGCTTGAGCTTGGTAAACAGTGTGGGATCTATTAGATTTTTTGGACCCTATCTAAGAGGGAGAGACTAGTGGTTGATGCACCAGCCCAGATGTGACAACAATACTCCATGCATGGGCGAATAGTGGCTTTGTAGAGGTACTGGCAGATGTGAGAAGTTTCCTAGCGCAGTAGAGGGAGCCCACCTTTGCAGTAGACGTGAGAGTGTCGTTTATGTATTTGTTCCAATTCATGTTACCTGTGAATGTTAGGCCGAGAAGATTGAATGTTGGACTCTCAAATAGGGTGCTATTAGCCATGGTAATGGGTGGTTGAGAAAATTTTCTTATAATTGTTAAAGGAAAGGAGCTTTGTCTTAGTAGCATTAAATGTAACCATGTGTCCAGTCAGTATAGTTAACCACTGTGGTGTTATACAATATCAACTGCATAGTGTTATGCAGTATCAACTGCACAGTGTTATGCAGTATCAACTGCACAGTGTTATGCAGTATCAACTGCACAGTGTTATGCAGCACTAAATGCACGGTGTTGTATACTATCAAGAGCCAAGATATTCATGAACATATTTTTTATCTTTTTCTTTGAAGAATTTGTTAATGATTTTAACGTCAAAGTAGATTTTATTCAATGAATTAAATGGATCTCCAATTCCTTCAGTTTGCAAAAGCATTTTCGTTGGTCTGTCACGCTTCAGTTTGAAATAGCATCATTTTCGTTGGTCTGTCACGCTTCAGCTTGAAATAGCATCATTTTCGTTGGTCTGTCACGCTACAGTTTGAAATAGCATCATTTTCGTTGGTCTGTCACGCTTCAGCTTGAAATAGCATCATTTTCGTTGGTCTGTCACGCTTCAGCTTGAAATAGCATCATCTTTTTTGTTGGTCTGTCATGCTTCAGTTTGAAATAGCATTTTCGTTTGTCAGTTTGAAATAAAAGTTTTCATCACTTGCAGATTGAATTGATTCATGTCATTTAGGTGCGTCTAAGCATCTCTATAAGAGGCTCTGTCTGTTGATCGGTTTTTCACCAGTGGTGTGCAGAGGGGGTGGAGGCATCCAATCATATTCAAACTATTTTCCTTTCTCAGTACTAGGACATATACTTGATTCTTTGGAGCATACAATCAAGGAGTTGACCTCTGTTATCACCAGACCTCTGCATGCCACTGTCTGTCACACTTCAGTTTGATATAAACTCACAGATTAATGGACACATCTTACGGGTATCCGTTCCGGGTTTAATACGTTGCCAAATAATTTATTTGCTAATTATTTTAAATATTTGCTCATACTTAGATCATAAAGGCAAAAAGTAATTAAATAAACCTCCAGAAAATTCCTTAGATTCACTCAAGCTTGAAATAATTTCAATCATGATTTCAGCTTTTCTTATGAAAAATAAATCTAATTTCAGATTCCTTCATAATGACACATTCATTTGTTATTCTATTAACATCATCACTGTTGCAGACTCATCACATTGAAACCCTAGTTCTTGCTGGATCACCAAAGTTAAGCAACATTTAGCTTGATAAGTATGGGGGGGGGGTACGAAGTGTCATAAGTTAAGAAGCAAAAGTAACTAAGGGAATGGTATGAACCCATTTTTTTCTCTTCCTACCAATGACCATAAGCAATAAGACGGGGATGTGAGTTCTTTGCTTTTAAGCGAAATTTCACTTTTTTTTTATCCAGAAAAAGCGGATTTCTGCTTAAATCAACAGCTTATTAAACACACGGGATAACTTTTATGGGAATGGAAAAAAATGAACACAGTCAAACAAGTTTGACCGGTGCCCTGTTTTTAACCTCGATTTCGGAACCTCAGCTATCAAGATATCATTGTGCAATGACCAGCCGGATTTTATCCTAAATCCAGAATGACCAGATTGATGAAACCCAGGTATCCCCAACAGACACTGTAATGTAAAATACTTCAATAAAATAATTTATATATATAAATACACATTATTCTTTATTATAGAGCAGAGTATTTCACAAAATACCCTACTTCCAAAGTTTCTTAGATTGTCTTTTTAAAAACGTGGAAAGTTTTTTTATTATTGTTGTTTGTTTGTTTTTTGTTTTTTTCCATGTCTTAAATATGAATTTTAAAATATCAATTCAAGGAAAGAATGTTAAACCAAATTTAATCTAAAACTGGAACTGATTTCTTCAAAGTGTTGACTATGTTTAGAATATTCTAGGGCGTTTCTTCTTCCATTTCTGAAGATTATAATCATTCATCAAGTTAGTGGAAGGGAAATGTTGGTCATAAAAATCAAGGAATGTCAATTGAACTCTTGTCAATCAATGATGCATGACGTAATAGGAACTTCCACCCACCAATCACAAGCGACAAAGATTTAAATGAAGTTGGGTTTTGATTTTTTTATAAGGATAAAATTATGTAAAAAAGAAAAAAGTTCTCATTCTAATTTCTCATTTGTATGTTTCAGATGTAACCTTGCATCTCTTGGAGAGGCTCGGTCGGTCACCCCCAGCACTATTTTTTTTTTTCTAAAGCTTACTTTCTATTAAAATAAAACCAAGTCGGTCGTGAGACTGCATACCTCCACCTGACAACAATGGGTAAAAGTCTTATTTGAACCTTGCTTCTCCATATTGTATGAAGTATTCCCAAAGTTATGCCATGGAAACGGTGATGACTAAAAAAAACATGCTTATCTGATCAGGCTGAAATTTTGCATGGTGGTTACTGTTATCAAAGAGCATCGAATCCATACACCAAATTTGGAAAATTCGAAAGTTTAAGTTCTGTAAAAATTTTGATCTTGACCAAACTTTTCATGGTTAATGACATAAGATACAGGACTTCATTAGCTACAATATGGGCCAAATAACGAGTCTCTACAATGAACAGAATTAAAGTTTTCGCCAAAACTGTGACTTTCACCTTTTCCTTGACCTATATATCCCAAAATTACATCAGTTCTAAGTTAGACCAAGTTTGGTGACGATTGTTCAAGCAATGTGGACGCTAGGCTGTACAAAAACAAACATTTTAACAAACTCAACCAAAAAAAAAATTTCTTTGGTATTTTGGTGGGGAAAAAGTTCCAGATGTTTTTTTGCTGCAGATTCTTCACAAATGCAGAGTCAGAACAACTCTAGGTCACCGGTTGCCAGAAGAAAACCCTTGATTTTCATCAGAGCCCCTTTAGCCTTGTTGCGGCCCTAATACTGCTGGCTAGATATATCGTGTGACCAAGTTCAGGATTGGCGAAAGTGGGCAGCGATGGTCAGAGATGCTGTACTTGCTTGGGATGAAGCTGGCTCAACCCGACCAGGTTGATAGTCATTATAAGTACAAGTAAGAGGATTTCTATCAGAATTCTGGTACTTTCTGGAGCAGTAGAATGATCCAAACATTTTTGAGCAACCTCGACAGCAGATTGGATATAAGTTTTCCATTTTAGATTTGGAGGGAAAGTTAATTCTTCTGATTGAATTAGCATTTTCATTTCTAAATATGCAGATTGAATGGACACATTTTGGACTATTCGGACTACTGTTCTCATCTTGGAGGTTATTCTCGCAATGTTTCGGACGATTTAACCTTTGACCTCAAAAATTTGTACGGGATTGCCCTGTCAGCAGGACCACGAATTCACCAACTGCAACCCCATGCTGAGGGGTAAGACCCCCTCCCTCCAAAAACGGGGCCACCTGTTGGCCGGGGTTTGCTATCCCTGATGCTATAGGATGGAATCCTGGTAGCTAGACATTTGTCCACTTCAGCCCTTTGGCTAGACAGGAGGTTGGAGAGGCCCGATCCGATCAATCAGCTGGTCATGTCATGCTCTAGTATCTATAAGTTCATCCCTAATTGTATTAT
The DNA here is from genome assembly GCA_963556195.1 of Sepiola atlantica. Lineage (NCBI taxonomy): Eukaryota > Metazoa > Mollusca > Cephalopoda > Sepiida > Sepiolidae > Sepiola > Sepiola atlantica. The sequence continues at coordinate 84,648,576 of OY744519.1, read as the reverse complement.
TCGATCTCATTCTTCAAAAAAATGAAAGCTTTATTTCTCCTTTTTATTTTTCTCCCCAAGTAGATACTAGAAGGCGGTGGTTGAGGGTCAATCATGTTGAGAACAAAGAAAATTACCAATGCCAAAGAGTAATGTTTTCAAAGAAGTAATGTTTTTCTTAGAGTGGTATTTTCGGAGAGTAATGCCTCTCTCTCTCAGTAAAGTTCCCTTCTAAGAGTAATGTTTCTGCTTTCACTGTGAAATTTCCTTCTGAGAGCAATGTATTCTGGTTATCTAAGAGCAATGTATTCTGGTTATCTAAGAGCAATGTATTCTGGTTATCTAAGAGCAATGTATTCTGGTTATCTAAGAGCAATGTATTCTGGTTATCTAAGAGCAATGTATTCTGGCTATCTAAGAGCAATGTATTCTGGCTATCTAAGAGCAATGTATTCTGGTTATCTAAGAGCAATGTATTCTGGCTATCTAAGAGCAATGTATTCTGGCTATCTAAGAGCAATGTATTCTGGCTATCTAAGAGCAATGTATTCTGGCTATCTAAGAGCAATGTATTCTGGCTATCTAAGAGCAATGTATTCTGGCTATCTAAGAGCAATGTATTCTGGCTATCTAAGAGCAATGTATTCTGGCTATCTAAGAGCAATGTATTCTGGCTATCTAAGAGCAATGTATTCTGGCTATCTAAGAGCAATGTATTCTGGCTATCTAAGAGCAATGTATTCTGGCTATCTAAGAGCAATGTATTCTGGCTATCTAAGAGCAATGTATTCTGGCTATCTAAGAGCAATGTATTCTGGCTATCTAAGAGCAATGTATTCTGGCTATCTAAGAGCAATGTATTCTGGCTATCTAAGAGCAATGTATTCTGGCTATCTAAGAGCAATGTATTCTGGCTATCTAAGAGCAATGTATTCTGGCTATCTAAGAGCAATGTATTCTGGCTATCTAAGAGCAATGTATTCTGGCTATCTAAGAGCAATGTATTCTGGCTATCTAAGAGCAATGTATTCTGGCTATCTAAGAGCAATGTATTCTGGCTATCTAAGAGCAATGTATTCTGGCTATCTAAGAGCAATGTATTCTGGCTATCTAAGAGCAATGTATTCTAGGAATATAAATAATTATCCTACCTATAGAATTATATTTGACAACTTTATTCAGCATTAAATAACCCATAGATGGTTGATATGCCGTAAAGCAAACTAAACCAATGAAGGAACTGTTAAAAAAAAAATAAAGTAATTGTATGATGAGAACAGTGGTTTGAATAATACAAATTATCAATCCTCATCTTGAAAATTCCCAACGTAATGGATATGTTTTATTTGAGATACATTCGAATCTAAGAAGCTCTGTCCATCACTATCTGTCACGTTCAAATTTGAAATATCATTTTTGCGGATAATTGTGCAAATTAAATATCTTTAGAGGACCCGTTTTAGGGTTCTCGTTTTTGGGAGGAGATCTTTAGAGGAGAGCCAGTTTTAGGGAAGCAGTTTTAAGTAATACTCAAATGTGAGAGAGCAAGAAAAATGTTATATGATAAACACAAAGAAACTAATGAGTTCAACAGCATAAGTTCACAAAAGAGATATTTTATATATGTTTAAAGGTGGAAGTTTACATAGATATGTAAACATAGAATGTTTGTTCATATATTGAGAGTTTTTGCTGAGCAAAGGGAATCCATTAGCTGAGATTATTAAGAAGTCTTAGTCGCTTATTTAAGAGCTGTGAAGTATCTACAGGTCAGAAAAATTGTGATAAAAAATTCCCCACTCAAATACAAAATTGACATTTGATTAAAAGTTATTAATAAAAGTAATGTTCATTTGATGCGTATGGTTTTCATTGTAGAGAAGTTCAGCGAGAAATTTCATGAGCGTTAAAATGAATACGTTTATACATTTCTTTACAATTCACGTAAATTAGCAGACGACAGTGAAGGGGATTCAAGCTGTGTGTGTGTCACCTTTTGTAAGTGTGCATATGCGTATGACAGTGTGCTTGAGTGAGTTGAGAATTGTAGCTAGTAATGGGGTGAGGGAAATGGAGTGTAATATGAATATTAGCACTTTCTTTGAATTTTTGTCTCAACTATTTATTGGGGGAAAAATCTGGCCTTATATGGGGTTGAGGTGGATCCAAAAGGCAATTTCGATAAATTCAGAAAATCCTCTGATTGGTTCAAAATATTATTATCTGTTTTTTATTAATTCAGGTGGATGCGTGCGCGAAGCTGTGTGTGCAGAAACGATTTTGAGCACTTTCATTTTGGCCATCGAAGCATACATTTTGCCTCTTGTTATTAACTAAAGTAACTCTTCTTCAGTGAAGGCTGTTATTATACTCATCGAAATATGTCCACTTTATTGTTTTAGCTTAATGAAACAGAATCTTTACCTTTTCTTTAGCTTCAAACAAGTTTGCTCAAACAAAATAGACCACTTTTGCTTAACCGTTTAGTTTAATGGTAAGAGTGGTCGCTAATATGGCGGCAAACCAGGGTTCAATCCTCGGTCGAGTCATATCAAAGACTTAAAAAAAAAACTGGTACTTGATACCACCTTGCTAAACACTCAGCGTTATAAGGTGAGGATCAAGGGTGAGTGGAGTAATCCTGGGAAAGGAGTGGTATACTCCCCTACATTTTGATGTAGTAGCTAATGAAAAAGGAGCCTTTGGGTTGCCCTCGACTATGGTCGACCACTTTACTTTTTGCCTGTTTAGTTTTCTGTTTATATCTTTTAATATCAGGGTTAAAATTATTAATGAAAAAAGCAGTTGTTTACTCACCCCTACCGTAATTCTGCAAAGAGTCACCATAGCTTTTTGTAAAAGAATAAAGAACTCTAGGTAGCTGCTAATGTGTATATAAGCTTTAAGATTTCACTTAATTTGTAGCTTGTGCTAATGTTATAGTGGGTAAGAAATACAACTATTGATGAAATGATTGGGCTTCGATCTTGGTTACCATAGAAATGTAGATCTTTTTTTTTCTCTTTGTGGTCGTAATAATCGAAGCCATTAAAAAGAACAACAGTAACTCCATTATTTGCTCTCGGCTGCATCTGCTTGATTTATTTGGTTTTCTTTTTATCTAGATTATTGCATCATCTTTCCGGCTATCCCCCATAGGGGTGGTGGAAGAATCTTGTCAAAAGATGTCCATTCACTTTGATGCTGAACACGCAAGAGGCAGAATCTATCTGACTTCTTTGTCATGTTGTTTCCTGTACATGTCAGCCTAACCTCTAACATCACCTATAATGGAAAATTCTTTCTTCTTACTAAATCTACTTAATGTGGAAAAATCCGTTTTCCATACACCCACGATTAAATATTGCTACACAATCAAATCCAGATGGAACAAGTGAGAACGTAAAATATTTGGCTGAGAGGAGATTATGCGACGTCATTCGGTTCTAATCACACATGAGCATGATCATAGAAGTTACGTCCACATAGTTTGAAAGTGTTATGTTTTTTTATACATAGTTGAGCAGGGTTGCTGAGTCGGAAAATATAAAGTCAGACTGACCCTAACTCCTAGGATTCCAAAATATTTGACTCCGACTCCTAGGATTCTAAGATATTTGACTCCGATTCCTAGGATTCTAAGATATTTGACTCCGATTCCTAGGATTCTAAGATATTTGACTGCGACTCCTAGGATTCTAAGATATTTGACTGCGACTCCTAGGATTCTAAGATATTTGACTGCGACTCCTAGGATTCTAAGATATTTGACTGCGACTCCTAGGATTCTAAGATATATGACTGCGACTCCTAGGATTCTAAGATATTTGACTGCGACTCCTAGGATTCTAAGATATTTGACTGCGACTCCTAGGATTCTAAGATATTTGACTGCGACTCCTAGGATTCTAAGATATTTGACTGCGACTCCTAGGATTCTAAGATATTTGACTCCGACTCCTAGGATTCTAAGATATTTGACTCCGACTCCTAGGATTCTAAGATATTTGACTCCGACTCCTAGGATTCTAAAATATTTGACTCCGACTCCTAGGATTCTAAAATATTTGACTCCGACTCCTAGGATTCTAAAATATTTGACTCCGACTCCTAGGATTCTAAAATATTTGACTCCGACTCCTAGGATTCTAAAATATTTGACTCCGACTCCTAGGATTCTAAAATATTTGACTCCGACTCCTAGGATTCTAAAATATTTGACTCCGACTCCTAGGATTCTAAAATATTTGACTCCGACTCCTAGGATTCTAAAATATTTGACTCCGACTCCTAGGATTCTAAAATATTTGACTCCGACTCCTAGGATTCTAAAATATTTGACTCCGACTCCTAGGATTCTAAAATATTTGACTCCGACTCCTAGGATTCTAAAATATTTGACTCCGACTCCTAGGATTCTAAAATATTTGACTCCGACTCCTAGGATTCTAAAATATTTGACTCCGACTCCTAGGATTCTAAAATATTTGACTCCGACTCCTAGGATTCTAAAATATTTGACTCCGACTCCTAGGATTCTAAAATATTTGACTCCGACTCCTAGGATTCTAAAATATTTGACTCCGACTCCTAGGATTCTAAAATATTTGACTCTGACTCCTAGGATTCTAAAATATTTGACTCCGACTCGTGGGATCCAAAATATTCAACATTTTTCGGCTTAATCTAACCTTATGTGGAAAATATTGTTTTTAGCATTATTTTTACACATCTTCTAAGTGAATTATCCACTTTTAGGCTTAATCTAACCTTATATGGAAAATACCGTTTTTAACATTATTTTTACACAAGGACATCCAATCTTGCTACATATGAAAGTTTGTTAGAATTTGGGAAAACGTGATCAATGTATTTTGAATCTTATTCAATAAAATCTATATCTTATTTCTTTCTTTTTTTTTCTTTTTCAAGGTAGGAACACTAAATAGCGTCGATTGGGATGCCTGGTTTTATTCGCCTGGAATGCCTCCAATCAATCCACAGTAAGTATTTTACATTTAACATTCATCTCAATTTCAGCTTTTTTTGCTATTTGCTACTCACATCCCTGCAACCATATTTAGTATAAATAATTTAAAGACAGGCTTAGATCTGATGACCTCAGAGGAGAATTAAATCTGGATATTATTAGGAGATGTGTGTCCACAGGAGACTTCGTTGATTTGGTCACATATAAAGAATGGATAATAGTTCTTAAGTTAGTAAATGTAGAAGAGTTGAGGTAGCAGAATCAGTTGGCAGTTAATAACTCTAATTCTGACACTCATCTCTGCCCGTATTTTGGCTTTGATGACCCTCTTCAGTTTGGGAATGGTTTGGGGGTTTGTTTTGAGATAACACCACAAATAAAAATTATGGGGTTTAATGCCCGGTGAGTGTGAAGCCCATTCAGGATCACCAATATCATTAAGCGGCAATAAAACAAAGACTGTTGGACATTCATGGCTGAAACTTGATGGACAAGTCAGACATAGATTGAAGTTTATTTGTATCAAATATGGTTGGATTGCAGAAAGAATTGTGAATTTCATTAATGATTACATGGGGCGCATTTTTGGTAGGGTGGCGAAAGGTCAACCTGTATTATGTTTTTATTGACTGTAATTTTATTTTATTCTAGCTTATTAAAAAAATAATCTATTAATAATGGAGATTATGTATCTGTCTGTCTGAAGCCGAAACTCCATCAGAGTAATATTACTATTTACTTAGTCCGCCAGCTTCTTTATATACTACTACAAAAACTGCCGTAAACACTATGCGCATTTCTCAATTTACATAATCAATTGCTTTTCAACTTCTAATAAATTAGTATTCGCAAATATACACTCATGATTGTTTTCTTCGGATTTCCACATGTATTTACGCTATTTTGCTCGCTAATAATCTTATAAATTATAATTATTTCTTTTATTATTTTTATATATATATATATATATATATATGAAATGAGTTATGCAGTTAATCTATCTACTGCGAAAATGATTGAACAGCCAGTGTTAATCCATTGAATTGGTTACCTCCCTCCGATTATTCAGTATGGACACAAGATGGGCGCATTATTTAAAATGTAAACAAAACGCTGGCATTTACCGTGCTACTTTTACTCTGATTTTTTTATTAAAACGTTCTGAGTTTGTTTATTTTCTTAATCTTATTAGCCATTATGTTTTAAAACACAAATTCACTGAATCAAATTGTTTAATTAAAATAATAATTGATTTAAAAATTACTATTTAAAAACACGCACACACACACACATTATAATGAATTTAGTTTAGGTAAAAAAAATTTATTTTCAAGAATTAAAAAGCTATTCGTGTTTACTGTATTTGATTTTTTAATACTTTCATTATAGGTACACCTTTTCTTCCGATTTGAAAAACTTCCAATATTATCATCTTTTTACAATCTTAACTGTGTTTATGATTTAAGCTTTTATTTACAAACTGTTTTTATTATTCCGTGTTTTATTTATTAAAATAAAAGATGTGATTTTTTTTTCTTTTCTGTCAACAAAAAAACTAACACATTGTACTGGAAAACTATACAACTGATTTTAGAATCAAATTGTTTAATTAAAAAAAGGTCATTAAACAAATACACACACACACACACACACACACATTCTAATGAATTTAACTTAGGTAAACTTTCTTTCCGAGAGCATTTACATAACTAATCGTGTTCACTGTATTTGATTTTTTTGGTGCTTTTTCACTGTAGGACCGGCGCTAACTTTGACCCCGTCGTTAGGGTCATGGTCAAAGTTAGCGCGGGTCCTAGAGTAAAAGAGTACTGATTTTTTTATTGTTTTATTTTAGGTACACCTTTTTTCCGATTTGAAAAATACTGTTCACTGTATTTAGTTTTTTAAATTGTATATTTTAACAATTTTGAATCAAATTGTTTAATTAAAATAATAATTGATTTAAAAATTATTATTTAAAAAGCACACATTCTAATGAATTTAATTTAGGTAAACTTCTTCTCGAGAGCATTTAAATAACTAATCGTGTTTGCTGTATTTGATTTTTTTACTGTTTTTCTTTTTCTTTTTTTTTACTTTTTAATTAAAAATATTTATATGTATGGGGGGGTGCAAAAATGTTTTTTTCTTTTTTTTAAACTAAAAATATTTCTATTTATAGGGGAGGGTAAAACAAAAATCGGGGTGGGGTCGAATTTTTTTTTTTTTCAACTAAAAATATTCTTGGTCATAAACAAAGAAAATCAATGTCTAACCACCCAAGAAATATGACTCGGGCTCCATCGGTTTACGCGTGAGTGTTCATTTAGCAAAAGTATACGACCGGAGGGAGCATATATTTGCTAGTAATAATAATAATTATTCTATCAAAATTCTGGAATGTATAAAATAGAAAATAAAAATAACATTAACAATTAAAAGAAATGACTTTCTAAAATATTAACAGATCTTAATTAACAACTAAACTCTTGGGAATTTATGTTAGTGAATTTCAACACGGCCCAAAGGAACAGAATTAAAAAAAAAGATTTTTAAAAACTTCTATTCACCCCAAACATGGCATATTGCCACTGAAACATAAGGGGTTATTGTGATAGGAGTCAGATTGTGCAGCTTTGGTAAGGAACTGGACAGCAAGATGCTTGTTCACATTACATTTAAATTTCTGCATGTTTTGTACAGTTTGGGGAGCAGGGAAGGAATTCCAAAGGCAACCGGTCTGAGGAAAGAAGTTATCAGAGTAGAAAATCTTCTGGCATCTAGGAACCTCTACAGTGAAGGGGTGGAATTTTGCTGCTAGTCAGCTGGTCAGGAGTATTTATGTTTGGAGGGTACAAGTGCAGCAAGTTCATCAGAGTACATTTTATGATCAGACTGTCTAGTGCAGTTTTAGTCCGGTGGAAAATTGGGGATGGGGTGGTTTGTGGAGTTTGGGACACACCACTGGGCAAGCAGTTCAAACCTTTCCGTCGCCGTTGAAGCTACTTCATGGTGGATTGTTGATTGCCTATTGTTCATCACGCTATTATTGATTTCCCAGAAATCATGGGTTCCTAGTTTCTGTGACGTGATGTGATTTCTAGTCATCTCAATATACCTACTCTTAGATGCGGCTATTACACTCTTACAGTGGTTTCTTTTGGCACCAGAAAAAAACTTCTCTACACATCACTTAATAAGTACCGGACCTAACTAATAAAACAATAACTTTTAGGCAAAATTCGACTTTATTCGTCAACAGTCTCCTTCTAGGGTGATACACTGATTTCAACGCTTCTCTAAAAATTCAATGCCTCTTTTGTAGAACGATTTTTCCTTGGTCTTAAAATACGCATTAGTTTCCAATATTACTTCTTCATTGAAGTTAAATCTCTTCCCCTTTTGAGGTCTGCAAACAGCCAATAATTGTGGGGGTCAGATCTAAAGAATGGAGCGAGTGCGAAAGCAATTGTAAATGCAATTCATGTAGTTTTATCATCGTTGTGATTGACTTGTGGCATGGTGCATTGTCTTGGTGAAAGCAGTTTTTTCTTTATTTGTGGCCGTTTTTTTGGTGATTTCTCCTTTCAAACACACCAATAATGCTATATTATATTTGCTATTGATGGATCTTCTTTTCTCAAGGTAACTTATGAACAAAATATCTTGCGCATCCCAAAATATGGAGGCCAAAACCTTGCCTGCTGATGTTTGCACCTTTGTTGCTTCGGACGGCTTTCACCTGCTACTGTCCACTCAGCTGATGGATCCATGTTTCCTTCATTATCACATAGTGATACAAAAAGGAAATCTTTGCTGTGCTAAAACGGTTGCAAACAATTCTCTGAATCGTTGGCGCGTTGTTGTTTTTGATTGATGTGAGCAAACCTGGCACTCACTTTGAACACAGTTTCCCCTATTGACAAATGTCCATGTAAAAGGGTGAATAAACTGCCTTCTGATATTTACAACTTCTATGCTATCTCACGCAACTTCAATTTACGATCAGCCAAAACAAGTTTGTGGATATTTTAATGTTTTCCAGGACAACTAAATTTGTCCGACCTGAGCGTACAGCATAATTTGTGTTTGTACAACCGCATTTAAAGTAATCATGCAACCTCTTAACCATTGTTTCCGACGGAGCAGAGTCCGAATAACGCTTATCAAGCCATTGCTTTGCTTGAACAGTATTTTTCCCCATCAGAAAGC